>JAXCHB010000176.1:6097500-6697500 GCA_036926305.1 Uropetala carovei
TGGTCTCGACTTAAGAGGGCTTCCCCTTTCGCAGCCGATCGACGATTCGAGGAAAATGTTCTTGGGGACCTACCAGCTCATTCAGCATGAAGCGAACGCTCGAGGAAAATGGTTTGGTGCGAGGATGATGAGACGCAGGAAAAAAATGACGAAGACGACCACGCTATGTCCAGGCATTCGTTTACCTTGCCAGCTGATTTTTTTTCCGCGTCACAATATAATAGGAATAGTGACAACAATGGGCGCCATGTGCTGGGCGATCCACGAAAAACGAGTCATTTGCTCACTCTCTTCGAACCCTCTACTGCTTTTTTCTCTCTCTCCCTCTCTTATCCGTCTCTCTTTCTAGTTCTCTCTCTCTCTCTCTTCGCCCCACCCTCTATTCCGCTCACTCTCTTTCCGCCGGCGGTGGAGTATTATTGATCCGGCTCGCAGGCTGCTGAACCTTTTGAAATGGAGATTCAAGCGAGGAGCCAGGAGAGGAGAGATGGTAGGTCGGCCGGGTTTGAGGGTGGGGAGGGGGTTAAAGGAGGGTATACGGCGAGTCGGGCGGGTGGGAGGAAAAGAGTTGGAAGAAAGGGGCCTGAGGAAAGGGGCATGGGAGACGACGGTGGCGTTTAGCGAATGTGGCAGGTGTAAGGAGAAAACGCGCCATGGAAACACTTGCTCCGATCGTTACGCAATCGATAAATCTCGCGATGAATCGCTAAACCTAGAAGACGGAAAGATGTTGGTTGTACTTGTAAGCTCGATTTTTTTCCAAATGCTTCGCAATATTTCTTAAAATACTTATTTACCTTAGAAGATTATACAAGGGTCCCATGAGCTGCTTCAGTTGACCTGAAAATAAAATAGGATTAAGAAGTTCCAAAAAATGTACAAATGAACTAAATTCTTGCCTTATGATTCTTTAGGACTTGTAAAAGTTCCCATTATAGTCTTGGTAAAAACAAAAATAGTTTTTTACTTGTTTTTACAATTAATATTTATCTTTGGGATTGCTTTGAAACATTTTTAATCAGTAGCATCAACTAATATATTTTTTCTGGGTATGCAGGGAATGCAGCATTGCTGGTAAATAAAAATATATAGATGAGATAATTAATCAAATATTACTTTCATAGATGCCATAATCATTTTCATTATCCTCAATTTTTTAAATTAGGTCTTATTTTTTAGGCTTATTTAAGATTTTGAAACTTCAGACATCTTATATTATATGACATTAATATCCTGTTTCTTTTTAAACTAGTGGAAATTCAAACAGTACAAAAATGTATTTAAAAACAATAATCATGGGCAAATATGAGCTATTCAATAGTGATTTTAACAGCTACGAGAGAAATTTATAGTAAACAATAATCACTATAGATGTGGCTGAATTTTCTTTTCTTTAGCATGTTGGGTAGTTTCATCCTTTTTTATTTATAGTAGATTTGGAAACATTAATTTTATAAAATATTTATTGATTTTTACTTTGCTATAGAAACATCAACAAACATCTTTAGTGATGACTGAATCATTTTATAAAACGAATTTCAAGCAACTATACAAATTTGTTGTTCCTAAAAATATTTTTTAAATGTATGCTCTACAAACACTTCTTGCCTTAAATTATGGTGGCACTTTCTGAAGCTTATTCTACCTCTCATAATAACTATACATTATTCACAGAAGAAAATTTAGAATTATGTACAAACTATATAAGCACTTCTTATATCCTAAAACTTTCTCATAAAATAAAATGCAATTAGTTCCATGGGTTCGGTGATGTGTATAAGGAGCAGTTTATTGTAGAGGAAATGGCAGATCTACATCAGGTCTAATTTTAGGCATACGCAAACAATGCAGTTGACCTTTACTCTGAAAGAATGGAAGGATACCTGCTGCACACAGTCTTATCATTGAAGAATTTTCATTTAAATAGATAATAGGGAATGATGAGAGTTTGTTATACACATTACTGTTACTGACCATATTCAGACATTTCACTATATAATTATACCAATAGATGTTGTTTGGGGCATGCTGTTTTGACAAAGGGCTCAGAAAAAGTTAGCACCAGCTCTCATCTATGTAATCAAACTTTAATTTTCATTGTTTCGAGAAGAATATCTGAAATTCACTTTCAAACAATAGTTATCAACTTTTTAATCAAAACCGATATTTTTCCTGCACCATGGCTCATAATGCCTATCCTGTGAACTTAAAAAGTTTAAAATACAGTAATATTTTCAAAACAAATTAAACTCTATTTCAAGAAAGGCTCCTATAAACATAAATATTTTAAAACAAAAGATTCCAAACTATAACTTTAATCTCCAATTTGTCACAAATAACTAAGTACACAATTATAAATTTATACAAATAGGTTATAAAAAAATTAATGTTGGATGGAAAAGGTTAGAAAATGTAAGACGTTTTATGTACTTACTTAGGCAGTACTGAAGAGGCAGTACAAGAATATTAGTAGAAAAAGAGCAAGTTTTACAAGATGAGAATAGAAGACAGGGAGTTTAAATAAAGATAATAAAGGACAAAATTATGATGATTAATATGGTTTGAGATGTGTGGATGTGAGCATCTTAATAGTTCTTGTGTTGTTGTTGTTGTTGTAAGTCAGAGAAAGTTAGCTGAACTGAAAAGAGAACAAACATGAATCATTAAACCTAATAGGATAAGAGAAGTTTGAATAATAAAGCAAAGAGAAGAAATGGATGGCTCAACTTTTAAGTGGCAAGAGTCTGCAAAATGTTGTAGGAGAGATGATCCTAGAAATAAGACAAAGATAGAAAGAGAAAATGAATATTGAATTTATTATGAGGATCAGTAAAATGATTAAGAGATTATTATTTTACCTTCCACAAATACATATTATGCACTTGACAAAATCTCTTTCAATGATCAGATACTTAGCACACCTGTGCCCTAAAATTTTTATGCCCTGATTGTGGAAGTTTCTGTTTCCTGTGGATATCATTCTTGCAGCACCTCTTCATGTCATTGTCTGTATGGAGCATAACCTTCCATGTGCTATTAAATTCTTGAATTTTTTCTGCTATACATATGCCCTCTGGTTGATAGTGCTTACAGCATGTCTCATATGAGTCACTATGGGACCTAGGTATGTATTCTCCTCATTTCATAATGCATCAAGTGCTGCAGACTCATTCCCATCCGTAGGTGTTTCTGATCACTCTGTGGGACTGTTCATGCTGAGGGTCATCCTCCAGAGATGTGCATTCTTCATGGCATCACTTTGCTTACTCATACACTTGTGTGCATGACATATTGCTGTCCACATATACCTTTTTAATACACCAGTGAGTTTCCGCTAGTGAGAATCCTCTGCAAATCAATAATGTTCTGTTAAGAAAACTTGGACAGTCGTACCACTGTGGATGCCATGTTGACTCTGTTGCTTTGCATCACTTTTTGTGCATACAGGGTAACCAACCTGCACCATTACACATCTGAGCCAGTAGTACTTATCTTCACACTAATACTTTTTTTGGTGTGTAATCCAAATTTAGGTGCACAAAATCATGTTTTCAGTTGACACCTTCAAAAAAAGGAATGTTATGAGTAGATGAAGAGAAAGACCCTGGGTGAGGCAGACTGTTTCTGGCTAACCTTAATAAATAAAAATGGGTTTGCCAGATTTTAAGGATATTATAAAAGAGGCACAGAGTTATGGGTTTTAAAAGTAAAGCAAAATCAAAGGATTATACGGAAAATTGAGTATGGTGGTTAGAAAACTTACTGAGATGTGGAAATCATTAAACGAATTATATTTACTCTGAATGATACCTAATACTTGTGTTTAATAAATACATTATAGTTGCTTGCTGATTATTGTACAACAGCTTGTAGAATGATGGGACTAAAACAAAATGAAAAAGGCAAAAACATTCCCTCCAAGCAAGGCTAAAAAACATTGCAATAAGTTATTTACTCATTCATGTTATTATTTTATTTCATTCGAAATTTTAAATGTTTAAAATTTAATAAATTATTATTAGTAAAAGTAGAGCACCTTGAGATTTTGAAAGGGAATATCTTCAACTTATTGTAGGGAATCACACAATATAAATAGAATAGTTTATACTGCTGTTGGATATCCCTCTATTCTTATTATTAAAAGTAATATTAACCTGCTTTTAACATATAATGACAAGTGAAATTTTATGTTATGTAACAATGAAAAATTATATCTCTTACTAATAGCTTTTAATGAGTTATTTTTGTTTAAAAAGCAAAATATTAATATCATTCTTCATTCCTAACACTATATATATATGTCACTTATTGAAGGAAGATTACATATTTTAATTCCAAACAGCACTTCTTGATCCCTAAATATTTCATTTTATTTTAAAAGATTTTTTCTCTTATCAACTGATATGAAAAATCAACATAAGGTAGAACCATATAAATAATTTTTAGAGAATATATATTACTAGCATAAGTGCCTGTTGAATTTCAACAGGTTTAATGAATCTAAATTTTCGTCAATGCAACATGTAAAAATCGCAAGAATAAAATCGTGCACTATTTTAACCATCGAATATTTCCATATTATAAGTCTGTTTTAATTAATTAACTAAAATCTCACAGAAATTCCTTGTGAATAAAATAGTACCTTTCTTTCTACTAAAATAGTCATTGTTATTAGTTTTAAATTGATTATAGCATTAGGATTTCAATTTCATTAAATAAGCAGAATTCCGGTTCCAAAAAATTGGTTCAATCTTCAATTGCCTCTCTGATAATACTTTAAATAGATTTTGGAATATAATGTACCTCAATATCGTTTATCGTCTGCTCAGCACTCTTGCCTTCAAATTTTTCCGAAACAACCACTTTCACCAGTTTTAAATGGATTTCAAACTTAGAAGAGAACTTGATTCAATTCAGTTAAAATAACCATAAATTCCAAAGAAAATCCTTTTATAATATGCAATGTTAACCTAGAATTCATTCATTCTGAAAATTGAACAAAAGTACTATGTACATATATTTCTTTCAACTAAAATAGCCACTCTTAACAGATTTTAATGGATTAATGCATTAGCATTTCAATTTCATGAAATAAGCAGAATTCCGGTAATAAAAAATTTGTTCAATCTTCAATTGCCTCTGATAATACTTTAAATAGATTTTGGAATAAAATGTACCTTAATATCGTTTAGCGGCCGCTCACCACTCTGGACTTCTCAGTTTCAGAAACAACAACTTTCAATAATTTTAAATTGATTTTTGCTTTGAAATATACTTGAGTCAATTTAGTACAACTTCCACTTTACATACTGTAAATTCCAAAGTAACTCCTTTTATAATACGCAATGCTAGCCTAAAATTAATTCATTCTGTAAAGTGAATAAATAAAGTTCTTTCTTTAAATTATAATAGCCACTGTTATTAGATTTAAATGGATTATAAGCTTTAGAACTTACTCTGTATTAAATAAGCACCAAAATTCCTTTTATAAAAACAAATCAATTCATTAAAAGATCCACTATTGTTTCTTCGAAAATTGCCTGTTAACAGTTTTAAATGTCCTTTTAATTTTAATTGAATTTTAATTTATATTCGTTTCCAAACTTCGGCCATTGTTACGAAATTAATTCGAGGAATAACAATATAAATTCGTAAGCACGTATGGTTTACAAAGAATTTAATTTAAGAATGCTTTTTATTTCCAATTTTTCTAAAATGACACTGTTGATACTTAAAATTTTTTATATTTATGTTTATATACTTATTTTCCACAAAACACGCCAATCTCTCCCCTTCCTTCCTCTCTCTCGTATTGAAGCTTTCAAGGCACGCTTATTCCCAGAATAATAGTAATTTGAGGTGTAACATTGATAATGGTCGACATAGCAACATCACGTTAAAATGGCGAGATTTCCACAAAATATGCAAATTAAACGTTTAACATGGAATATTTTGAACTGTGGGCGAAAAAAGACGAACGGAATAAGAAACTTTATAACTTTTTCTTGAAAATGGTTCAAATCCGAAGGTCGTCTGTTAATTTCTTCTAATTTTAATTTCCAAATGAATAAAAGCCTGCACGTCAAAAATTCGCGTTTTACTTGTTAAGTAATGGGAAATGGAAATGCTTCTCTTGGAGATGAACCAAGGAATTTTTTTGCAATTTAAATTTGTCATTCTCTGAATAAGTGTTAATCAAGCATCCCTACCAAATTTCGAGTTTCTATCATTATTATTTCTCGAGTTATTAGCGTTTGCATAGAGTGACCAACCAGCCAACCAACCAACAGATGACGGCTATTATTATATTAAATTCTCAGGTATTTTCAATAAATTACTTTCGAGACATTTTCTTATTTGTTTTTTAAGCTTTTGTAAATGCTACATAAGATTTTTGTAATTGAATTACTTGAGGTATTGAGAGTAAATACTTGGTTATTCTTTTACATAGAAACAATCCTTTAAAGTAGCATTTGCAGTTTAATAAATATTATTGATATAAGCAATCTGTTTCAATACATATATAATGTGATGAGAAATATGTTATATTAAGTTATATTAGAGTATCTTTGATTAGTTATATAATTTAGTTGTGTAAAGGACATTATATTTTAAAAGTTAATTCATTCTATAAAAATTAAAAACATTTGTCTATTAAAAATTTTTTACATACTAATTTCAGAAAAATACAAGAGCCATATATGTATGTACTACAAATAGCTTACAGCTCCATCTTGTCACTCCAAATCAGAGAATATGTATGTCTCATGAGGCTGAGTAAAAGACAAATTTTCTGTCATTACGATTAGGAAGAGGGATAATAAAATGATAAAAAATTTGTAATCCCAATGAGCAAATAAATACAGTCGCCCCTCCTCTAACACTGGACTTACATTCCTTAAGAACGCCGTGTTGGGCAAATCCACATTTGAAGAACTTAATACCTTATGGGATTGAGTGGGATATGTGAAGGCGGCAGAGTGAAGTCTCCAATAAATACCTAAATATGTAGATTTTTTTATACATACATAAATGGAAAACCCTGCCTATACTGTGTGCACTTAAAGGGGCAGAAGCCTTAACACTTGCATGTATTTTCTCTTCACTCATTCAAGCCATATTCCTGGCCTACCGATGCTACACTCAAGCCGCTTCGTAACTTATCAAGGATCTTAATTGTCTCAGTTAATGTTATAACTTTGCAGCTTTTCTTTGCCTCACTACCACTTTGAAGATGCTTTATGTTTTGAATCCATACTGAGGATCATTATAAAAAAACTGCAAAAAGTGGCACTGAACTTAGCGCAGTCACAGCTTACATGAGACTGAGGAAGAGGAGAGAGCAGCGCTCACCAAACAAATGAAAACATTGTTACTTTGTCTTATATGAGTTCTATGAAAATGGCAACAATGTTGTTGCAGAGATTTTTAGTGTACTAATCAGCAATTTAAGAGGTACTCGGGTACCATTTATAAAGTTCTAGAGCTCACATATTGTTGCATGTTTGGCAAACCACACATATTCAAATTTTCCGCATTTGGTAGATAATTGCTAGCATTTATTTTTGAGCGTCTAAGTGAATCCGTGCTGGTAGAACACACGTTGGAGGAGGGTTGCTGTAATTTTTTTGTAAACATATGAAGAAAATTACTCAAATTTCTACAAATGGTTATATTGCCTAAAACCATCAATGCTTTTACCTGATAACAGAATAATAAAAAATTTAATATTATTATTATTATAATATTGAATTTATATGCAATTATATTGTATCAATTACAAGGTCTATAATAATCAATAATTTTGTATCCAATTATATTTAAATTTTAACATTTTTTAATATTTAAAATACTCCAAAACAATTTCAGTCAATTTTTAATGTTATTAACTGTAGAATGTGTAGACAAAAATTATTGTATAAATGATCAAGTGTAATTAAAATGGACAATGATGAAAAATGTTTTCAATAAGATTTGTCAAAATTAATGCTCATCTTATTCTTCAATATATTTTAGTGATTTAAAAAATGATTTGCTTTCATGAAGGTTTTTAATTCTGTTCAAAATAATATTAAACAGGAACTTACACCTTCAGATCAAATACTCTCTTTGCATTTAAATAGCTAATTTTACACATTTATTTTATAAAAGGAAATAATTTTTCAATGCTAATGCCACAGAATAATTATAGATGACTGCCAGTCTTAAGGTACATATACTCTTAATTTTCTCTAACAATAACTATTCAAACACTTTTGTCCAGTGCTTTTTTTGTGACAGTATGTGCCGGTACAGTGTACTGGCACCTTTTTTCAGAGCAATGCTGACCCACGACTAATTTTGGTTCATTTTCAATTTTTTAATTGTTTAAAACTTAAAGTAATAAACGGCTTCTATAAATGTTAAATATTTTGATTTTTACTATTAACTTTGTTGTAAAAGTTCATCACAAATTCAACAGAGGGTGCAAGAAGAGGTGTAGAGGGGTGGGAGTACCTGCACCTCTTTTTTTACAAGAAAAGCACTGCTTTTGTCACAATTTAATCACTGATTTTCATTAGTATCTTCATTTTCAGTCAATTGAATGTTAAATACAAGGGCTTTTTAAACATTTTCATTTAAAAATCCCTAATGGAGATCTGCATTTAGCTGAGAGTTTAGGCATACATTAATTTTCATCTTAAATGCTATGAAATTTAGTACACAGTAGAGGCAGACACATATCACTCATTTCATCAAAGAACAATTAAGCCAATGTTAATTTTACTAAATTGGCAAAGGCAAAAAATAAATGCCTCTTTTACATTTCTCTAACCTAGTGCTGTACACAATATGGGCGGATGAATTAGTCTCTGGTGCCTCTTTGGCATATTTCTAAAGGCTTCAGTGCTGTTGCACTAAGAAAAATGTTATTTCTTTTGCAATCAATGCTCATAGTATGCATGATTGCCATTCAAATGGTCAGTCACAACACTCAAAAACCTAAATTGAAAATGTTGATTCATGCCATTGTTTGGCCACACCGAAAGCACAAAAAGAGCCTGGCTTGCTCCGGCAGCCACAATGAGCGAAATTACTAACTCTTAACGAAGGTCCCTTGCTGATAGAGCTGGAGGGCTGTTAGACTGTGAAGATTTTCCAAGTGTAGGATATCTGAATGGTGAAGGAGAGAGAGATGAGGGCAGGGGAGGAAGAGGAGGTGGTAATGATGGACCTTCTCCAGGGTTAGGAGAAGGTGATGATAAGGGAGGAGGTAGTGCTGCAGTTACATCTGCACCATCTGATGAAGATGAGGAGGATAGAGCAGGAGGATGAGCTGCTGGCCCCTGAGGGATACTGCTGACAGCTACAGCAGCTGCTGCTGCAGCACCTTGCTGTAGGTATGCTATCAAACGTCTCAATTCATCAAGTGCATTAGCCTAGCAAGTATAGAATCAAGAAACATTGTTAGACATAAGAATAAATTGGTGGAATAAATAAAGGTGTAGTTCAGCAAAATAGAGCATAAAAACTTGGAATATATTTACATGGAAATATTACCTATATACTCATGAGCTTTTAGTCCAGACAATAATGTAAAATTTGCTTACATGGTTCTTTATGCTAGCATTAGAAAAGCTGCTTTTATTACCTAGTATTAACAGATTTTACTGAGTAATGTTAATTTATTTCAATTGAATATTTTAAATGCTTAACCTCCATAAAAATAACTTATAAAAACAATTACAAACTTTTAAAGAAATAAGTATATTCCATCCAAAACAAAAAAAACTTACCTGCATAAGAATAAAGTTCTTTGCTAACAACAAAGTGGCAATTTTGGAAAGCTTCCTCACAGATGGTGAATGAGCATATGGGATGACACTCCGTAACTCATCCAAGGCATCATTCAAATCATGCATACGGCGTCTCTCCCTTGCATTAATATTTAATCGTACTAGCTTACACTGCAGAAAATGTAAGAATTGTACTTCATAATTAGTAACGAGTCATAAAATTGATAACATAGTAAGACTTCAAATTTTCTTTAATGAAATAAACTTCCACAAATGAAGGCATCTACACTCGAAAGATGATTTTATCACATTACCTTATGATATGTTTCCAATAGATGATGGAGGTAAATCCTGTAGCTATGAAATGCTTAGGTAAAATAGACGTAAAATTCAGCAAAAACTCCTCAGTAGTCATCTACCAAATGTTGAATCAACTGAACTGATTTTTTAAGGCTACAGGAGTAATCTTATCATCTAAAGGCATCAAAATATTAATTTTGCATTTGCATTTCCCTATTAAATTATTATAACACTTTTATTTGTTGCCAGAAAATATTAAATTTTAAAAATACATCCAACTATAATTTCAACTTTTAAAATATTCATTGTTTGCAATTCGTTGATTAAATATTGGTTACTTCTTTTAATAAAACAAAACTGATATTTAAGAAAAGTATTTAAAAATTAATTTAGCCACATCTCATTTATATGCTTCTAATACTATTTCAATAAAATAAGAAATTTCAAAATAGATGAAATTAATTGCTATTGGTATAAAAAATGGTCTAAATATGATTGACAGATGAATATTTTTCATGTTGTTAAACTTTTAACATGTGAATTAATTTGTGCATTTATAAATTGAAGGTAAGATTAAATATTATTTATAAAAATATCAAATACTTTATTTATTGCTAGTCAAAGAAAACAAACACATACAATGGTAATTCAATAAGGTCATCAGCTATATTTTGAACACAAGGTAATCCAAACAAACTTTTAAAAACATATACTATGCCATTATGCCTAATTTAGGATTCTTTATTTTCATGCTGCAAGCTGAATCTACTATTGTCTTAGAAATTCTATTAATTGAGTGAATTGGAAAATTTTGTAAAAGCCAAGAGAATAAAAATATAAGAGACCTTAACACTTTCAGAGAGAGGGATTCATGGGAAAAAGGTAACTTTGCTGAACAGATGTTTTAATATGGGTTTAATATAAATGAAAACACAATAAACTCCAAACTCAAACCAATTCAGTTATGTTCATTGTAAACCTGTAGTATATTATGCTGAATTTACATTGAAAGGAACATTCATTGCCAGCTCTATTTACATATTGTTGTTGTGCCATTATTTTACTTTATATATGTATGTCACTTCATAACGATAGGTTTTCTTTTGTCTAACTATTATCTATGGCAATATTTTCAATATTGAACCTCAAAAATATATCAACACATTTTTGTGCTGATAACTCACTATTTATCTAAAATTCAATTTTGTCAACCATGCTTCTTTGCATGGCCATGGCTAATTGGCTATTTCCACTAATATTAAAGTTTATATTCATGAATAAACTACATACTAACTATTCTTTGCATGAACAAGAGACATAGGTAAGAGGAAATTGATTGTTGTTCAACATTCGAGGAATTTATTGGAATTGTTGTTTTTACTAGTTTTCTTTGAAACTGGGGGGATAGGTTTCCCATAGCATAGCTGTGGTCATAAACCTCAGTGGAATTCTATGTAAATCTAGGTTGGGAGGCAAGTAATTACTGCCCCCTTTATTAAAAACTGCTCTTATTATTATAAAATAAAAATGTTTCTTGGAGTAAAACATAGATATTTTTAACCATGAAGTTTACATTACAGAACTTTAGGTATGTCTCTTGGGTATCATTCCCCCTAACCCCCAATTTCCTCTTTTCTCTGGCTCTCGCCAGCTACTTTTTTGTCAACTGCAGGCTACGTCAGAAACAAAATCTCAGTGGTAATAATTCCTTCCACATTATTTTAAAAAAACTATGAAGCAAACAGAGAATGCTTTGGAAATGTAGTTTATTATTTAGCTTATGAATTCAGGAGGTCAAACTGAAGCAAAATTTCCAATCAACATGGGTCAATAAATGATTTTTATCTGTGATACTGATACTTAACGTTACTGAGTCTATTGTTGCAGACCAATATCAAATGAGATGTTTAGTCATATATCTTTTATAGCAGGTGTTCTATGATACTCCTGCATCTCTACATATGATTCTGCATGTCACATTAAAGATTGGATCACATTATGAAAATTCCAGGATAAATACAGACTAAAAAAATTTATGCACATGCTGCCATAGCAGCATCAACAACACAAAGTGGCAGTAGCTTGGCTAGAAAGTTTGTTTATCCATGTTGGTGGGATCATTTAGCTTCAGCTTGAACTTTGGATTACACATCCAGTACTTTTATGGTAAAAACCAATTAATTTGTGTGGATGAGTCAGCATTATTCATTTACTAAATTATAACTGTGTAATAATACACAGGAAAACCATCAAAAACCTAAATAATAATGTTTAATAAATTTATAATAATGTTTGATAAATTTATAATAAGGTTTAGAAGATTGTATTAACCCTTGAGTACTCGCGTTAAAAATCCTCATGTTAGTACTCATGTTGGATGGAATTGACCCTATGATTAGGTTTCCAGAATATTTTTTTAAATTATTAGGAATTCTAAAAATATTTCAATAGAAAAAGCAAACAAACTTTTAAATTATTTAAAATAATTTATTCAAGAATTTTTATGGAAATATTTATTTCAAACCAAAAATTCCAATTGACATCTTCATCCGAACTTTTAACCTCCTGAAATCTTGTTCTTTGAAAACAATTAACATAAATGGTAGAACAATGCTCTTGGCAAATATAGTTACTACAAATTTGACAAATTGTTTCGGTTTTGCTGTCCTTCTGTCTCGCACAGTTGGCACACTTATCCTGATAGTGTGGAAGAGAGAGAAATTGCTTTTCGGGAACCCTTAGGGTACTTTCTGGAGACCAATGATTACGCCCCCTCTTTCTTCAGATCACCTTGCCAGTTGGCATACTCTCAGTCAAAGGAAATATAACAAGCATTCCCCTTCCATTCCCATTCATCTCCGAATTCCTTTGATGCCGATGCTATGGCAAAATTTTACCCTCGAACACGTGGCACCATAAAATTTTATGATGGGTTATGACCGCACTGGAAAGCAGCTGGGAATACCAAGGCAGAGACAGAAAAGAAAGTTGGTAAATGACACATCACTAACCATTACTCTTGGCCAAAATTTTCTTGCTGCCATCCTATGTGGATTGCTAAAAAGGTACAATGCACCTCAGGCTGGCATGCCCTCGTGCACAGACTACATACTTATAGATGACCACTCCAATATAATGTGATTTAGTGAGTTTGCTACCCATGGAGATTATAACTAACCATCAGTAAAAATTGTATGGTCAAAATGCCTTATTTTCCTTCAAAAACTGAAAAAATATGGTTCATATATAAGAAATATTACAAATAACACAATGATTGTGTATATGACCATAGCAATTAATCAGTAGCATTACAAAATATAACAGAACATGAAAACATTTTCTTAAATTTTTCTATGGAGTAAAGCATAAAATAAATCAAGGGCGCAACATTTTACGTGAGTTTCTAGTGCCACCTATCAGTGATTTGCTCTTATTCATCATTAAATTTTCAGTGCCAAGCCCGTGGACACATGTGACATGTTTAAAACATTGTAAAACTCAGCTACTAGGTGATTGAAGTTAGTTGCATTTAAAAATAAAAAGATATGGACGTTTAAAGTTGGTCTGGGTCGATTCGACCCAGATGCGAGTACTCGAGGGTTAACATAATAGAAACTGATGAAATTAATTGTTTATCACTCAGGGGCGGATCCAGGAGGGAGCGATCGCCCCCCCCCCCCCCCCCCCCCCCCCCCCCCCCTAAAGCTGAAGCAGAGTCGAAAAAAAATATATTCACATTTACGAATTGACCCAGTGCGTCATGTATAACCTCGTGTACATCCAAAGCAGCAACATGTTAAAAAACTTTAAAAGTAAAGTAAGAAATTACGAAATTGTTTTAATTTCTTATATACGTAGTATATCGAGAATGTAAATGCTGACGTGATTTGTAGCGCTTTATTTTTTCATTAAACCAAATACATCACGTTACCATAACACTCTCTCCCTCCCCCTCGTCACGATCCATCATAAAATTCTCAACCCACTCCCCCCCTAGAGCTTGACGTAATTTATGGATGGTTCCTAAAATGCTACAGCAGCTATACAATGTATAAAATATTATTCATCAGCTCATTACATGTTACTGCAGTGATCTATATTGGTACATTGTGGTGGTGTGAGATCGATAAAATAACATTTTCTAAGTGTTTACAAAATAGGTACCTTAATGTGTAAGGAGAAAGAAGTGACATTTGGGATTAATTTTCGGAACCATATAAAGTGAATACAAATTATTGTAAACTGATTACAAGACGTTCTAGATCAGAGAGGAATAACGCTGTTTCGAAGCCTCTCTGCTTAGTTTCATTTGTGATACGGCTGTATTTGTGTCCTGTAGTTGTGGTTATAATGTTACAGTCGCTCTTCCTGTCGCGCTCCAAGTGTGAGTAAATCGGGTAATTCATAATCTCTCCCAAGGAATATACGCTTTACGGTTGCAGTGGTGTGAAACAGGAGAGAAAGGTAATGAAAAATTGAGCTCTTTTACTTTATCGGCTGTTTATTGTACTTTTAATAAATTAAATTTTGCTTGTTAATAAACCACTGTTATTTTTAACATTTCTGTATGTATTTTGTGCCCTAGAAATGAAGCACGATCAATCAACTTTGAATGTGTTTCTAAAAAAGCAAAAAACTGTAGAAGGTGATGAATTGGTTGCAACAGAACATCACAGTGAACTATAAAGTGGTGAAGTTGATGAAGAATGTTCGACTTCAACTTCCAGCGCATCGGTTACGCCTGCAAATACTTATAGCTTTAATAATGTGTCTGACAGGAATGATATAGGCAATTATATTGACTCAATTTCTTCTATTAATGATAGAATCCGATGTGAGTTAATAGAAAGACCATGGAAACCCCCATCTGGTTTCAAGCTACCCTATTCAACACACCTTAAAAAAGGAAAGGAAGAAAAAAGATATTTAAATCAATCCCACCTAGACAGTTACCCATGGTTAGTATAGGTACTCCAACGTGAAGAAAGGGCTTTTTTGCAAATATTGCACACTCTTAATCACGGCAGGGATGGGTGGGTCGCACAAGCACGTACCTCTTAAAAAACTTGTAACAGAGCCTTTGACTGTTTTTGCTAAGCTTTTAGGGAAAGATGGTTACCTTCGCACTCATGAGAAGAACAAATACCATAGGGATGCTGCAGAAGGAGCTAAAAATTTTCTTAAAATGCATTATACACCAGAAGAAAACGTTATAAATAAGATTAATTTAGAACGTCTAAGACAGGTGCAAGAAAATATACAGAGGTTGAAACCCATTGTTGAAAACATCATATTTCTCGGTAGGCAGAATATTCCTTTGTGAGGACACCGAGATGACGGAAAATTAAATGTTGAAACAGAAACACCAGCATCACTCAAAAAAGAAGTCAATTTTAGGGAGATTCTGAAGTATAGAGTAAATGGTGGAGATGCTACTCTAGCAAAACATCTTGAAAACGCAGCAGCGAATGCCACTTACATCAGCAAGAGCACAAAAAACCAACTAATTGCATGCTACAGGGAAGAGATTAGGAATGTTATTCTTAAGCATGTAAAAGAGGCAAAATATTACTGTGTAATTTTAGACGAAACAACGGAAATGTCGCACAGTTTGCAGTTGAGCCTGTGTTTAACTTACATGTAAAAAATGAAAGATACAAAGATTCATTGAGTTTGTAAACGTTCACGTTGAATGTTTTAAAGATGCATCCACATCATTTGAGCCTAGAATGACTGGCAAAGTTCTAAGGCGGCTAATCCTTAAGAAAATAAAAGAGTTGAATTTAGATCTTCTACATTGTGTTGGGATTGAGGAATTGGTACAGATGGGAGTTCGATGATGATTTCAGAATAAATTGGTGCTGTTACTGAGATTAGGAAGGAAGCAAAATACGGTGTTAGATGTCTTTGTTTTAACCATGCATTGAATTTGTTCATGTCATAGACGTCTTATGTTCAAAGTCTACGTAACTCCATTGGCATTATCAAGGAAGTTTCTTCTTTCTTTAATGCTTCTTCAAAGCGAACCCATGTACTGATAAACATTGTCGATTCACATCTAAAGTGTATGTGTGAAACTCGTTGGGTAGAATGAACTGATTCTTTGAAAAAGTTTATTGACTCGCCAGAGAAAATCGTTCAGGCACTTGAATACATATCCATCTGGAGTGAAACAACAACTTCTTCTAAGGCTAAAATCTTGCTAACAGCTGTGTGGGATGTCGAATTTGTAGTAGCGCTGCACTATCAACTGTCTGCGTTTTACTTGTATTTACCATTAAGTCAATTATTCCAGAAGAAAACTGTTCACTTACCTTTGGCTTCTAATCTTGTTAACGATCTTCTCTCAATTTTAAAAAACCAACGTGTCAACTGTAATTATAAATTTTCAGCCATATTCTCCAAAGCTTCCGAGCTTTTGTCGAGGTTAGATGTAAAGATCGATCTTCCTCGTATGTGCAAAAAGCAAATGTACAGATCAATCGTTCCATGTTTGATCCCCGAAGAATACTATTAAAGATCAATATATTCCAATGTTAGATTCAGTGATAAATGATTTGAAAACAAGGTTTTCTATCGAAGCATTGACTTCATGCGAACTAACTTGTCTGTTGCCGAAAAACTTCGTGGATTTAAATGACAACTCACTATCATTGAAGATTAAGGATATCTACAAATAATATGGCGATCTTCTAGGTGATTATAAACCCGCACTTGAATTCCAACTTTCAGTGGAAGTTCAGCTCTGGCGAGAAAAGTGGGTTAGGTCAGCGGGATCTATGGAAATTCCTTTTTCCGTTGAAGAAGCTCTTAAAAATTGCTATGAGGACATATTTTTTAGTGAACCAGCTCTTAAAAATTCTTCTGACATTGGCAATAAGCGTTGTGTCTACTGAGAGAAGCTTTTCTTCATTGCGACGTTTAAAAACCTATTTAAGAAACCAAATGAGCCAAGAAAGATTGACAGGCTCTTCTACACACTCATCGTGAAATTGAAGTAGATGTAAACAATGTGAATGAACGTTTTGCTAAGAGTGGAAATCAAAAATTAGATATTTTAATGTGATATGTATGTAAAAATTTTTCACTAAATTGCTTACTTATGTTTTTGAGGAAGTACATTTTCTGTGTTGATGTTGAATTGAGTGATGTTTTGCTATAGAACTTTTGGATAGGATGATGAATTATTAATTAAATGTTAAATAAGCAATATTTTAAATTTGTATTTTATAAGCGCCAATTGTAATTTCATTAAATTCTTATTTTATTTGATTGTTTTGTATCAATTAAAGAAAATGTTTATATGAATAAATTTTCAATTACTGTGAAAACATGTATGTAACTGGAATATCGCCCCCCTAAAGACATTTTCTGGATCCACGACTGTTATCACTCTGGTAATTCTGAAAAATTATTTCTAACGTAATCATTCTCAAAATGTGCATAAGAAAATTATTAATTACTGATTTGTTAGCCTCCAGATCTAAAAAAGTCGCAGGAATAATTTCACACCTTTCCACAGTAAGTTCTTTTTTAGCCATTGACTAACTCAGAAAAATTCTTTATTTTATTATTAAGCAACATTGTGGAAATTGTGAGTTCTTACAGAATTTTATGTTAACCATGCATTCATTTATAATAGACTAGCTGATCCCGTGCAATCTTTGTGTGGTGAATTTTCAAATGATTTATAAAAAATGATGAAGTATGTAAAATAATGGTCTCAATAATTCACATTTAACTCTAAAAATGTATTTCCTTACACAGTAATCGATTGTGAACTTCTATGTTTTTCTTTTTATTCAAATATTTGTCCTTTTTTTATAACAACCAATTCAACCGTTTATGTAGAATATCAATGAAGAGAAGATAACCATGTAATGTGTTTAAAATAATAACATGTGTCCCTATTTTCATTTAAATAAAAATGTATGCTTGAGCCTATTTGCATCAATAAACATCATGGATGTATAATATAATGGTTCTACTTACAAAGAGATAAGATTCCTGCATTCAAATGATGATAGAAAGATTCAACTGCTTTGATTGAATCGTTAGAAACGCTTCCCATACGCAGTTAACTAAATATTTATCCGTAAATATTTATGTTGCGATGTATAAATGTTGACATTTCTACAGCAATAATTTCGATGCTTAAACAAAGTGCGAAGTGAATAACGCTATTCTTTCACCTATTTGAAGGTTTAACTGGCATTAATTGAATCGGAGGCAATAATTACGGTCGCCTTGACAATGTCCAGAAAGAGTACGAAATATCCGCTAAATTTAGAAAACAATTGCGTATTTCTGAATGATTCGACTGTGTAACATGTAAACATCACAAAAATAAGATAGTATAGAGTTTTAGCTGTCGAATAAAGCAAAAACGAAGAAAATCGGTCAATATTTACATTTTAATGAATGAAGGAAAAAAACCTTGCACTCTGAAAAATTGAAAATCCCGTGTAAACTTATGGGAAAATAAAATTGTCTCCTGGATTTGAACCCGGGACTTTATGAAAATGAGAATAATTTCTAGGGGCCTTCCTAGCTTGTAGACACAAAACACAGTTTACCGCATATCTCTACGACGAACGGCTTTTGAGATACAGGGTGGGATGGACGGTATATATTGTATTGTGTGACATATATAAATATATATATATATATATATATATCGGTGTTTATTTCTTTATAATATAAAAGATGGTACATTTTTGATCTCTTAGATAATATTGAACCAATCCAATCTCTCACCTGACGATGATGACCATGCTTTTTTCCAGAAGAAGAATTTGACTTTTGTTCTTGAGAGGTTGTGCCTCGAGGAGCAGCATTTCCATCAGTTGGTGGTGGTGGCCCATCTGCATTGGAATGAGTTGGACGTTCCCCTCTAGCAGATGACCCTTCCTGGCGTGGATTTTGGCAAGAAGAATTCAACTGAAGAGAAGTGCCATCATGAGGTGGTGGACGGGGTGCTGTGGACGGAAACATAGCAGAGGGTGCATGTAGGGGACCAGGAAAATGAGTGGGCAAGAATGGCTGGTGTGGATGAAGAGGATGGACAAGATATGGATGGCTTGTTGGAGAAGAACGAGCAGGCAAAGGCTGGTTCTCATCTCCTAGGTTCTCATCTTCATCATCATCATCCCCATCTTCACTGGTTTCACTGCGACCTGACTGTTGAGTTGTTTCCCCATATGGTTCTCCTGGCTTGCACATTGGAGGATGGAGTAAGGAAATTGATGGAGGTTGCTGGTGTAAGTGGTGGGTGGGAATACTGGGATCTAAGTGACCTTGATGTTGGTGTAGTCCACCTGGTACACCGGAGTGGTGATGAGGTTGGGGATGGTGAGGGTGAGAGGGAAGGTAAAATCCTGAAAAATGAAGTTCACACAAAATATCATCATTAATTACATTGAATTTATTTTTTGTTGTGTTTTTATTTCTTTCATACATAATTTCTTACACATTTAAAAAAAATATTTATATTTGAAGACTATGAATGACAGGAAAAGATTTTAATTAAATGTGAAAAAATTAACTAACGTAAGTTCTAGATCCTTGCTTGATATTTATAAATTATAAAATATGTATATATAAATATAAAATTTATTATAGTTATGGAATGCTGGTAACAGAAGTAGACCCATTATATACATATCCATTAAATATACATTCCCTTTCTTTCTCTTATAAGAATGCTTTCATTAAAATGTAGAACTCTTGAATATAATTAATTTATGGACATATTTGAAAAAGAGCAAAATAAATTATGTCTGCCATGAATGAATTATCTTTGATTTCTTTTCTCTTAAGTTTCAAACCATCTCCAATTTTGAAAATAGCAAGATTCCAAATAAATTTCTCAGTTTCTGTGCTGAAAATTCCTAGATAAATAATGACTAAAATGTTTAATATTTAACACATTTTAGGATAACTTAGTTCATACATTGTTTTTTATAATTATTATAAGAGGTAAATGGTAAGAGTTAGAAATCAGTTTATTCCAAAATTCTTACCAGAAAGTCCCACAGCACCAAGTGGTGTCCTTCTGCCAGGGACCTGTGTCGCAGATCCTAAACCACCAGGGCATTCTGCAGCTGAAACTCCTGAATCTGAGACGAAGGAGAAGGCTCCCCCAGCGCTACCACCATCCATCATTGTTTCTATAAATGGTAAAGGTGTATTAAATTAAATATTACTTTATCACAACAATAATTGCTAAAATTAAAAGAAAACATTAAGAAATGAATAAATCGAAATTGCCTTACTAAATAACTCATCATTCTATTTTATTATGCAAATTGTGCTCTTACTGGCTTCCAATTGTACCGCATTGACATTAAATGGAAAACACATATTGAAAAAACTATTACTTATTAAAATTAATATGTTATTTCAGAGTAAGTTGATTAGTATAAATAATTCTACTTATTAAAAAGTTATGTTTTATGGCAGCATACATTCATTAATACTAATAGTATTATTTCATAGTATGTTGATAACAGTTATTTTTCTTGTTCAAAATTAATTTCTTTGTTTCATTATAAGTTGATAAGCATCAGCCACCTACAAATTCAAACAATTTTCAACCAGCAGAATTGATTTTTTTCATTTAACACAATTATAAAATCTGTTGCGTAATTAATAAGTAGTGAAAGATAAAGCAATTTAAATGTGGGCTCCTGGAGTGACAAAGAAAATTTAGCAAAATAGTTTAACTTTAAAAAATTAATGCCTAATATGAAATTATTTAGTCATTTATGATTACATAGAGACGATAAAAGGAAAATTAATTTAAATTAAAATTTTAACAATAAAAAATTATAAATCCCTCAAGTGCGCAGTATTTTTGATGAAATAAAAATTTCCAATTAAAAAATTTTTAAATGTTTTGGCGAAAAATCATTTCAATTGTTCGATTAGTTTTATGTTGGGTATTGCTGACGCGGGAAATAAAACTCCATTCGTAATTCCAGACGGAAAATCATCAGCCCATTCTAAGTGCGAAAATTTAAATAATTGATTCAAAAAGATAATTAAATCTCTCACGAAACATGTTAAACAAGTTCAAAATAAGCATTCCACGCTCTAATTACCCTAATCTTCAACCCTCCAATCGATAAACAAATCGACGGAGAGAGAGAGAAAATCGGCATCTCTTTCACCGTAAACGCTTTGAGCAGAGCGCATATTAACTGCTCGTTGGTGTGGTGGAGAAGTGTATGAGGCGGAGGGTGGGGGAAATAAACTGGTGTGTAGGGGACGAGATCTCGGATTTGGTGGTCCAAAGAGATTATTGATCGACGCCCGCAAAGCCCCCACAAAGCTCTCTCCCTTGCCCCCATCTCTATCTTTCCCTCACCCTATCTCTCTCTCTCTCTCGCTCCCACCTCTCTCCCCCCACCGCTTACCACCGCCCCCATCCCACCGTACCGCCCCCATCCCACCGCACCACCCCCGTCCCACCCCACCACCTCCCCACGCATTTGCACCCTCCCTATTCAGGACCGGAGAATCTCAACGAGCGCCGTATCCGGTAATGGCCACGGATTCATGCAGCCATTGCCTTTTAATTGACGGTCGACTTCCGCGTGCACGATAAAAAGAATTAGCATACGCATTCAGCTCGTTCGACGGGACGCAGGAAAAAAATTATCTTCGGAAATTTATGGCCCAAACATTTAAATGAGTTCAGATATCTGAGTCCGGAGATCGCAGAGATTTGGGAATTAAAATACTTTGCACAGAAACTAACGAAAAAAATAATTATGGTCCCTTGTTAAACACTGAGTTTTGTATAACATAACGGTGTAGGATAGCCTTTGTTTAAAGTTTTTAATTTAACAATAAAAAAATGTATTTCTATAGGGTAATATTTAATCGCTTCCTGTGAAATTAACCGATAATAAAACAGAACCATTATTTTATTAGCTTCTAAGCTATTAACGTCAATTTCGTTATAAATAATGCCTAAATTTTCCCAATGTATAATAATAAATTATCATACCAAAAATATTCTTTAGGCTGTCCAATAAAAAACACATACAAATAAAAGTTTGCACGGTTTTATACGTTAATTACATGCATTAAACATATGGTACATGGGTTGCTTAAGGAGCGACGGAAGAACGTATTTTATATGGAACAGTATTTTTTTTCAAACAAAAAAATAGCTAGCAATTCAAGTAGAAAAACTTTCAAGCCGTTAATTTCAATTAATATAACGTTGCCCGAAAAAATTCATATGCTATCGGAGAAAACGAAACCGATGCTGACGATGCGATAATTTTATTTCCGATTTTATGTTGTATAGCATAACGCAATGACAACCCTCGCAAAAGAGCCCATAGTAATTCCGTATGGTTTGAGATCAAGAACAAGCACATTCGAACTCGACCAAACGTAAACAAAGCTTTTTATAGCGTTTCATTCCGATCCGGGCCGAAGTTATCGTGTTTTGGATCGTTACTCGACAAATTAAGCTACCTTTCTTAAAATATAGAGCCACTCACCGTATTCTCTATGGATCCCCACAACACTACCAGCGAAGATCTGTTCTTCTTTACTCTCCCGCGGTAAATAAGCTCCTAGTTGTGCAGCAGCCAGGGGCAAGGGATGCTCCGACCGAAGGGACGCCCCTCTCGCTCCCCACGAAGGAAAACAAGTGAGGGTCTGATACGCGACAGCGGACCGGGAGAGAATAGGGGTGGGGAGTGATGGGAAAGAGGAGGGATAAGGAAGGGGAGACGGAGTAGGGTTGCCACTCGTCCCACGCGAAACTTCTAAAGGCGATTGGGTCTTGGAGACGTCGAATACTTTCGGTAAGACGAGGAAATCGCCGGACACTCCGTCGACTCGCAAGTTGGACATTAGAGCGTGATCAGGTTTGAAAAAAGTGGGCGGATTAAAAGTGAGTCGAAAGAGAACGGCAAGGCCGCGCGTGACACGTGCGCCTGTCAGGATGAAGCAGGTGAAATGCCGTCCCATTGAAAAGAGATGAAGTGTAAACTTTTAGGAGGGGCGTGAAGCCAGGGCCGGTTTTTTTAGGGAGTGCAGTGCACCCACCGCTCCCGGGCCTCAGACTCACGGAGGCCTCAAAGGCATCGCAGTAAAAACATATATATTTATGAACTGTAATATGATTTGTTTGAAAAGTGTTTATAAATCCGGTAATATGTTACCTATAAGCAGTGCCGTATTTAAGCACAGGCAACATAGGCAACTGCCTACGGCGCCAAATTATGAAAGGCGCCAAAATATGAAAGGCACCAATTTATGAAAGGTACCAAATATGAAAGATGCAAAACATCAAAGTTTTATTTAAATAATAAACAAATTTTTAATTATATCTCCTCATTTAAGAATACACTAGCGTAATGTCCGTCAATAATTAATTTAATTTAATGAGAAAAGGTGCATCGAAAAATAGTGCCTACGGGCGCCAAAAACTTATATCCGGCCCTGCGCTATGAGAATAAACAAGTATATATAAAACAACTTTTCAATTTAAACAACTTTTAGGAAGTACTGCGCATTATTTGAGTATAACGATGCATAGATATTTTTTATTTTTAGTCTCTATATTTATTTATAGTGGTAATTTGTTGTAATCAATAGTTGTTTATGAAAATTAACTTTATTTAAAAACAGCTGTCTTTAGTAAATGACATATTATCATTATTATAACTTAAGAAGAGCACATGGTTTCACATTTTAATTCCAAAAATGCTGTAATATTAACGGATAAATTGTTTTTAGCGTTATAGGAAATTACAACATTTAACAAAGTATTAAATATGGAACGCTAGATATGCAATAAAATTATTGATCCCTAGAAGTATTTTTGTTATTTGATGGTAAACGAGAAGCTTTACCATCTCCAGAATAGCAGTTTCATCACACACATTGTCACCAATCAACTTTGAGCAGTCCATTTCATCTATTTATAAACCAGTCAATTATTTGACACACTTTTTGTTGCAATACTGTATTATATCCGAATAAAATTGTTCTGTATCTTTCCTTCGTAATAAATTATATTGCTTACATTTCTTTACACAACATTAGCAACAAAAAAATCCGCGAGAACATATAATTACGACTTATAGTTTTGGAGATAAAAACTTGAGAAGGTCCCGACCTTGTTATCCAAATGGAGGAATTAAACGTCCCTGGAATCAAACTCGGGTCGTTATTTTGCACGGTGATTACACATAGGACTCTTAATGTGTGGGTCTCTTTAAAATATAAAGAGACCCACAGGGGTTCCCAAACTTTGTGAAGCCACGGAACCCTTATATTTAAATATGTTTTCTCGCGGAACCCTAACTAAGAGATTGTAAGCCTAATCGCAATAAAATTAACTTTAAAATCATTATAATGTTTATTTATATAGCTTATGAATACTAAATTATGCAGTTTACAAGTGAGGCTCATGTTTCATGCTGTAAATAAGAGAAGTACGTACCGGGTCTCTATCACGGAACCCCAATTAGCTTCTGCGGTACTCTTGGGTTCCGCGGAACACAGTTTGGGAAATCCGGTCTTAAAACATGCCTACCTACATATCTATATATTAGGTTAATATAAAAGCCGTTAATGAAGACCGATTTCTAAAATTTAACACATAGCTATTTTTAATTCTATCTAAGTTCTCAACAAATAATTTATTGTCCGATTCAAAAAGACGTGTTTTGTTTCTTTCCCAACTTGTTAGCAATGCAACCCCTATGTATAATAAAATATATATTTATGCTACAGAAAAGTACAATAATGAGTCTTTTAAATGATATATTATACATAGGGGTTGCGTTGCTAACAAGTTGGGAAAGAAACAAAACATCTCGACTGCACGTCTTTTTGAATCGGACAATATACTTACGGGGCCCCGTTTGTAAACCAAGCAGAAGGCCGGCACTGCGTGAAGCAGTATGATTTTATTGAGTTATTGAAGGAAATTATTTCTTAGGCGGATATTAATGCATGGTGCTCCATTCGCATTTTAATTACTTGTATCGGCAAAGGAAAGGGATGAAATTGTGGTAATTCACACGGCTTAACATTTTATCTTTATAAGAATCATAGATTGTTGTATCCTTACTCAGGAAGGATGCTCTGTTTTCGAAATGCATCTATGCTTTTTCCAACAGTTTCGTGATTATTTGTGTTAAATTTATGATTAATAATTGAAGCATAAAAAACGCTTTTAAAAGTGGAATATATGAGTTAATAACCGTAATATACAGTTAGAAATGATTTTCCTCTTAATAAGTGGTCATCAAGAAGGGTTAGTTCTAATATTAATACCAACGAATAAATATAAAGGAAATAACAAATGATTACGGATAATGATGACAATGCATCACTAAACTTAGACTAAAACTTAAGGAAACACTTGGAATTTTATATCAAACATAACGCCAACAATTCAGCATAAACCACTAGTAATAAAGTTACCGGATAAATTGTAAAAATAAATATAATATCTACGTGAAATTCTACTAGCATAGAAATAAAATTCTTTTTATACGTCAGATATTGAGCCCAGCCTGAATAGTTGTATAAGTTGGGAAAAGGAAATTTAAAAAATATACAATTAGGATGATTTTTCTATGGTCATGTTAGTATCATCAATGAATATCTGAATATAAATGAATATCGTAAGTCATTTTCCGAATAGACAAATAATTCATTATTATTCTTACTAGAATAGTAAATTGTTGCAAACTTTTGGTTAATTTGAAAACGATATGATGTCTACGAGTTCTAACTTACTATGTATAAATAGTTGTCCAAATACATATTAACATAAAATTTTCTTAAACTACCTATGCAGATTTTCTTAACTGGTATTGAATGGAGAATCCTGCATTCATTATTCGTTATTTAACCATAGGCTTAATTTATATTTTTTCTTCTTAACTGGCGTCACGGCAAAGCAAAACTTTATATGTTAACTTATCTGCTCCGGAAATTAATTTTTTCGCATCAATCAGAGAACATCAATAATTTGAACTGACGTTTATTCTTTCATTTTCGAGAATTTTCTACTTCTATTTAAAAAAATAGGCTTGCATCTCATTGCTAAGGACATTTACATAATAAAGAATGGATATGATAGATTTAAAATTATTTCATAAATAGCTCGAAATGAAGTAACGAGTATATTACATCTTTTTACTATTAGGGACTGAAAATCCCTTATTTATATCTACATAAACAGACATTATTGCTCACGTTTGAGATAATTGCATCAGCTTACAGGTTTTTTCTGACTCGGAACAATATTTCAACGGGTGGCAACGCCGAGCGTGAGCCTACAAAAGGGTACTAAAAGAGCGCTTTAGGGGTACTCCCAAAAAAGGAGCGACAGATGGTTGGTTCGTAGATCCGTCTGTCGCGAATCTTTGCTAGTGCAATTGAATACAGGGTCTAGACACAAACATCTGTTCTGATTTTCCTTCTGAATTCCTATTATGGCAACCCTCATCAAATCGATCCTTTTTGGTGGTATCATTTTTTAATTCGAAATGAATTATATTTAGGAACGCGCATGGAAACTTACCCTCGGGAACTCGATTTCCATCAAAACTAAAAAAATCAAGAAGCCAATTAATTATTTTATTTTGACAGCGTAATTTTATACCGAACAAGCTTGTTCACTTGGTGTATTCGGATTATGACGGGCTTAATTAATAATTTTTACCTCCCCAAGCAGGTTTCAATTTCGGGCATCCATTGAAACAAAAAGTTTGTTTATAACATGTAAATTGAAAATAAATAATAACATAGATAAAAAATTGCTTCTGATATTATGAATGAAGAAAATCGTTCACTAGGCATTGAATTGTTTCTTTATGGTTAGTTGTTTTCATTGAGACCATTATTACCCCTTAAACAAGGGGTCGGCAACCCGTGGCCCACTAAACTAGGATGAAAAAGTGCCCAACAAAGTCTGTTATAAACAATTTCATATTTTTCATTAAAATTATGATCTCAAAGCCTTTTCCAGTGAAGTCTTAACGCCAGTAAATTATTTAGAATTAAATTTCACTAATATGAGGTAACTTATTAAGTAAATGCTCATCCGGCCTGCCGAAGTTCTCGTGACTTCCAATGCGGCCCTCCGAATCATTCACAACTACGAATATTGCCCGCCATACAGAAAAGCTAGTCGACCCCTTGCCTTAAATCCTTCTTGATACATCGAAGGCCTCTAGTTTTAACAAATTACAATTTGAAGAAACTCTATTAATGAAATTAAGTCCAATTTAATACTTCGGCAACTCTTATGTTTCAGTTTCACTAAAAATTGCCTGAATTACAAGATTAAAACAAAATATTCTGCGGAGTTCCCCTAAAACGATCCGGGGACAACGTTTCACTTTTGCGGTGGGCTTAAAAGAAATCCTTAGCTTTGCAGAGCGCAATTTCGTTGGATGGATTACATTTTATTTTATATTCATAGAATTAATCGTATGCTATAATTTAAGATAGTACTTATAAATGCTAATAATAATAACATAGTAATGGCGTTATATCTCTATGTACAGAATAATAACTGTAATATTCAAGCAGTAATTTATCTTCCTACAGTTTTGGCACGCCAGTTATTTCGAAATATGGAATGTTACTTCTACATGACACAAACGAAATGACCGAAGTTCGTTACTGTTTCTTCGAAAGTTGTTTTCTAATCAAGACTTCTAGAGATTTTTTAAAAACTGTATTTACTCGTACATAAACAAATGCTTTTTAAGTGATTACAAGTAAAATGTCCTACAGCAAAAACCTGCATGAAAATGTAACTATATAGATAATCAAATAGCAAATAAATTTCGGTTGCTTCTCTAGCAATCTCTGAAACAGCTAAAAAATTCAACGGTTTCGCAAGCCAATAAATTTTTTTAAATTTCATTGTTTAAAAATAGTTGACTTACTTGCCTTGTGGAATTGAATTAACAAATGTGAGAAGACGAAAAACCTTAAAGGCTTTTAAGAATGTGTTAAGCTTCAGCGTGGTCTTCATTTCTGTTGGGGTTAACCAATGAAAAGTGCTATTTATATTATCAAAAACAATCTGTATTACTAATAATAATGTGAATTATTGGCTTAGCATTACTGAATTGCCGCTTATTAGCGTGTTGAAAGTGAATGGAAATTTCGTGGGTATACTTTTAAACGCGAAAAGTTCATTATTTTTTCTTGGTACTATTCCTCATTTTCTCCAGCCTGAATAAGTCGTGAAATTAAAATTCACACTAGAAGAAAATTGCATCGGTCATATATAGAAGCGGTTTTTGGGAAAAACTTCCTAAATATAACTCCCGAAAGGTGCGAAGAAGTAAAATAAAAGGTACCTCGCGTAACTTATGTGCCGCCTTGTTTGACGTACGAGCACAAGGACAGAGGGATGAATGTTCTTAACTAAAAACAAAAAAAACATTTGTAAATGGTGGAGGACTGGCATAAATGTTGGCTTCTTTAAGGGCCCAGGTTTGAACCCTGGCGTTTTAAACCTGGGCTTCTCCTGCATCGACTTTTGCGTTGCGAAGAGGACGCGCAAGAAGGGATGTTAATCAGTTTTGGTGTCTTTCGGAACAGTGCGCTAATTCGGCCACAGTTTGCTCCTCCTCCTCTGTGTGCGTATGCGATGTTATCCACCCGGAAGGGTGTTTATGTTATAGTTTATTATTTAGCACTGTAACTCCACTTTGAATTCTGAGTCGTTATCAAAGGTTTAGCGGTTCTTTGCTCGCTATTCCGATTAGAAGTTACTCAAGAAAATCTTGATTTTTATTACCATTTTGGAAACTGAAAAATTGGTCCGATCAAATTTTTGCCTCTCGAATATTCATTCGGATTGCTTGAGTGGTTGGGCCGAGTACAAGCCGAACTACATATTACGAGTTTACACGAATAAAAATTTGGATTGCGTAACTTCGAGAAAAGATTATTTTCTAATTTTGCTCCAGCGAAATTTTCCGTAGATACTTCATTTATATACTCGGATTCAGCGGAAACGAATCCTTTTTAATCCACTCCTGCAGATTGCTGCTTCTCCAAAAAAAACTTTTAATGACTTTCCAACTTTGAAATAAACTTTTAGCGACTTTTGAAAAACTACATATGATCCTCATATTATTTCGGAAAACTACATTGTCTACAAACTTTGTTTGAAACATTTTTTAATAAAACGGATTGTTTAAGAGGAATTTTGATTTTTCGTCTGAATTTATGTTGTACATCGCTAAGTGATCGTCATTGCTATGATACATTATTTTTTTATCCATAGAAACAGCTAAAAATTTTGTTTACTTATAATTTTTCCAATGATAACATTACTGAAAATGTGAAAATATTATTCATGAATGTAATTGCCGATAATTATTCTTGATGTCGAGAGCAATCATATTCATTACTCTCTCTGAAGAAAGTATTGGGCAGGAGATTTTTCTATACTGTCTCTCTATAGGTATATTAAAGTCTTATTGTTAGTCGCTCGGTCGGTCTGTAGCTTAATCAAGTGAGGAAACCTGATTATAACACAAAAACTTTCATACTTTTTCGATCAAATTTTCAAGAACCACTTGGCCTTATCCTTTTAAATTTTAAGCTGCTCACCGTCTACGTTAAAGCCATGGATTAGATACCAGGATCGTTTATTTTCTCCATTTGATTAACACAGGGACGAGTGTAGCAAAATAATCGTTTGCATTTTAAAATTACCTATTGTTAAAATCATTGTAGGAGTTCAACACTTGAATCAACGAAGATTTAAAAGAGCGAGATTTTGTTTTCCTACCGTCGGATTTCGAATACACAAAGAATCGGTCCCGAAATTAGTTTTAACGTGAAAATATGACGCACTTTTACGTGAAAATCTTTCGTCGTCAAGGTGATCTGCATAGTTGTCAGTTTTGTGTAATTGCGTACGATTGACTGTGATTATAACTTCGCACCTGCCCACAAATTCACGAAATTTCGACGCTGTTTTGCAGTACAAACAATACATAGGTAACGAAAATAAATAAATATTCTTACTATTCTTTGATATTGTGTCAATGAGTGTTATCTCTATGTATTAAAGTCGTATTCGGTTGGTTGTTGGGCAAACCCTTAATTGGCAGATAAATGAATGTGATATGAAACGTATCGCCAACTAAGATGAATGGGAATAGATATAATTTTCTACCGTAAATATATGCGGAAAGGAGGAGATTGAGTGATGCAAACGGGCAGCGGACCTATTCATCTAGCGGTGCGAGGCACGGTGTTGACGCGCGTAGCACATAGTGGCGGTGTCCCTAGTTACTATTAATATTATTAAATTTTTGACGTTTCGTAGAAGTTCATGAAATAATATTTAGATTAAAAATTAAAGTCTCTTTATAAACCCTTCTAGAGTTTTGTATCGCTATAGGCCCCAAAGAGTCTTAATCGGTCACCATAAGCAGGGTAACAACTTCCTTCAGTTCATTTATTTTCAATGCCTAGAGTCGTTTCCGGTAGTTTCCCTGTTTTTTCGGTACCTAATACTTCCTGCTGCAGCGGTTTTGAATCTAAAAATACACCCTGCAATAATTTATCTTGCAAAACGACGATGGATACAAAACCAGTTCTTTGTGTGCCTTTTAATAGCTAATAAATATTCAGTCTTTTCATCAGATTTATAATGCAGTATAATTTTCTGCCAAAATCTGTACTTTAAGAATGTACGCTCCATTATTTCGTGGTTTTGATTTCTCTATGATTATTACTTCCAGTTTCCCTTATAACTAAATCGGCGAAATGACTTTGTACTTTGACCGAAGAAACTATACAACAGTATGGGGATATAACAAGAATGTCCATTCACCTCTGGCGAATATGGAATTCTCGTTTTCGAAGGAAATAATATTTTCTGTTAAAACATATATTTATTGAAATATTTACATTTAAAATAATTACTAAATTGTACCAATTATATTATATCACACTAAAAGAAATTACTTTTATTGAAAATTTCCTTATTGCTCACGGAAATAATGTTAATTTCTTAAGAAAATATTCAGATGAGTGTAAACGTAATAGTGTCTTTTAACTCCGCATTATCGTATATCAAGTGCCGTAATTTTCCGTATCACAAGTGAAACGCCGAAATTGTCTTACCACCATGTACAATACGCACCTAACATTTCGTAGTAACAAGATCAATTATATTGAAATTTACGGACTCCTTAAAGCTGTATACCTTTTACGGCATGAAAATGTTCCTAAACTTCAATATAAGTTTTTGGACTAGTGCTTTTACCATCTCGAACAAGATCAATGCAGCCTTGCACCATGGAAATGAGTAAAGGAGGGGAGAGAAATTATTAGCAGTTGCGATTTCGGAAGCGGATCTGTTCACGTTTAATATTGGAGTACAATAATACAGAGTGAGAATTAAGTGTTATTTGTGAATGTGAGTACTATCTTCTAATATATGTTAAACGCAATTTCATGGCTACCCGAGGCAAATATTTTTGGCGTCTTTTATTTTATAAAAGTGCTTACGTCTTCACTCTGTCTGCCGGTCTGTGCAATCGATTAAATCAAAATAGCAAGTAAACGATAATAGATCAAGGCTGGAATTTGCAGTGTATGTAATCTATGACTGTTTCTCAAACTATGGACCGCGGCCCCACAGAGGGACGGAAAATTATTTTAGATGTCAGGGGGATAGCCAAAATATAAAATATTCACGAATAATAAAATTTCATCAGGAACGATGTGATAAAAATTATTAACAGTTATATAAAATGAATGAATTTGTACTAAAGTTTATTATTTTTACTATTTTCAATTTAATGTGGGCCGCATGACATTCAAGGGGCCGCAACAGTTGAAAGTTTAAGAATCACTGATCTATGATGCCATTTGTTACAAAGCCAAATAATTTTTTAGAGAAATCGGTTGGTCGCAGGGGGTGTCTTCAAAATTTCCAAATTAAGATTCTGAGCAAATGTTTTTAGATGGAAAGTATGAAATTTTCACTGTTTGTGTGATATTTAATGGAAAATTAATTAAATATTCTCTGGAAAAGGTATCGCGCACCAACTTAACTCCTTAAGCAAAATAAGTCTTCCTGGCCTGAGGGCTTACCCGCGCGAGTGTTAAAAGAGCTAGACTCCTTTATGGCACCTTATTTGAAAATAATATTTGAAAAATCCGTTACACATGGTATCGTTCCGAAAGACTGGAAACTAGAATACGTAACGCCCATTCACAACCCCGAAAATTATAGACCGATTTCCTTGACGTCATATTGTATAAGATTCTAGAGCATATAATCATTAGTTCGGTTATGCGCCATTTAGATTGTCGTTATTCGTTAAGCAAAAGCCAACACGGGTTTCGGAAATGTAGGCATTAATGTGAAACGCTGCTCGCCCTGTTCGTGAATGAATTGCTGCATGCGGAGGGAAAAACACTCAGACTGACGCCGTTTTCATTGACTTTAAAAAGGCGTTCGATAAAGAACCCATAGGAAATTTAATAGTAAAGCTAGGAAAGTACGGAGTCAACCCAAATATTGTGATTTGGATAAAAGACTTCCTCTCTAATAGATAACTGTTAGTAGTCATCGATGGGAAATCCTACTACCCGGTTAAAGTTGCATTAGGTGTTCCTCAAGGAAGTGTCACAGGCCTTATCATCATAGATGTCCGTAGACATGTCCATGATTATCCATGGTTAAACCTGGTTCTCCATATACTCCTATTTTCCGCAGTCTTCTTCGTGTCTTGATAGCTCTCTTTCCCTTTCAAGTCGGCTATCAGCTGATACCTTTTCCTACCTTTCTCTTTTTCCATCCAGTTTTTCTTATAACGCTTTTTTAATCATGCTCTCTCTTCTCAGGTAATGTCCAATCCAGTTCGCCTTCCTCTTTCTGATGGTCCGTATAATTAGGGCCCGTCTAGACATTTTCGGGCCCTAGGCACAAAGACCAATCCGGGTCCCCCACAAAACAAAATCATATAAATACTCAAAAAATTATTCATCGAATTTTTATAATAATAATAGGATTTATTTATAAGCAATATGTAACTAAAAATTTTACATTTTTGGAAGCTTATTCGACTAATAAAAATGTGACTCGAGCATTGAAAGACAAATTTTCCTAAGAAAAATAACAACAAATAAATAGCATTTATATATATTTCTTTCGAAATTTTATCTCATTAATTTTATCTCATTAATGAGTTCCTCATAATTTAATTTAAATAAGTTTTCTTTTTCTATATAAAGTATAGCACGATCATTCAAATTTTGCTCTAGGAGAAAATGTCCGCTCTCTTCCGCCGTTAGTCATGGGCGAAACCATAAACAATCTCAAAATTATTTCCACATTCGGAAAAGTTAAATATAAATTCAAATTTTTCGTTTACCATCTGATAAACTTTGTTTTTTCTTCCAATATCAAAAATTATTTCAATTCCACATTATTCACCAAGTCTTCATCAAAAATTAACTTCCTAGTAATTCGTCTTTTTTTCACTTTTATACTTTTTCATGGATAACATTTTTTTGGCCTCGTTCTCAAAATCATCAAAGTTATCACGGATATTTTGAATGAGACCAATTAAACCATTATTATAATGATAACGCAGTTGATAATGAGCCTATAGATGCTTGCCGAGATTTGCTGACGACATTCATTCCACTTAATATCTTATCCCATGTATACATTAACAATACAAATTCATCTATTTTTTTGAATAATCCTACAGCTTCTGCTAGAACTATTGGCTTCTCCAAATGATTTGATGAAAACATTTGCAAAGCTTCGTTAACCTTACCGTAATTTTCTTTTAATGCCTTAATTGCATCAGCTCGTGCAGACCATCTAGTACTAGATAGTGGTTTTATATTTAAATGTTTATTCCCGAAACAACTTTCCAAAACATTTCAACGATGAGTTGATGCAGAAAAAATATGTAAATTTCTTGAATCACATAGAAAAAGCTTGTAGCTTCTATACAACTCCCAGCAGCGGCACTGCCGACTAAATTTAAGGAATGATTTGCACATGGAATAAATTCTGCTGAAGGACTGAGTGCTTAATAAGACTTTGGAGCCCATTATATGGGCCACATGTTTGAAGAATTGTCGTAGCTTTCGCCTCTACAATCCTTAATGTTCATATTAAGTTTTTGCAGATATTCCAACACTATGTGCTCCAATTTTTTCCGATGTGAGGTTATCGGTATAAAAAACAGGAAACGTTTATTAACTTTACCGTGCAGAACATACCTAACTAATAATTTCAACTGGTCAATATGACTGATATCCTGTGTAAGATTTACGATTATTGAAAAACTTTTTGCTTCTTGCAATTCTTTAAATTTGTCACTTCTTATTTTGTCATCAATTAGAGCAATAAATTCGTCGCAAATATCAGAAGACAAATAATGGACATTGCCTTTCCCTAGGTTGGCATATTTATGTGAGTTCGAAGAAATGGGTAAAATTCTGTCAAATACTCCAAAGCGCCGACATAATTTCCGCTGTGCTCTTTATAGAATGTTTGATTTTTTCCACGAAAAGCAAGTGCAAGGGAAGACAAATATTTAATTGTTGCTATAACACGTTTCAAAAGCTCTCTCCAATACTGACGTTCGCTTTCGAGTGCTTTTATAAGAGTTGTATTAATGCGACCAAGAGTTTTCGTTCTAGCATTAAAAGTACCTATAGACGACATATGGTCCGAAGAGTTCTTATGTTCTGATAGCTTCTGGGAAATATATTCCCAATCACTAGTCCCTTAAACCAATTTTGTTTTTTGCATGGAAAATAATTTACAGATATAGCAATATGTCTTCTTGTTAGTTTGTGTATGCACGAACTAATATCGTTGAAATTTCTCTCCATTTTTATTAATTCTTTTAAACGCGCGTGCATTTAGAGACCTATTTATTGTCCTTGACCCTTCCTTGAATTCAATTTTCGAGGACTCCAGGGTTCCGTAAACTTGCTCTGGTGTAATTTTAGTATAATAATCTTGGATTGATAAAGTTATTGTTGCAGGTCATGGCGCAATATCATTTGACATATAATGAATATCACTAGGTTGTTGTGTTGCCAACCCTACGGAAACATTTTCAGTACTGCATATAGTCAGAATAACATCGTCGGATTGAGGTTGAAGTTTTCCATTTGGGCTTTCATGGGTCGGTGAGTGAGATAAAACATCGTCATACTGAGGTGCAATATTTTCATTAGATTGTGTCAGTGGCTGTGATTGAGAGATCTCATCGCTACCTTCATGTGCGCAATGAGATCGAATATTTAAAGTAGAACTGCCTTGGGTCAATGATGGAGATTGAGACATTTCTTCGACCGATCCGATTGGCGCCCAAGGGGCACCGGCTTCGCCCAGTATACCTAATTGCCAGTCCGCCCACGCTTACTATAGAAAGACTATCTAAATATTTTTGTCAAAGTGGGCTGTAAAAATTTATGTCAGTCGAAAAATCGAATTAAAAGAATATTTAAAGAAAAGAATATTTGTGGAGCACTCCGGGCACCCACTAAACTTTTTGGTAATTTTATACGGGTCCTCCGGGACCCTTCAATTTACGGGTCCTAGGCACGAGCCTATTTTGCTTTGTGAAAAACGCGACCCTGTGTATAATCGTTTTCTCCTCTCCTATTCTTCGTTTTTCACCCTATCTGGCCATTTTATCTTCAGCATTCCACTTCATGTCCACATTGCAAAGCTTTCCAAGTATTTTACATCATTTTTCCTTAGCGTCCATGTTTCTGCCCCATACAAAGCTACACTCCATACATAGCATTTTACCAACTTTTTGCGGATACCCTCCTTTATATTACCCGTTAGTAAGTTTTTCATTCTTCTGCTTCAGTTATTCTAGTTCTAATTTTATTCTACTTCTATTTTTGGCCTTCTACTATTTTTAATATATCGTATGTATATTTAAACGATATCTCCATGGTAGTTCGCTGCAAAATCACACTTTTCGCAGATAACACCGTCTTATATAATGAGATAAAGAGCCAGGATGACAAAAATCGCTCCAGGAAGAATTAAATGTCGTTTCTTCATGGTGTCAAGAATGGCAATTCGAAATTAACAACGGTAAATGTTCCACCTTGAGTTTCTGGAAAGGCAAGAACAATGAATTATACTCCGAGTATAAAATCGAGGGATTGAATATCCAATTTGCGGAATACGTTCAATATATTTAGGAGTAACCATTTGTCGTGATCTATCGTAGAATATGCATATTCGAAGGGTCATAGGCACAGCCAACAAGAAATTGGGCTTCGTAGGCAGAATAGTAATAACTAGTACGGAACAGGTAAGAGAAATGTGTTATTTATCAATGGTCAGATCTCAGGTCGAATACGCTTCCAGAATATGGGATCCGTATGAAAAGGGACAGATACTTGAGTTAGATAAAATCCAACACAGAGCAGCCAGATTCGTAAAACAAAAATATGAGCAAAAGCTATGCGTGACATCACCGTTGAAGGAGTTGAATTGGATGATGCTGGAGGATCGCAGACTTAGCGATAGGTTAAGGCTTCTGGAGAAGTTAAGGTCGGAAGTTCTATTAGAGGAGGTCTCAGGAATAATAGAGGGACCTACTTATATGGGTAGGCACTATCATGAGGATAAAATACGAAAGATCGACTGTAGGACGGAGTGATATCAAGGTTCGTTTTTCCCAAGGACCATACGAGACTACAACAGGGGTGTAACCCGCGAGAGAAGCGTTGCACCCCCTGCATCCCACCAATCATGGTGATTTGCAGGGTATCATGTAGATCTATAACACTACAAAAGAAATTTTTTCAAAAGATCAGTGAGAGGTAAGGGATGCCTCAAAATGTTTAAATAATTCTCTATTTCATTGGTGGGCAACCTTTTCTGTATGGTGGGTATTGGTAGCAATGAATCCTTCGGTGGGTCGCATCGGAAATTTCCAATGCTTCAGAAGACTAATTTAAATCGGAAGTTATCTAGAGATTATTAGGCACCATATGAGTAAAATCAAATTAACATTAAGTTTTTAGGGTTGAAATTTCAATATTAAAAATTATATGATGAAGTTCAAACTTAGAATTACATATCTCTGAGGAAAGATCAAAAACTACGTCAAACAGAACTTATTTGAATTGAGGAATATGCACTTAGAGTACCAAGTTAACGTTAAATATTTAAACAGATTTTGATAGATAAAAAATAATATTTGATAGGTAAATAAAGAAAATGAAAAAAGTTTTTAAAACTATGAAACAGGGAGGGTGGGCCGCATAAAATTGCTTAGTGGGCCGCCGCATCCGGAACGTGGGCCGCAGGTTGGGCACCCCTGCTCTATTGAATTACATCCAGCCAGTTCATAAAACGCATGACTCAAGAAGTAAACATGTAAGTGCCCATTTAAAATAACTAATTCTTAAGCGCCGTTTTAAACATATGAAGAAATTTTATCATGGAACGGAATATCAGCCAGAGTAAAAAACAATAAGGTTTCAGTTATGACCTGTAGAATGGACATTTGACATTAGGTTCTTTTCCAGAATTGCTTGTACTCTAGATTTCCTTATTTCACTTGCTCCGTAATATTATTGTCTCCAACTATTTAATGAAAAAATTCCTTCCATTTCGATGAATAAAATTTTTTTCTGGCGGATCACCAGTTGGGTGGAGCGCTACAGCACATGCCCCGCCTTCGTTGTTCGTACACTTAGAGAACTATTAAGTTAGTGTGCGGACATATCGTCATCCAAATCTACTATTTTCTGAGTAACGGTTATCTTCTTCGTATTCCTATTTCTGTTTTCTTAATATTTGGTGACAGTATATGTTATATTTAATTTATCCATCTATAATATTAAATTAATTCTCTCCTATGACCCAGAATTATAAGGGAAGAACACGTCTTTTGCCCGTCGTCATTGGCATGCAAACATGAACTTGCCGTTTATAAGCTTTGGATCTATTTCTTAGATGCCTTTAGAAAGGTGTGATGTTAATTAAGAGCTGTATAAGATGAATATGAAAATTTATATGTAGGTTAAGAATTAATTCATTAGTATGGAAAACATGCCCATTCATTCATAAAATAATCGCGAGCGGATAAAAACAATATTAAAAATTGCAAAGAAAGTTTTGCAGGAAAAACTTGTACTGCTCCTTCCTTCAAAACCTTGCCAGTGGTAAGGCCTTAATTCAATGAGAAACAAAGGATTAGGGATCCGATTTAAATGCCGGTTTTTTGTATAGAAGTGACTCGTAGCGTTTTATCCTTAATTAATCTTAATGAGAATCCTGTCAACTAATCCAGTATCTTAATACAATGATACAAAAGCTTTAAATATACATCATTGCTTCTTAGTTTCATATTTTAGGATTCATTGAGCGATAAAAGGAATTGAATGCTGGAAATCTGTACGGTAAAGCGCATTTTTTCGGAAATAAAGATTATAGGGAGTGTCATAGGTATCCGTAGTTAATGTTCACAGATTTCACGTGACAAAAGCATTTCGCCGAAATTCACGCACTAAATTTGATATAAAAAATAAATAGGGTTTAGAGGTCAGCTCGACAGAAACAGGCAATGCATACGAAAGAAAAAAGTCCAGTTTCGTATTCGAGAGAAATAAAATTCTTTCCTAACAAACTCGAAATTATCTTACAGAATTTTGGCCGGATACCTTGAACATGGTTACCTCTGATTAACGATGATTAAAACTTTATGCACATATTATGAGGGGTAGACAGCATATACGTGTTCATAAACTGCCGCTAAGTTAAAGAAAATCTATAAATAAACGAAAATATCTTTGTCACAAAAAATACATAAAGTAGTAATGTCCTAAAACCTATCATTGTAGATAGCTTAGGTCGAAATGATCAGACAGATCGTTGTCTATCTAATACTACATCTCGAGATATTTTATCTTCAACACACGTAAGAGTAGGTACGTAAGAGGTAGATATATCTTGGTGATGTCATAGGAGACAAGTAGTGGGTATATCTTTCAGAATTACGAGCAGATGCATTGTGTAGGGTGTGAATGACTAAAAAGTTAGCCGGAGCATTCAGGCTTGATTGACAGCAGAAGTTGCCGTATTATCCAACACAATGGTATGAAAATGACGCATCCATCGTGCGTTTAAAGATGGAGTAGATATGATGTTATGTGTTTTCGTTCAACATTTCTCCCTTTAATTATGTATTGATTTGTATTTCAGGCTAATGCGGTCATTTGTCATTTGCAAAGGTTGAATTATTTTATGTGTAATCAAATGTGTTGTGAATGACAAAAATAAATAAAATCTGAAACATAACCTGGGGATTAGCAGACTTTTGAAAACAGAAATTCACGCCCCAATGATTTTCCTGGAGAAATTGTTACACCTTTTCTTTACTTCGTTTGAACTTAAACACTGACCATTCAAAGAAATTTTTATCCGGAAATAGAAAAAATATACCAGAAATGATCGGCATGATTTCATTTCGTTTCTTTATTTAGACAATTCTATATTACATCCAGTTTAGTAGGGTTTATAGTCTAGTACAGGGGTCGGAAAACTTTTTCTAAGAAGAGTCACGTTTTCAAATTATGTATAACAGGCAACAACATGCCATTGTTTTACTTTTTGCTATTATCTATGTAAAACAATCTTTTATTCTACGTAATGCGTCCACACACACCGTTTTAGTTTTCTTTAATCTCTATTAAAATAATTTACGAAGCCAATTTCTTGTTTTGGAGGTTTCATTAGGGAGAGTTTATGTCGGGAGCAGGGACGTAACTAAGGGGGGGGGGGGGGGGGGGCTTGACCCACTCTTAAAAGTCCTCTGCTCCCCCTCCCCTCCCCCAAATATTTTTAACTTTTGGGATGCCCCCCTCCCCTCCCCCCCGAGTTGGGAGGCTAGTTACGTTGCTGGTCGGGATCCGCATGCAAGTCCTTAAAGAGCCTCAGGTGGCCGACCCCTGGTCTAGTAGATCCAGGTTCGTCCATCGATCAAGTTGTGTTTATCTCTCCTAAACTACCGATTGCTTATAATTATATAACAGCAAGTCAATACATTTTAAACTTATCATTGTAATTGTAGTCAAATTACCGCTTTTCCGCTTGGAAGAGCTCCTATATTTATCGAAAAAGAAAATTATCATTAGCATGCCCAATGAAATTTGAGACGCCTAACTAACGAGAAGTAAATTAGGCGAAAAGTATTCTCATGATATGAATACAGTATACTCTCACTTAAAATTCCTGGGAGAAAACGGGCTGTGTAAACTCAGTAACTTATGAGAACATTATGGTTACGTTATCGAAGCTTGGGAATTTATTTACTTTTTGTCTGTAAAAATGTAAAATAAAATAATGTTTAAAACGATAAAAACAGTTTTAAAACTTAAAAAGATTCCACAACACCAATCAATTGCCATTGATTTGCGATCAGCATGTTACTTCCACAGCAGCGGCCTCACTCTCGTCTCAACTTTGGATAATATACAACTTTGTTGCGGGTTTTTATTGCTTCATAACGACTGAAGTTAGTAAGAAATACACATCATTCACAAAAGAAATATTTTTAAAGATGACAGCAAAATTTGTGTACACCTCATATAATTTTTTATATTTGGCCATTTGGCACCTTTTGGCTAATGTCTACCCTTGCAACCGCTCGGTCAGCCGGAACCTCGAGTTGGCACTTGGCGCAACGTGGTTGCTGCTTTATTATTTTGACACTCATTGTCAGCGTGCATTTGAGACGTCCGAAGCATTGCGCGAAATTAAAGTGTCAAGTTTTGGAATTTCTTTCCTGGGTCCCGTCGCGATGGCTGAAGTTGAACCGCGTTGCAAGAAAACAGGTACATATACAAATAAAATCCCTGCCCTGCCAGAACGCGCGTTGTGCGAAGTTTTATTTTACATAGTATTACTTTGCTAATTTTAAATAAGGCGTTTCCGTTACCGTAAAACGTATCCAATGTCTGAAAAAATATTGAACGTATATTTTGTTAACTAAAATAATATTTGCTATATATATATATCAGCGGATCTCTATTTGTAAATAATTTAAGTAATAAATTTATGACACATTATAAGGTTTCTCAGGTTTATTTTCAGAAGTGGCTATTAACTTTTCATAAGCAGCTGAAAATGTTTTCCGCCCATTATCTGAATGCTTCCGTACAATGAATTTCTCACAATAAGAAACAACTTTGTAACTTCTACAAAAGCAGTTTGTGTGGAAGTTACAAAGTTGTTTTTTCTTTTGAAATATGCATATGACTTACCATAAAGTTCAGCCTAATTCCTTAGATCAGTGGTGCCCAACCTACGGACCGCGAAGGATTTTTGTGCAGCCCACGAAGCCATGATGAAAAAACAATCCGAAAAATTTAACACACAAATTCGTACATTTTTATGAAACATTGATAATAAAACTTTTAAAATTAAAATCTTATTTCGACTCGATTTTCGCTTGTATGGCACCTCAGAATATATAGGTAACTTTCGATTTAAACTCTAATCCGATCTGGCCTGCCATGCAGAAAAGTTGGGCACCACTACCTTAGCTTATATTACAATGAATTGTTCGCCTATTTGGAATAAACCAACGTAACTCTAATTGAAATAAATTTATGAAATAGACCATCAGTACCGACAATATAAAACTAATTCTCTAACACAGTCAGTGGATTATCTATAAATCAATTTTAATGTTCTCAAGGAGAAAAGGACGTTCTCATTCTCATACTCAGTAAAAAATATCGATTAGCTAGTTTCCCATTCATTCATTTAAGGAGGTTGCCCTACGACTTCGCCAGTCAAGATAGAGAAATAATACAATTTTTACTGAATTGTTATTTTCTTTTTTCAGACTTTTTCTAATTAACGATATAATACTCTTCACTTCCACAATACGATAAAACCAACTTTGTTAAACATGTTGAGGTTTATTATAATTGTACTGTTATTGAGAATTATTTTTCAGGCATACAATGTTGATATTAATAGGTTGTCCCACAACTCACAAGTAGCCTTTTCGTTGGACGTACTGCGTAAAAGCAGCAAAAACTGCTAGGCGTAATACGCCGAAAATAAATGCAGTCTCATTGTCAGCTGCATGTGTCGTCAAATCAACGGTGAACAACTTTAAAAGGTAAAAACATACATAACAGTGCTGGTGTGGTATCAAGTATAAAGTACAAATTGATTTCTGTTGCAACTTTTTATTCATTTTAGGTGCCTTATTATTCTAATTTAGCATTTTCTGAGCCATCAGGATAAAAATGTAATCAATACAGAAAAGCTGTTCATTTAAATTACAGTATTTCGGAAATATCACTTTTTCGTACTTAATGACACCTTACATTTTACCCGAAGTATTTGTTATAAGTCAGGGATGTCCAACTTACGGCCCGCGAAGCCACGATGAAAAACATATTCTCAAATTTAAACACAGAAATTCATGCATTTTTCCGAAAATGTTGATAGTAAAACTTTTTATATTCAAGTGTCTACCATAAAAACCTCATTTAGACTTGATTTTCATTTAAATGGCACCACAGAATATATAGGTAACCTCCGACTTAAAATATAATTAGGTCCGCAGAAAAATTGTCAATGCGACTGAAGGATTCGCAACCATCGTTGTGGCCCGCCATGTGGAAAAGGTTGGACACCACTTTTATAAACCAATAAAACTCACCAACTACATATTATCAGTATTTTGGCATTTTTACCGACAAGGTTCTGTGTAACATTCTTTAAACATGAGATATCTGTTTTATCTTTCTATATCATAAGTTGATTCGTGCAAGTATTTTTGGTGAAAAAGAAGTCGTATTTATTTACGCGTTATGTTAGATCGCAAACATAAATTCTTTGAAATTTATGTAATTTTTTAATTTAAGCGTGATAAAAATGCAACGCAAACAGGATCGGTTTATTATATGGCTCTTCAATCGTATGTCTTTAACTTTATATTTTAAATTATTTTACGTATTTAAATTTCTTGACATATATAATAACTCAGTCGTCCGTGCTTCACGCTTTTTTACGTTTTCCTAACTGGAATTAATTGCTGAAATTGAAGTTACTGACATTTAATTTTGAAAACTTAACTCCAAACAAAAAAAACCGTTAAAAAAATTTACAACTAATTTGTCTCTATTCAAACAAAACAGTAACTACATTGCCCTAAGAAGTTGACAAACGTTATTACGATGGATATTTACAATATTAACAAAATATTTAATATGTCATAAAAATAAAATAAAGAATTACTAATATACAGCGTTGATTTCAATCTGTGAAAGAGAGGAGAAAAGCCTAAAACATAAATTTAAGAAATAAAATTAAAAGGACCTTATTGAATTTTTATATTAAAAAGATATGTGTCCAGCAGATGACTTTCTCCAGATTTGATTAGTAGTTTTTTAGCTAGAGCGCTCACAAAATTCCTGTAACAAAGACTTCATCGAGAAAATAGTGAAAATGGATTGACGGACTTTAAAACCCGTATTTCTGTTTAAAACTCAAATTCAATTTTATCCATGCAAACAATATGTACATTATATGGAGTAATTATGTAATAATAGAATCATGAAATCGCCATAAAAGTAACCTTCTATCTGTCATTTTGTTCCTTAATTTCATGGTATAAAACACAATTTTTTAATTATCCTCTCTCGCTTCCCATTTCCCATTTAAAAGCATTGGGATCGTTTCTATGGCATCAGCAATTTTCCCTGTATTTAAAGTTCCTTGTTTTTTCTGGTATCAAAACAATTTCGCATGAATTCCGATTCTTTCTTCAAGAAAAATATAATCGTTCTTTTGTGGTACAACTGTTTAAGTCTTACATTCTTGCGAAGCAATTTTATTTATTTATTAATTTACAAATATGAACCTTACTAATAGGCACATGGCCAGGTGGCAACGTATTACAGCAGTGTTTCCCAACCTGGGTGCCGTGAAGTGTTCTGAAGGATGCCGCAAAAATATACTGTTTTCACATTTTTAGCCTCATTTTGCATCGTCGGCTTTCAAAAATGCAAACCAGAGTTAAGTCGACCTTCATTTCGTCGCAAAGGCACTTCGAAATTAAAGAAGATATGAAGATTGGGGTTAGGGGTTCAACTTCACCACGATTATTACTGACGGTGGATAGGGAGGGGTGCCACCATATTCTGAAAAGTCACTTAAGGGTGCCGCGACTCTGAAAAGGTTGGGAAACACTGTATTACAGTATAAAATTAAAAACAGTGAAACAAGCAACACATTAAATATATATAAAATACCCTGTGTACCCTGGCAGCCGAAGTTTTCGAGGTTCATGGTAGGCTTTCACGGCTAACGTAGCGGTCCCGGGGCCCACGAAGTCCCCACCGTACTTCACCCTTCCAAGCATTCACTCTACTTCCTTTGACTCCTTCATCTCCTTTAAAAAAACATTTACATTTTTTAAAAGTATTTAACATATTTAGGAAAGGGCTTAAAGATTTCACTCAAGAATTCCTCGATTTAGAAATGACTTCTTGGCGACGTCTGTTCTTTGCCTACATCTAATTTTGTACCTGTGGCCATTTTTTTCATCGTAGTTTGGTTTCTCTATCCCGATCAATCCAATTTCCCATACCCCTTCCTTATTAAATACTTTAAATATCCCACATAACCTATTTAGTTTCAATCTAATTTGTAATGATTCCCACCATAGCGAATTTATCATTTCTGTTACACTTTCAGTCTTCTTGTGCTTCCCCAATACATATATGGCAGCCTTCCTTTGCACCTTTTCTAACTATTTTACCTGCTCCCCTTAGTACGGATCCCATACATTCGTCGAATATTCAAGTATTGGCCTTACAATAGATTTATAGGCTAATTCTTTAGTGGCCTTGCCGCTCACCTTAAGGTTCCTCATCATCCAATGTAGGGATTTAAATGCCTTTCCCACTACATATGGTTATACAATGTATATGTGACGGGAGTAATGAAAACATCACTATTATGCCTTCATAACGAAAGTTTACCCTAGTTTCTCTAGCAAAATCAAATTTGTTGACTAGCATTTGATCAATGCATTTTAATATTTTCTCTTATATAGTTTCGACAAACTTCTGCTTCATCTAAATTTTCATTGTTTCTCCTGCAAGAAAACTGGATTCGATCTACATTCCTTCGTTTATCGACTTCTTATTGATTAAGTTTAGCTCGACACCTTTGCTGCCTTTCTCTCGCCAACCGTATTCGATTTTGATCAGTAGATCTTTTCTATTTGATAACTCATTGGATTTTTCTCTTTTACAAACCAAAAATTTTAAATCTAAATATTTTTATTTTAGCTCGAATAAAAAATCTCTACAAATTTAAAGTTTGTTAAAATCCTCAAATAAAATACCGAAAGAATATTCCCGATCTTAGACACTTTCCAAATTTAAACAGATAATTCACACTTTTCATGTATCATACGTAAAAACACGAGAGACATTTGAAAAAATTAATTGGCAACATTGTAGGTACTTGACTTTGATATAATTTTACTTTAAAAATTTCGTGTTCAAAACAAGTATGTGGAAATTCCCTATTCTCGGCGAGAAAGAGGGGCAGGACCGTAAAGAATTGGAGAATCCTGGATTTTCTTATGGCCAAATTTATGCTGTGTGTACAAAAGTTAGAACTGGAGAGAGCCTGTCTTTGACAATACTGTGAATGAGCATGAGAAAACAGGTGAAAAAATCTGCCATGACCGGGAATCGAACCCGGGCCTTCCTTTTCTCATGCTCATCATAACAGCTTATGTCTGTTGCATAAGGATCTTCGGATGATTCTTTCTATCAATTTAATACTGTGAGTAACAAAAGAGTCGTATATAAATCAGAGTTTCAATAAAATAATTAATAAATGATATGAATGGAATAGCATTTCGATAAAAATTGTATTACGAGCAAACGATGCAAAAGAAACACAAAAGAAACACAAAAAACTAAAGTTACAATGATAATAATTCTAAAAACAAAAAATATGAGATAAAAAAGGGAAAGGGTTCCCAGAACATTTTACAACACCCAAGATAGGTGACTCACAGGAAATCATAAGGATGAAATTCCTCAATATGTCATACATGAATATTGCAAACGTACGGGCGACACAACTTCGGCTAGTCTAATATACGAATAGAAAGTGTCAGTCTGTTCGATATGCATTCGGACGGCGAAACCACATTCTGCATGTAAATCTACTTCATCAATGGGAAGGTCGAGCGCTATGTTTGCATCCGATACCAAGGTCTCAAGTTCGATTCCAGGAGATTTTAATTTTCCCGTTAGACTAGCGGGAGTGAATGCAACGTATTTTTTCGCTTGCATTTTAAAATTACTTACAATCATCGGGGATTTGAACCGAAAAATGCCTAAAAGTATACGAATTGATATTCATGTAGTCGATTTTCGAAGACGCATCAGAACAATTGGTTTGTAACGCAAAAATTCTGTTATTTTTTTAGAGTTGAAACAATTTGGCTCTTGCGTAGACCGACGAAAAAATCTGATACAGTTTCGATAGTCTTTTCGAAATGAATGGTACCGAGGCATTCCTTTTTCTCTGAAGCATCAGGAGCAATATTTTTCCTTTATGGTATTAAAGCGTGAAAGTCTTGGGGCATTCTCGAATAATTTTTTCATTGGCACCTCATATGAATTTTTTAAAAAATGTTCTCACAAAAAATATCTTCCTACCAAACGATGTAAACAATATACATGTTTGGTATTTTCCAGAATTTGTATCTCTGAAACTATAAGTTACAATTATTTGCTCTTTCCGACTTTTCTGTCGCAAATCTCCGAATACATTTTATAATCGGTGCTTCACAGTTTATTAAGAAGCTAGGGAGAGGAAAATATAGTTTCTAAATTGTTGTCCACGCGAACAATCTTCGCAGCAACAGCTATATATAAACTTTCCCGCGGAATTGTAAAGAATGAAATGAACGGTCTTGAAGTGAATATATGCACTTCAGAGGTGAATTCAAGGTCAATGAAATGCAAATAAAACAGCAACACTCGAGTAAACGAAGATTCCCTGATATTCATCCAGAGCAATTGAAACGGTTAAAATTCTAAATAAAATGCACTTGACGGTTTATCGAGAGCAACACAGCAGTTGACAGAAATTATAAACTCAAAAAACAAATCAAAAAGGCAAAAAGTATTTGGCTACACGCAAGATAAGTGATTTACAGGAAATCAAAAAGTTCTTCATTTTGTCACAAGTATGCAGGGTATTTCAGCTAGTGAAACTTATTTCACTTCTTTATATAAAAATTGTAATGGAAATAAATGGTATTATAAATTATAGTTTGTTAGTTGGTCCAAAGATGGTGGGGAAAAAACAATTATTTTACGAGTTCAGACAGGGCAGTAATGCGTAGGGTTGCCATATCTCCCGGAAACAGGCGTATGTAGATACGTTTCTCCCGTCTCCCGACGGACCTTGCCCGGGAGGCCGAGATCTCCCGGAAATTAGTAATCTGCAGATTAATTGCTCTATTTACGTAAATAATATTTTAAAAATTGATATGGCCATTACATTTAATTCAAATAAATGGAAATTTAATGTAAAAATCTGATGTGTTCATCACATGACTTTCTCCATACAGAACAATGAATATGATTTCTCAGGAATATTTATCAGCAATTACACTTGTGAATAATTTAAAAAGTCTTTATTTAAAAAAATAATAAATAAAGAAAATGTTTATATGTTTTTATGTATATAATATAATGTCGATGCGGGATTAAAATTACTCTTGGTAGTGTACGCATGGCTATAAACAATTAGAAAATTTAATCATAGCAGTGGGAAAAATGGTATCACTTAGCGACGTATTTAACATAAAATTGGAAGAAAATTCAAAATAAGTCTTACAGTTAAACAATCGGTTTCATGAAAACATGTTTCAGAAACGTAGAAAATTATATTGTCTACAATTTTTATAATAATAAATAATGACAAATTGAGTTTTAAATGAGATATTTGGGAAAAAAATCTGATGTGGCCAACACATGACTTTCTCCATCGAGAGCAATGAATATGGTTGCTCTCGACATCAGCGTTTTCAGAAATATTTATCAGCGATTACACTCGAGAATAATTTTTTAACATTTTCAATAGTCTTTATTTACGAAAAACAATAATTAAAGACAATTAACTATTTCTATGGATAACAAAATTTATATGCGCAATTAAAATAACCCTTGGCAGCGTAAGTAACGCTATCAGCAATTAGAAAATTGTATCATAGCAGCGGGAACAATGGTATCATATGGCTATGTATTTAACATAAATTTAGAATAAGAATCAAGATATCTCTTAAAATATCGGTTTTTTTGAAATGTTGTTTCAAACAAAATTTGGAAAAAATTACATTATCGATAATTGTTATAATAACAACTACGTATTTACAAAAATGGAGTATTTAAGGAGATATTTGAAACAAACGGAAAAACGAATGGAATAAACACCCGCTTCCGGTGGGCCAGTTTCAGCCAAAACCTTTTAAAATCTTCATTAGTTAATAAAAATCTTAAATAAAAACTTTTGTGCTGATCCGATTATTAGTTTGTGAGTTAGAATGCCCACCAAATTCCTACACAGACATCGAAAAAATAGTCAAAACGTGTTCGAGGGACCTCAAAACGTGTATCTCCTTTGAAACTCGAAATTGATTTTTTCATGAAAACAATACTTTCTCTATACTACGTATATGGAGAAAGTAAAAAGGAAAAATGACAAGAATAAACCTCCACTTCCGGTTCAGTAGTTTCAGCAAAAACAATTTCAGATCTTCATTTTCTTAAAAAAATTCTAAGAAAGTTTTGTGCTGATTTGAATATTAGTTTTCAAGTTAAGAGCGCCCACAAAATGTTGTCACATACACACACACACGGACATCATCACAAAAATAATCAAAACGTACTCAGGGGACCTCAACGTGTATATCCATTAAAATCTCTAAATCGATATTTTTCACGAATACAATAATTTCTCGTATATGTACTACTATGAAGAAAGTAAAAATGTATGCTTTAACATAACATCGTACAAGCGAAAGCTCAGGTGCCTCTCAACGGGGGTGCCGGATTTAAACCTACCCACAAACATTTATTTATCCTATCTTATTAATTTAAATTGGGTGGCAAAAATCAGGGGGGGATTTTAGTGTTTGTTTGGTGGTATACATTTCAGGGGCAGGTCAGTGTATTTTGGATGGCCTAAAATCAGGAACGGCAGGCGCCTGTTTGGTGTTGTATATTTCATGGGCAACCTGTGTAAGTTTGGTGGCATACATTCAGCGGCATTGGGTGTCTGTTTGGTTATATAGATTTTAGAGGCAGCCTAATGTAAGTTGATGAAATAAAATCAGAGGAACTTTTGGCGTAATTTAGTTAGTTTAGGATTCAGAGTGAAAATAGAGTGAGATGTAGGATTGACACCTCTCCCAGAAGCAGGCGTATGTACATAGATACGTCTCTACCGGCTCCCAACGAGCCTTGCTGGGAGGCCGAAATCTTTCGGAAATTACTAATCTGCAGATTCATTCCTATATTTGCGTAATTAGAGTATTGAAATTTTGGTCTAACCCAGTGGTCTTCGAGGTGGGCAATAGCGCCCACCAGTGGGCGTTTTTGGATGTTTGGTGGGCGTTAAAGAACTCACCAAATGGTATTCTAATTTTTACACCGAAAAATAAAATTCTATAAAAAAGCTTAATGATACGCACACATATTCTGTACAACTATTTTATGTACAAGTATTACAGTTCGTTTGTCGTTAACTATAGTATCATATCATACTATACTGGCGATGATGTATCCATGCTGCGGTAAAATCGAAAGGCCCATGAGGGTGGTCGGAGTCTCTCGCAGAAGCAGCGAAGCGTTTAAGTTTAATTTTACCAAATATATAAAATCATAAATTTTTAAACACTGTTATTGCCACTGGGACCGTATTCGGTAATCTCATCTAACGTCAATCCCACTAGTATTAGGGTTACCTTACCTCCGTAAATCGCTTTGCTACTGAGGGCGCAAAATTCTTCTTTGCCCCGGGCGCCAGAAATCCTCACTATGCCACTGGGTGGGCGGTGAACTTATTTCAAAGGACAACATATGGTAAAAGTGGGCGGTGACTCAAAAAAGGTTGAAGACCACTGGTCTAACCAATAGATTTGATTGAAACTAATGAAAACATAATGTGAGAATGTATACTTTTACACAGCTTCATACCGACGATAACTCAGGTGCCTCTCAACGGGGGTGCCGGATTTAAACCAACCTACACACATTCATTTATTATCTCTTGATCCTTCATAAACAATGATAAAGAGAACTTTCTCTTTAATCTTTATCATGAGTTGCCACTTTTATGTGAGTACCAGCAATGCAGCGGAATTTTTCAGTCTGCTTATTGTCAAAAACTTTTTGTAAATTAAAGTCGCGTTTTATCTCGCGACAGACGACAGGTTGGCTTGGGAATGTCCTGCTTATACATATCTTGCAGAAGATGCAATTAGCCTAGTTGTACTTGTAAATACATTGTGTTCTTTTTCACTGCGGGTGTGGCCACTAGAAGGCAGCCTTCCGTGACAAATCATAGCAAAAGGTTGTACTCCTCGTTCGTGTCGTAAATCGAGTCAATATTTACTTTAGCGTAAATAAAAGGTTACGCAGTAAGTATTCCATTTAGCTACTATTGACTAATTTTTATTTTTAATATGCAAGAGAGTAGATACAGTGGATATCTCCAAGAATCTGCAATTTCTGATGTGGCAACCCTTGTTTGTGCAGTTAGAGCTCTCTCGTTTCGGTGATCATAAGCGAAGTCAATTTATATTCTGGCATGCCCATGTACAGTATTATCACAACAAAATTAAGGTTGAATCTTCATTATATGTTTACTAATAAAGAAATAAGCAAATATTTATTGCTCAGATTAGTTGTTTTTTGGCCAAGAAAAATCTCCCGGAATCTAAGTGGAAATATCCTGGAATAAACCCATCATAAGATCGTAACCCTAGTAATGCGTGATGCAGTCGTGGAAACAATAATTTGCCATTGTTAAATCGTTTCGCATTTAAATGAGTCTTTAAGCCAATTCGGAACTTGTCCAAGTTTTATTTACTGAATAAATAAATTTCCTTTGTTTTTACCTCAACACGTCTAAGCCCCGAGCTCATATCTCGTTTCTAACTATTTTTAGAAGAGGTAAATTCCATTAAAAATGATTATATAATTAAAAGAAGTATTGGAATGTAGATTCAGGCCACTAAAACTATTGTCAATATTATAGCAGCCCATAATACAACGGACAATTACACTACTTTTAATACACTAATATTGCACGTTGGTTAATATGTATTTGGAGAATATTTGCCTTTAAAGACTACTGCAAACTTTGGTTTCACATAATTAAGGCTAAGAAAAATTAAATATACTTTTGTTGTGATGTCTTCTTTTCGGGAGCGCATAATGAGAGACGCTCATATTGGAAATATTGGTTGGAAAAAGGCGCGAGTTTACTAGTGAAGCATTTTCCGTAGCAACTTCAGAAGCTGGTTCTGCAGCTTCCATTGATATCCAACAGATGGTGTGCGTGCCTTTTACCCCGCTCATGATCGGATACATCGGAAGGACTAGCTGTGTAGCCTGCAACCGTGGTGGGGCATATTTCATTCGCACAAAATTAAATGATTTATGAATTTATGGCATAGGAGATACACATTTACACTACCCCTTAATTTATTAGCATCTTAGTCTTGCACACTCGTGTTATTTATGTAATATGAGAGATGATATCTGATATTTGTACTTTGACATGTTATCTTCCAAAAAAATCCTTAACGATTTTATGCAGACATCTTATAAAATTTTAAATATTTGAGTTTAGTCCTACTATGAAGATTATTTACAAAACAACTGGTCAGAGAGAATTGAAACTATAGTCGAGATTTACGCGTTCTTCGGAACACGAACTTTGAAGTCTTATAGAAAGAATTAAGGTTGAAAAAAGTCCTATAGATGAGAATTAAAAAGGAAACTAATTTCGAATTTGTACCAAAAACGAAAGTTTACAACTCAGCTTTAATAGGTAAACAAGTAAATTTTAAATATTTTATATTTTTGAGCATATTCTTTTCTCGCTGCAATGATTGAAAGATAAGCCAAAAATACAAGCATACCTATCTCCTTTAGCTAAAAAATACTGTAATAGTAATTTGACCTTCAATAATGTCTTAATGCAAATTTCAGTTTATTTTTCATTCAAATTAATTTTTGGCAATTTTTCATTAGTCTAATAATTTTCCACCGTTCATTTATAATAAATCTCAGTTTATAATCAATCGAATGGTAATAAAACTCAAATTTTAACCAAGCACATATAATTAATAATCATAACTTCATTAATTGAAACAATTTTACAATTGTTTGAAAAAAATATTGTTTTATTTTTATCGCTTCGTGTTTCCTAGTCAAACATGAAAGGACAACGAAATAAACGAGGTAGTCGTATGCTAACAATTAGAAATATTGCAGTGTCATTATAAATCCCACCATTGCTTAGCCATGAGGATGAAATTATAATGCCCATTTATCGTTGAGGCTGATTTAGAATTTTAGAACGAAAAGGATCCTTATCTTACTCGAAAGCCACTCAGGCCTTTTCTGATATATTTTTCCACTTTTTGACTGTCTGAACGGCAGTATTCTATAGGGAATATAAAGAGACATAAACTATTAACTTTGCACGAATTTGTCGGGAACGGATGAGAACACCATTACACTTGACACAAATTGAACCCCGTTGTTAAAAAAATAAGATAAGAATGTTCTGGTTACTAGCGTTCCCCTTATTAGAATTCTCCGATTCGAGCACTGGCTAATAAGCTATCATTTCTATCTTAACGGCATAATGTATGTCGTGTTGTCCATGTGGGTAACCGCATAGAGGAGTCCCCGCTTAACACGAGAGATACTTTCCTAAAAAGTGTCGTGTTAAGCGTGTGCATAAATACCATAAGAAACCACGTAAAAGATTAGGATTACAGGGGGAGAGAGCGTGCGAGAAAGCAGAGATTTAATGGACTACAAGCATCAATGTACATTTTATTTACGTTTTTATAAATCAAATGTGATAATCATTACAGTGTAAATACAATACAATGCATAAACAGTACATATAATACGTGTGCTAGTTCCACACGTCCTTTAGAATCTAAATATTTAAATTATGTAATGTTTTACGAATAAATATAAATTAATATATACTTTCCATTAATGGCTATATTTTTTTATGTTTTCACGTGATGGATCGTGTTGCAACTCATGTTAAAACGGGAGCTTCTTCGTGTAAAGTGAACAGGTTCCCCAATTGGTAAATCGTGCTAAAGTGCATTTCGTGCTAAGCGGGGGACTACCTGTACTTTCAGTAGATATGGATATATGACATCTCATAGTAGCAGTAACAATTTTTTCTAATAGATCACTACATTGTAAACATAAAAGCCCCTACTAACAATTTCTGGGATCTAGAATTGCGAAAGAATATATATTATATTTATTTCTCATTGGTACTCGAAGCTTTTCTTGACTGTAAATTCATAGACTCACTTTAAAAGCTTATAAAAAATATGGAAATGGCATCAGCTTTCAGTTTTTTCCAGTAGAGCCTCGGAATTTCTGAATTATTGTGATCTTATAGCTTTACTACTTATTGTTGGGTGCAGTTTTTCACTCCCTTTATTATTTGTTAGAAATAGAACGGTGAATGTGTGCTTTATCAGCTCACCTCCTAAGGAGTTTTCTCCCTTGAAGCATACTGTTTTCCTGATCGCAAATTAATACTTAAATTTTTTGTCTGCATTAAACACGTTTATATGAGCATTACCTTCAATAACCATCTGCGCAAGTGATTTTGACCAGCTTGCTATATATCGTCGTATATATGTAGTCTTACTTTTATCACCCACACTATGTTTCTTCTTGAATCTGTGTCATAAAAAGTGATGCGTAACCACTATTTTAGAATTTGCTCAGTTTCATATTCGAGGTTTGATTTATTCACGCACTTTTTCACTGGTCACTTTGGTAGTTATTTATTTTGAAAATGACATGGTTCACTGCAATTTTTTCAACGAATAATCGATAAACAGTTTTTCAGCCTATGCAGCGTTTAAAAAAGAGCACGAGATCACTTTTAAATTTCCAGTTTTGTTCAATAAAAAGTCTTGTTTTTTCGTTAAAGAATAGCAAAATTAATGTAGAAATGAATATTTAAAAATTCTTGTAGGTTCAATTCAATATTATATTATGAATGATGAAAACAGTCTTGAATTCCAGAACAGGTGACCTTAGGAGATTGATTATCGTCAAAGCCGCTAACCGCTTCGAAAACGAATTTTATTAACTGAAAAAAGTACCTACAGTGAGACTGGAGGGAAGGTCTTTTTAAAGAAGCTCCTCGAAGGAAATATCCGTGACAAAATAACAACAAACTCAATGGCTCTAAATAAAAACTGTGTACAATGTGGAAAAAATAAATTCAAAAAATTTGAGTGTGAATTTTCACTGCGTTATTAACTACAACGATTTAAAAATACGTCACAAAATTTTCTTATGTTTTTTAGATTCAACTGAAAAATTCAAACAATTCCAGGTGAACCCGTTTCAGAAAATTTTTTGAACCACTTTATTATGTTTCATTAAAAAAAATAATGTAAAATATTTTAATGAATTTTATTCAAATTATATTTACCACTAGGAATGCTTAGAATCCTTTAAAGTTTACATGAAGTAATTATCTCCACTAGCAATTTAAAAATATCAAGAAAATATAATAGTGGTGCATTAAAAGAAAGGGTCGGAACCCGTTGCTTCCATCTGCAAAAAGGGCAGAGAAAAAATTAGGTAAACTTGAATGAGCTTCAAGTCACTGCAGTTTGTTTCTTTAATAGTATGTTCTTTTTCTGTTTAACTGTATATCACGGCGGAACTCACCACCTTGTGACTGTAAAAGCAATCCTCTGTACTTTATCTCATCTTAGTTACTTATTCAAGATCTTCTATGGATTTTTAACATCCATAATTAAACGTAAAATGTTAAGTACAGTGATATCAATATATATTCGAGACAAAGTTAATTTGTCACTAAAAATACTAATGGCTGAAAATAAAACCAATTCAGTTAGTAAGACCGAAGAAACGTGTTTAAACCGTAATTTCATTTCATGATTTCATGCAGAAATCTTTTTTTATCGCGAGAAATATTTTATCATGACATTGAAAACAAAACTATAGTTTTCGGGCTGAAAGTAAATAGATGCTGTTTAAAAAATTGATGAAATCTAACGCCAACTGAAAAATTATTTATGTCTATTTCATTTTAGAAGGGATTTGTTGTGACGGTAAGGTCAAAGACGTTAAAGGGTGCATAACAATTGATTGTTGTGCATCATGCAGTTTCTAATTGATATAATTTTATATGAAACATAAACTAAAATAAGTAAAAAAATGACAACCAATCTATGATCCTACGAACGTTCAAATTTGGACGGCTAAAACGATCACGGAAAACAAATGTAGCCAACTTCTGTTTAATTAAGAAACACAAAATAATCTTAGAAATTTTTGTTTACTGAATAAGTAAAAGTTTTAAATAAAATATGGACAACAGTATCATCGAACATAAGATATTTAAGCTTCAATAGTAAATGACACTCTCTTTCAATCTGATTTCTTGAATCTGTCATGATCTATTTGCTGTATCTGCAGTTTTCGGCATCCCCGCTTATATTTTGCTCCGAGAGAGAACTGGAATTTGAAATGAAAATTCAATATTTTGCCTTTGGAGTTGTTGATTTTCATCGCAAATGGTGGTTAATTTGGAAACTGAAGTATTTTAAACAGCCAGCCAGCATCACAGAGAATCGGTGAAATCTGTGTTATAAAATTTATGGTATCTGCCTGATTCCAATGGCAAATATTGCTCGAATGTGGTCTAACGCACGTAGCAACGTGTTTTCTCATAATGTTGCGTGTTTGTGTGTGCGTTGGATGGCAAATCAGCCTCTTGGACTATCTCATAATGTTAAGCACAGTTGATGCATTAGAGGTACGCATCAGAGGTAGCGGATTTTTTACCATTAGTATATATGGTTGCAGGAAGGAATTCAATAAACAGATTAGATAACGCGGTCTCATAACATCGTCACTATTGTACTCTTAAGCTTCTCTTTTAAATTATTTAACCATCTTTCATTATCAAAAAAGGCAGTTATACCAGTGAAAATAGTAATTACCTCAACTAAATCGACTAATATAATGAAATTCATAAATGTTAGAAATAATGCTCTGAAAAACGCATTTATCACTGAGAAAACTGTGAGAAATATGCGTGATTTTAGTTTATAAAACAATATGGAGTCTTCTTCGAAGAAAATTCAAATTATTTTCGTGTCAAAATTAAACAAACTCATTTCATATTTACGCTTGTCAAAGAACTAAGTTGTATCCCACTCCTAAGCCGATTCTCATTCATGCGTTATGGGGAGAAGACCCGTGTCTGGAGTTTAATTTGTGATTAAAACCGGAAAACAAACTTCTTTGAGGTATCGCGATCCACGTTTGAAGGAGATGAAAATATGCTCAAGAATGTGGTTCCTTCATCCTTCATTTTTGTACTAAAAGACTTTTCTACCAGTTCATTCGTACCTTTTTCATAACGTTATTTTATGATTTAAAAAAAAAATATTACCTCCCCACAGATTGGGCTGCATAGGTTTTAAGGAAGGGCAAGGGATTTCCATTCAGACCAACGACAGAGATATTTTCTCCGCTTGCACCTGGCTCCGTGTACCGCCGGCGATGCCCGTACAAGTGACTAAGAATTTGCGAGGATCGGCCCATTACTAAGCATGATTTGATCAAGAAGTTGGAACGACTTTGAAGTCTTTGACTGTTGTTGTCTAAAAAATAAACGGTAAATATAGGATTTACGACATAACGAACCGTAAATCTATTCTCCATTAGAAGAAGCAACTGCAACTTGCTAACGGCAGCATTCAAATAGAGAGTAACTACTACAGTAATTTCCGCATACCTTTTCTTTTTCCAAAAGGTCGTGTTTTTTTCTTTCATTAAAAAAACTAAAAAAAAGGAGCTCACTGAACCATAATATGAACGAAAAGATTTGAAATTCTTATGAACATTGATTTTTTTGACGGAAGAGTTGAACTCTCCCGAATTAATCAGACTGAAGTAAATCTGATTAATTTTGTCGTACATATGAATTATTACTGTTCATAGTATAGTCGATTTGCGCGGTTTCGTTTTGATTAATTCCTCAATATTTTTATGGGTATAGGACAATCGGTAAATGTTTTATAATATCTGATATGAAATAACCCTTACTGAAAATGCATTTCGTTATGTAACTGGTAACTAAAATCTTTCATACATTCTAGCGGTTATGATAAACTAAACGGAACCACAGCCATTTATTAAGAGATCTGAACATTCAACCGCATAAATACGTGCGTGCGTGCATTTTCAACAAGTAAATCAAGTGAAAGCTAAAGCAAGGGGTGGAAGCACGTTTTATTACAGGTTTCTGGGTTCTGTTTTGACTCGACCTTTTCCGATGGGACAACCAGCACCATTAGATTGTAGACTCTTTCCATGGATGAAAATTTCACTCCTGTAACTTTAGTAGTTTGGCTGGAACACCATTTCAAAGTCATGAATTTTCCAGCATTGAAGAGACCAAGCGAAAAATCTATGAACTACTTGGAAAATTCATAGACTGATAAGAGCTATCTAATTCAAAAAGAATTTTCAGAAATTCATAGACTGATAAAAGCTATCTAATCCAAAAAGAATTTTCCAAAATTCATAGAATGTTAAGAACTATCTAAATCAAAAAGAATTTTCCACATAACACTTAAAACAAAACAATCTGACTGTCTATAAACGGACGAACAGCGGGACCACATTACTATGTTTTTTTAAAAGATAAAGTGCCAAAATGTTTTACACCTGACAAATTACACATGAATTTTGTACAAAATTTTTATTTGCGACCATAAAAGCTTTTGATCATCTCAGAAATGCTTTATAAAATAGAATTTGAAATCTTCAACGCACGTTTGCCTATAATGTAATAGATTTATCGTTGTAATAAAATATATTTAAAATATTTTTGAAATATTTTCAAATTTTCAATAGGCAATCGGCTTTAAATTAGCGGACATTTCACAAAAGATACACGTCCTTATTCGTATTTCTTTTAAACCCATACCAATCGAATATTTTTGTCTCTGGGAGAAATATTTTCATGACAAACACAGCAATAAATTATGATCTCGGACAAGGCGAGGGTTCCAAAACAGAAAAAAATAACTCATTTCTGGGAAAATTACTAGAGAGAAATTATATCTTCTTTACCCAAACATTCGATAAGGAATCTGCTACGTCCGGTAATGGAGGCATACCCATATTTATTACAAAACCGAGAGGTGCCTTTATATGAATGAAAGGGCGTGGAGGCAGTCAGGTTTATGGGTATATTCGCTTACTTCCTTGACAAACAGGAGCAGTGGACCACCGTCAAAAATGACGCGATATTCAATAGGTTCAGTGCTGCTGTCAAAGTATGACGGCAGTATTATTTCACTTTCTAAACTGTTAATTATAATAGTTGCAATAAGTCCACGATCATCACTACTTACTTCAAGTCAATTGCTAATACCGGAATCTGATCGTAATCACTAAGGAAACTGTCTCATGTGCCGCTGTTGCTGTCAGAATCTTCCTTTACACATTAGTCACAATAACTGTCTTTCCAAATGTCATCTGAAATATTTCATCACTTAAATAATTGATAATATTTCCACATTCTTCTACCCACCATCCTTAAAAAAATCAGAATTATTAGCGACAGTAACTTATTTTTCTCCCTATGCTGTTCAAACAAAAACAACTAAATTTTTTTCCTTTTTACAGCTTAATAAGATGCCATCCATCGGTGTCACGATGTGCCATATTGCTTCCTTGAGTGTTGGTGACCTCCAGTGTAAGTTTTGGTAAGATATATTCACGGAATGTATGCATGATATAAAATTGCTGTACAAAGAATGGATACGGCTCGGGAATGGTTAACACATCCTAAGCATTTTATGGTCGATTCGCACTTAGGATATACATTTTAAAATTTCAAAATGATGAATGGGATACGAAATAAAGAAAATATACATTAAAAAATTTCAAAATGATGAATGGGATATGAAATAAAGAAAAATACCACAAATAACAAATTATTTTACATGATATATTTTGTCTTCTTAAAATATATTGATCTATACAAGTATTCTTTTATGCAAAAACGTTCTGGTTCCACTGCTTAGATGGCATCTGTCAGTTTTGCATGAGAACTACCTGCTACATTTTGTATGAGCATCGCTTCAACTTGGGGTTGAGCAAATTACAGCTGATATGATTTCTTGTTAAAATAACTTTCCGTCCTTAAAACAACGCTTGCTGTGGAGAACGCACGCTTAAAAATAGTATACTTGGCTGGAACTTCAACTCAGGTTAACATTTTATCCAATAAATTGCGAAATTTGAGAGCGCAGAGTGTGAAATGCATCCATATTTAGACGATACCGCCATCTCCTGTAACCTTACCTAACTATTTTGATATCCTAACAAAAGCTGCATTATATTCGTTAATGGCATTCTCAAAGATATTTACGGGCAACCTTTAACACGAGACGTTTCTTCACAGCCTACCATTATTTTACGAATGAAATTACTCCAGATGTACACTTCCGGTTTAATCGGTTTAATTTTTGATCGATAACCTTAAAAAGTTGAGCAAAGATGCGATAGAAGAGGCATCCGCGAAATTTACCCGGTCGAAAAGGACGAAATAACGAATCCAGTTTCCGCCTGAAACTACTGAAGTTAGCTCTTAATGCATTGGGATGATTTGAAGGCTCGAGTTCAGTTTAAGACGCGGAGATGAAACTGGAGCAAGGAAATATTGTATTCCTTTATAACGTTAGCCCATAATGAGAGCCAGGGAGTTAAGGCCTTGGAGACGGTTATTCGAGAAATCCTTTCCCTCTGCCCATCCAACTCCCAAACGACGTCCTCATTCTTTTCCTTCCTCCACGCAGCCTCCTCCCTAATCTCTTTTCACCGCCTTCTATGACTCCCCTACCCCTATTTAATTCCCTCTCTCACTCTCTCTCATCATACCCTCTCCCCCATCTTCCCCTTCCTCTTCTCCCACGTTTTCTACAGCCTCTCCGCAAGATCTGTCACGCGCGCACACCCTTGCGGACTACCCGGGAGTTACCTCGGGCGCCATTTTGATGCCCGTGGAGGCCGCGGGTAGAGGTCGCGGCGGGGGAGGACACGGAGGGCGGAGTGGATGGAGAGGGGAAGAGGAGGAAAATGGAAGCGGAGGAGGAGAAAGGACGAGGGGGACCTAGGAGAACCATCCCGGGGAAGATAGCACGTGACCAACTCTTTATACCAACCCCCGCCCACCTTCTCCCTTTCCATTCTCCCACGTCCTACCGCCAATTCCCTCCTCTTCCCTCTCTCTCTCCTCCCTCCACCACTCTCATTCCCTCCCTTCTCTGACTACTCCTAGCTCCTCTCTTTAGCGGCAACATAACCCTCCCCACTCCTTCTCCGGTCCAGCACGCCCAGCGTCCGGACTCCGCCTTCCACTCGGCAGTTTTTTATATATTTTTTATACGTCGGTACGCTCCTAACCTCGCAATCTCTTGCCTCCCTTTCTCCTTTCCCTCTTCCATCTATTTTCTCTTCTCCGTTCTCTCTCTTTCTCTCTCTTTTATCCGAATAACCCTAGCTCCCGATCCCCCTCCAAAAAAAAAACGAAACGCTGCATATAATGCTCGCGTATTATAAATACAGAGCACCGGGAGCTATAGGGAATCATCTCGGGGTGAAGCCTCTTAATAAAAAAAAAAATTAAATGAAAAAGGCGTTGGATTTTCATGTTCAACGGATCGAAATCATTCTCTGATACTCCATTCCTCCTTTGCGCCGATTCTATGGGATTGTCGCGAGTGTGTGGGTGCGTGCGTGTTCGCGCGACCACATTCAGCTGTTTCGATGTTCGTACAACTCGCCGCTTCTGAATTTGCACCTCGCTTCCCTCTCGCGCCCTTTCCTCCTCCCCCTCTCCTATTTGCCTCTTCCTTCGACAATCCCTGTTCTTTTTTTCCCTCCCCTACTTTTCTCACACACACACACACGCACTTACACACTCGCATCCTCTAACCAACGCCCGCACTTTCCTCATCTCTCTATCTGTATCTCTTTCCCTCTCTCTCTCTCTCCATCTCCCCTCTCTATCCTTCTGAACTCCTCCTCCTCCCTCTACCTCCACTTCCCTCCTCTTCCTCTTCCCCCTCCTCTTCTCCTCCCCCCTGCCACCGGGACCACGATCCGGGCAGCCGTGTTCAATTGTTTTCAGCCCCTTTCCTCGGAATTTTCATGCCCGTTTTAACCTATCCCTACGTCGCCGCGCACCACGACTCATGAATTTTCCGGCGCATTGAAGTAAAGTGCGCTGATTAACGCAACTGTTTTTTGTGTGTGTGTTTATGCCAGTGGTTCTCAACGGGGGTGACATTTCACCCCAGGGCGACGCGGGGGTTATAAAGGGGTGACGCGAATATTTGATAAATTCGCAGTGTATCATAATCTGGCTTATATAAATAAATAAAACAAGGAGAATAAACACTCGTGATTATTTAAATTCCAGAATTTTATCTTTATGTGGTAAGGAAAGCCCAATTTATCTTTGAAGTTGACTTGAAGGTAATGGAACTGTAAAAGGGGTGACGCAGGCAAGAAAAAGGTATGGTTTATGGTGACGATTAATTTGAATTCGAACCAAAGAAAAACGTCGTGTAGCCGTTGTTTCAATGGACGTAGGAAAAATGTGTTAAAGTTTATATGATTATGATTAAACGATTTCGACTTCTTAAACAACTTTTTTCAGAAAATACGTTTCCCATTTCACTTCTACCTTTCGATAGATAAAATGGGATCGCCTATCCCAGTGAACTATCTATGAAGAAGTGTCACCCGTTAAAATAGAAATGCAAAACTGAGGCTCGGTATTGGGAGATTATTTTTAGATCGTTTATCCAGAAGGATTCCTTCGCTGTTGCTTTTAACGGCAATGAGAAAAAATCTGATGTGGCCAACACATGACTTTATCTATATTTGGGGTATAGTAATCTAAATTATTATGAATAGCATTATAAGGCAAAATTATTATTTCGTATCGTAAAAGAATACAATCGTCCTTATTGCCGTAAATTAGGTATATTTTGAATATGTTTACAGAATTCACCGCTACATGGTGGTGGCGCTGTATACTGGAAATTAAGAAAAATCAAAATATCTCCGAAATGGATGGTTCTAGGAAAATTTGTTTCAAATAAAACTTGGAAGAAATATTATTCTCTACAACTTTGGTCCTCACGAAGATGACCAATTACGACGTTTTTAAGGAGTTATTTGACGGAAATCGAAAAAACCGATGATTTATAAATAATTCCTAAACAATAACAGCTATGGAAAATTGTTTCAAATGAAAGTTGTAGGAAATTACATTCTATATAACATTTGTATAGAATTGTATATACAATAATGATGTTTTAAAGGAGAAATATCGCAAAAACCGAATTGGGTTTCGAATAAATCTCAACTTCCGGTTAACCGTTATTGTCCAAAAACTAATCAGTTCTTTGTGCCCATACCAAAGTGTTATATTTGAAATTTGGTAACGATATGGCAAGTACTTTTTGAGTTAGAGCGCCCACAATCACACACACACACCCACAGACATTCCGAAAATAGTCTAAACGTGTTCTAGGACCTCAAAACGTGTATTTCCGTTGAAATCCCGAAGTCGATTTTTTTCGCGAACACAATACTTTCCTATTACTACGTATGGAGAAAGTAAATAAAAACATGAACTTAAGTGATGGTAGCTTCGCCATTTGTCGCAGGCAGACGTATGCCAAACGAACAATGGAGTAAATGCGTTCGGAATAGCAGCAATCGTTACGCAAGTATTCTCACGCGCGCACACACACTGAAACTGGGAGGGCAAGTTAAGTTAAAATAACACGAGTTTGAAGACGTCCAGTTCCCGACGAAACTCTAAAAGCCTTCCGATCCAATGATTTTTTTCAATTCCCGAGATCATCATTCCGTTCGTGGTAATTTCTTTTTCGTCGGGAGGTTTAAACAAGTGGACCGAACATCCAGTTCTGAGATCCGGCGGTTAAAAAATAAAATAAAAGGAAGAGATGCGTCGGGATGAGAGGAGCGGAGGAATAAATTATTTAAAAGCTTATTAAGAAGAGGAAAAAGAGGAGAGAGACTAGATGGAGAGGACGAATTTTAAGATTTGGAGGGGGGGGGGAGGGGGGAGAGGGGGGAAGGTGGTGACATGAGCCTGAGATAAAGGTTCAGCAGGAAAATAATGATAGGGAGAGGAGGAGCGGAGAGGAATTTCAAAGAGGACGAGGAGAAATGGATGGAGACGAAAAAAATAATGTTCACCAAAGAGGAAATTTGAAAAGCGAACTAAACTTTTAGAAGGCGATTCCTCGAAAGAGGAAACAAAATGGAAGGGGATGGGTGAAGAACGAGAGAGAGAGTGAAAGAGATGAAGAGAGAGGAGAAAGAGTTTCAGATGAATGGAAAGAGATAGCTACCTCGAAAAAAAAGAATAACGAAAATACAAGGTTTGATTTATTAAGACGAATAATATATATTTTTTCTGTTAATAACCTCACCTTTCGGATAACTTGGTCCCCTCTTTGCTTTTCTTTCTTTCTTTTTAAGCCTAGCAAGAAATACATCGAGGGATGTATTAATTAAGCCCTCGTCGCGGAGATATACAACAGTGCCAATCAATTTCGAGTGTTTGATCGCGCGATGCGCCATCACCTCGTTAAACAATCCAATAATCGAGTTGCGATGGGTGTGGACCGAGACAGAGGGAGAGGGTGAGAGGGAGAGAGAGAGAGAGAGGATAAACAAAACAACGTCTTCCTACGCTCGGGTGAACGAGTAATTTCTAAGGTAACGGCGAGCACTTTGACCCAAAGAACGGAAGAAAGTGTGGACAAAAGTGTGTGGCGTGGATGGGGGAGGGGGGGGGGGACGTCGAAAAAGTTGCGGATGCGAAAGAGAGGAGAGGAAAGAAACGAGAACGAAGGAATCGAGTTAGCCGAGCCTCGAAAATGGAAGTTAGCCGGAAAAACGTGAGAGGAATATTAGAATGATCATAGAGGGAGGTTTATGTAGTGAGAGGGAATGAAAGGAAGGTTTTTTTCTGGATGGGCGGGGTGGTGAAGATTGGGGGAGGGAGAGGGGAGGAAATGACGCACAGATGGGCATAAAGGGGAAGGAAGGAAAGAGGATCGAGAGGAGGAAGAAGAAAGGGAAAAAGAGAAAGAATAAGGGAGAAGAGATGGAGGGAGGAATGGAAGGGAAATATAGGCTCGCTTCACTGCATCCAGAGCGAGTCTTCGGCAGGGCTTTTGGTCGAGAGGGATGCTAAGAGCTGTGGACCGGGAAAGGGAGAGGCTGGTGCGGAGGAGAGAGAGAGAAAGAGGATCAGAGGGAGGGGACAGAGGGGAAAAAGGGAGAGAGGTGGAAAGGGATGCTGCGAAGGGGTACAGGGAAAGGGACCGTAGGGAGAGGGGTTGGAGGGGAAAGGACGGGAGGAGAGGAGGGGTTGCAGAGAGAGAGAGGGATGCTGGGCCGACGCGGATCAATACTCGTCTCACCCAGGCGTCCCTTCGATTAGCACGCGGCGCGTCGCATAGGCCTATCCTTGCCCCCGACACGCCTCCCCAACATCCCCCCCTCCCCCCGCTCCGCCTTCGCCCGCTCCCAGAGGCAGTGCTCGCAAAAACTCATTCCTGCCTCCGACATCCACCGCCGCCGCCCTCCCTCGCAGCTTCCCTCCATCCCCCTAACCGCCCCCTCCTCCCTCCTCCCCCGGCTTCGCATCCTCCTCCATCCTGACGGTCCCCGAATGTTACCGCCTGCACACACAATTTTGTCCCTGCTTTGCACTCGCCATCTCATTCCTACCCCTACATCCATCCATCGCCTCCACTACCACCTACCCCCCCCCCCTCCCTCTCCCCCCCAGCCACCCTCTGTCTCTCTCTCTCTATATATCTCTCCCCTCCCACTCCCTCCCGCACCCCTTCCGCCGGCTCTCACGGGCCCACCCATGCCACCCCACGTGCCGCCGCCGTCTGCTCATTTCTGCCTCCGACGACTTTTCCCGCAATTTCCCCGTGCCTACCCAATACACCGCAAACTGTTATATTCGGTTTTTATCCCGTCACGTCGGGTCCTCCGTCGCTTTCTCTCTCTCTCTCTCTCTCTCTGTGTTGTCTCCCATTATCTTTTGGTCTCTGTACGCTGCTTCCCTTCTTCCCCAACTCCCTTCCGCTCATCTCCTTTACCTATTCGTTATTTTTTTTTTTTTGCTCTTCCTCCTACGCCTTTCCAAAGGGGAATATTGCTCGTTTTCCTTGCTCCGTCACGTATTACTTCCACCGCATATTCCTTTCCTTTTTAGCCTTTTTAGCGCTATTTTCATCTCCTTCGTCCGTACTCCTCGTCCTCCCGATAAGCACGCGGATACTAAAAGGGAGCGTCGTCGTCGTCGTCGTCGTCGTCCTTGCATATTTCTCCTCGCCCTTGTTTCTTCTTCCTCCGATATCTCCGCCTCTATCGCTTTCCCTGTCTTTCTCTCACTGTAACCGGTGCTCGAATTGGAGAATTTTTAAAGTTACTCTAGTTCAATTCATCACTCATTTACCTGAAATTGTTTCAATTTTATATGCATTAATTTAACAAAACTTGCATATTAGTAAAACACCGTAAACTGGAACTGCCACTTACTCATGCATATACCAATTCGCATTGGTTCCGATATTTGGACAATGCGATTGCTTACGAACGTGGTCGAACTTAATATCGCTAAATCCTTACGAGCGAACACGACTTTTTGAAACATTTCAACAAACGGAGCATTCTTATATAATAATTTTCGACCGCGGGAACGCAATGGGCTTCATTTTGTGTCGAATGGAACGGAGTTCTCACGCGTTCTCGTCCAATTCAAGCGTTGTCCACAACTCCTATGTCCTTAAAAAAAAAATCAGCAACTTCCTATGTTTTCCCTTGGCATCGAAACTCTCCCACGCTTTCCCGTTCTACGCACATTCGCCACCTCTCTCTCTAACACACCCGCACCCTTAAATATTTGGTTCTCCAGCGGAAGGAGTTTCCATTTTGAAGAGGTCTTTTACCGAGTCTCCGGAGGCATCTTGCTCATCTTCCCTCGTATCCTTCGCCTTCCCCCTTTTCTTCGCTGTCCTCCCTCTTTGGTCCATTCACCCCTCGTTTTCCTCTCTCATCCCCCAGTCCTATTTAACCCATCGTTGTCCTCGCCTTCCCCCCTCCCCCCCATCTATCACCCTCTTTACCCCCCTCCCTCTATTCCTATCTACCCCCCAGTAGAAGAAGCAGTCGCAAGAATGATTTGGGGGTAGAGAGAGGGAGAGAGTGGTGGAAGAAGAGAAGGAGTAGGGATTCGTTGTTTGCAGTCGTCCCCAACGAGTGCGATCGCGGGAAATAAAAACAAACAAAAGTAGATGGGGTACATCTGCCACCGGGAGTTGCGCAATCACGCGTGATGGAAACACTAAAAAAAAGGGGGGAATAAACAAAAGGGCTGAGGGGTTTGACGCGTGTTCTCGGACTAAGCGTGGCCAGGCTAATGCAAAATGGCAATCAAAGAAGCATCGCGGTCATTTTTTTTTCATTTTGCTAACCGAGCATCTTTTTGTGTCGTCTCTTCGAGTCTTCGGGAGCTGTAGTTAAAATGGCGATTCCGTGGGTGAAGTGATTCAAAAAAGTGTTCTCTCTCTCTCTCTCGATTGTTACTCGCTTATTCGGAAACGCCGTGCGTAGAATGCGGATCGATTCAGTGCGATTTATCGATCGCTTCGAGAGAGAGAGGGAGATTACGGGAAGTAATTTCGATTCACGTTCGATGCATTACAAAGCAAAAGTTTCATCGTGAATGCGCCAACGTTTCCCCTGAGAACGGTGATCCTAAAAACGTGAACCGTGGCAAAAGGGTGTGCTGCTGCATTATCTGATGTGTTACCTAAGATTATTGGAAAAGATTAATATTAAACTTTTATCTGATTTTGGTATTTTCAATTCAGAAACGTTCTCCAACCTTCAACCACGGTAAATTATGGGTTCATTTTCTCTCTGTTTAAGTAAGATGGTTGAATATGCTACTGTTTGGATTTTAATGTACGCGATATGTTCATAATGGGAGTCGCGGACAGAAAATGCATCAGAACTATGGTCAGAAACAATTGGAAATATACAGATGCCTAACACAGAAGTGCATTTACAATAGAGATGAAGATATGACGAATAATCCTAATAGGATCAGTCAATCACACTCAATATATAAGTCGAAAGAAACTTATGAGACTCAATTCGGTAAGTCTATGAAAAATTAAGTTTTTTTTTCTTGATTTAAAAACTTCATCTATTTGGAATGTAGTAGTAGTACATGTATGCATTTTAAATTACCGTCGCAAGGGTATATATATTTTTTGAAGTGGCTAGCTAGATCACTTTATTTGCTTCATTTACACCTTTCCTTCAAGTCCGGTTCCGTGAGGTAGCAATTTTTCCTCTGCGCTAATCCTCTCCATCCTCCCTCTCTCCCGTCGCAGCATTTCTCAGTTTGTTGAGCGCTTCCTCTCTCTCTATATATATATATATATACTCCGTCGTCGTAATATCGGCACATTCGTTTTCGTAGAGTAGTGGCACCACACCGTCTCGGCCGGCAACTAGGTCACTCGAGTGAGAGGGAGCGCCCGGGAGATGGGAAAATGGCAGCGTGGGACGGGAGTGTGAGGGAGTGTGGCGTCACTTGGGGTGACAGAGAGAGAGAGAGAGAAGAGGCGGCAATTAGAGAGCGGCGGTACCGCCAGCAACGTCCTGAGCACGGGCAAAGTAAATTTGTCGCGAAGCAAGTATTAAGTCTCCGCGATTACGCTTCAAATAAAAAGAAGCCCGGAGGCGATGCTGTCCGAAAACGGCAGCCGATTTAAAAAAATATATAAAGGCTAGTCGGAAAGGAGCGGGTGTCGAAAGAAAAAATTAACTGAAGAGGTGATCGAGGTCGAAACCAGACTTGATGCGTGTTTGTTTGTATTCTGATTCCAGCGATTCTAACGAGGGCGTTTTTTTTTGCGTGTACGTCAGGGAGCCGGTTTAGGTTCTCGCTCTTGTATTTTCTTCCTTTTCTGCAGTAAGGATAATTTCGATTGCGTGGGCTTACTTACGGAGTATGTTAGGCAGGATCCTGGTTTACGGTCGAATACTCAGAAGAGTAAACGCATGAGATGTTAGTTGTTTTCGTCGAATGGGAGGGGTTTTGCGAGAGAGTGGCGCCGATCTGGCGATTGAATGGTGAAATATTCGCGTAACGATGGAGATTTTGATACTGCGCTATGGCCCGTGGCGGCAAAGCAGTCCTAGTGCCTGAGCATGTTATTATGAGGAAATTCAGGCCAACATCCCAGTAAATAAAAGAAAAAATCCTTTCAATTAAGCAATAAATATTTTCAATTCATTTCTCCTAGAAGCTTCTTAAAAAACGAAGCCTTCGAAAAGGAGATGAAAACTTAACACTTGAGAGTAAGCAATAATCATTTTTTCATGCTATTGAATTAAAGAAATTGTTTATTATTACTAGCAGAACATGGTAACTTGTTTCCTTAAAAGAAAAAAACCCTGCAACATTTAATAATTTCCAAATTTATAAGAAGACTACCATCAAGAATAACAAGCATCAAAGATTGTATTTGTTGCGAATAATATAAATTTGATATTTTAAACAGGACAAAAATTTTAGCTCCCCTTGAGCAATGGTTTCCAAACTGGGTGCCGTGGCACGCTGGGATGCTGACTGTTGATTGTTAGGTGTGCCACGAATAAGCATAGTCAAATAACGAAATCAAAGATTCGGGTATAGTCTGAGGTCATTAATAGTTCCCATAATAAATTGATGACGTTGTAGTTACAACAAGTTGATGCGTCCGAACGTTGTGATATCTTTACGTATAAATTTCCTGCCTTGTTTCATGGCGGCATGCCTCGAAATTGTATTTCTATACCCGAATCTTTGAGAGGATACCGCGCTTGCGGAAATGTTGGGAACCATTGCCCCACCCAAATAAGCAAATGTCGCCGTTATATTATTGTGGATAACTTGCAGATTATTCTACCTGTTTGAGTCTATCAATTTGAAAAATATTCTGAAAGCACGTATTCAGAATATAATTGGACGAATAATGTGCAGAATGAGCCAAAATTTGAATGGCGTCAAAACAAAAGCGCGAGGGAAAACGTTTCAGCTCGACCAACGTACGAAAGTCGAACTCTCTGAAAATGAAAAGGTAAAGCTTAAAAACCATAAATGTGGTAAGTTTTCATGTATCTCAATAGACCAAGTGAAGAAAATGATAAACGCCATGCAGAAAGACGAGCATGAAATCATCCTATCACCATGATATACAAGCTAATGCACGTTAATTTCATTTATTAACTAGCAGAAGTGCCCGTTGAATTTCAACGGTACACAGTTTTAACCGTTCAATAAAGCCAAAATGAAGAAAACCGCTCCGCATTTACCTATTTAGATGAATGAAGAAAATCTTGCACTGTGAACAATCGAAAATTACGTGTAAACCTATGGAGAAATAATTATTAAATTAAGCTCTCCCTCCCTCCCGTAATTCTCATTCTGCACGATATGTCAGCACCACATGTACGTCAACAACCAATCGAGAGTGGGGAGCACAATAGTGAACCTAAGCCCGAAAGTCAAAAGAGTAAATAGAGAACGTTTAGGAATAACAGAGTGAATATTATCCTCCGACTATTAGCTCGATTCTCTCATCAATGAGTTCTGTTACGAAAGTTGCTTATATCAACAATACTTTGGAAACAATGACACGATTATTCAATCACAATTTGTGGAAAATCTACATCTATATATTTAAGTTACTTACGTAGTTTGGAGAATTCTACGCCACACATAAACATCATTAAAAACTGTTTATTAGTAATATTTAATTAAAAATCAACAAATATTTGTTTGCCATGTAAACAAAGCAAAAGCGCACACAGAAATTGAAGAACGATTTTACGTTAAAAATTTTCCCACTCTCAACTTCGGCGACACTGGGAGTTGTCATGGTAGCTTATAATTGGTATAGACATTAAATTGATAAAATAATGCATTTTTCTGATTCTAAACGTATTTTTACGCTAATTTGATCAGGATTCGGTTTCTGTCATCAATAAAAATTAACTTTGTTCTTTCCTTCATACAACCATCCAAGTCTCGAGTTCGTACTATGTTTGTAAGTAATTTTAAAATTCAAATGAAAAATAAGCTGCACTCATCCCTATGTTATTCAAATGGAGAAAATGAAAAAGAAAATATTTTTTAAAATTAGAAGGTTAATCAAATCGGTATAAAAACCTGACTACACCACTTACCTCTTTATTCCGGATAGAATGATATCTTCCTCTTGTTTCTACGTGCTGTAGTTGCTGAGTTATAAAATATACATACATACAAACACTTTTCTTTATAGATATCTATAAATGTTAATATTTAAAGCCTCACATCCAGATAAAAATTCAGGTTTAGAGACGCTGTCAATAATCATGGATTACTAATAAATAATAAAAATAAAAGTTTGTCGTTACTTATGACAATAGTTGTAGGGATACAAAAAAATTACACCAAGGGCTTAAGCATGAGCATAGTCATTTAATTTTCAGAATAAACATTTTTCTCAATCATTATTTTAAGAATCGTTAATATAGCCATTGATTCACGTACTTCCAATGCCCTGTAGATAATTAATATTTAGATGAAATGTAATCGATTTGCACCTGAGTAAAAAGAATGGGATATACAACCTTGATTAAAACAAAATAAATCGCTACTGTTCTTTTTAACCAACGGAACATTTCAAGGGAGGAGAGTTCTTCGCTCTTTAGTACTTAACTCACGTCAGCCTCTTGTACCGTAAAAAGCGAGACGGTAACAATTTGGAGAGAGCAGCAAGGCAAGGGGTTTGGGGGGGGGGGGGGGGGGGGGGGGTATGCGGAGGGAAAAAGGGGGGGGAGAGAGGGGGGAGATTGTTACGTCAACCTCGAAGAAGGAAGAGGCGTATGGGGGAAAAAATATGACTGTCGAATGAAGCTCGCGGAGGAGGAGGGGGACATCTCGCGCCGGGAGTAAAAGCACGCGCGCCACCCTCGGAGCAAACGGAATCAATCGGAAACGCATCAAATCTTCGATTCCTTCTTCCCGGGAAGTGGATCCATTTCTCGTTTCGTTTTTTCCTCCTCCTCCCTCACTCTCTCAACCCTCCATCTCCCGCCCTCTCCCCCCCCCCGCCCCTCCTCCTCTCCCCTCCCCCACTCTCCATCGTTCCCTTTATTTCCCAGGAATGTTGCAAATGGTTAAAAAAAAAAAAAACTTGAAAGCTGATGTATGCTGAAGGGGCAATAAGCGCAAAACGTCGAGGAATGGCCACCACACCGATGTGTCCGGGGCAGCGAGGAGGGTGAGCAGAGAGCAGAATGGAGGAGGATGGAGGATTTTTAGGGTGTAAAGGGGGTAACGAGGATGGGATGAGAGAGAGAGAGAGGTTGGGGAGTGCGGAGAGAGAGAGAGGATGTACGTGTGGGGAGAGTAGGGAGGAGAGTGGGAGGAGAGAAGGATTTTTGTCGAGACCTCGCGGGTGCCCTTGGCAACTGCGAGTGGTCGATACACGCCTCTCTCGCTCTCATTCCATCTCTCTCTCTCCTCTCTCCGCATGAGAGTTGTGGGGAGAGAGAGAGAGAGAGAGAGAGAGGATAAAGGAGAGAGAAACAGAAGAGGGGTGGAGTGAAAGGGGGGAGAGAGAGAGAGAGAGAGAGAGATGAAAGCAAAAGTAGGATTATGGAGAGATGAAAAGATAGGTGAGACAAATTAGGAAAGAAAGAGATAATAGAGAACGAAACGTGGGGAAATAGAAGGCAAAATGAGAGAGGTGAAGAGGTCATAGAAAGAGAGAGAGAGAGGGGAAGGGAAAAAAGATAAGAGATATATAGATTGGAGAGAAGGTACTGCAAAAGGGAGGTGCGTTGGATGGCAGAAATATAGTATCGCGGTGGGAGGTGGGGTGAGGAGGGGGGGGGAGGAGGGGGGGGGGAGGAGGGGGAGAGATAGGCATAAGAGGAGGAGGAGGAAGAGTAAGAGGAGGAACATCCTGAAAAGGAGCGGAGTGGCTGGGATGGGAATATTTCAGCGCGCGGGTGGAGATAGATAAATAGATAGGATCGTTAGTCGCTGGGAGTTAAATATGGGAAAGGGAGGTAAAGTTGGAGATTTTAAGGAGAGAGAGAGAGAGGGTGAAAGAGAGCATTATGGAGGAGTTAGCTTTCTATATTTCCAGAGAGAGAGAGAGAGAGAAAAGTACTATACAAAATAGGTACGGGATTAAATGGAAGGATTGAGAGAGAAGAGGGGAGGGAGAAAGAGAGAGAGAGGAGAGGAATGAGAAAGTTTCGGGATGCTGGGTTGGGTTGGTGGTGGAGTAGGAGGCAGCAGTCAGGGTCCGGGGGTCGGGAAGAGAGCAGAGTAGAGCCCGCTCGATGGGAAGAGGAGGGGAACGGAGGGGGGATGGAGGGAGAGAGAGAGAGAGAGAGGAGGGAGGGGGAGGGGAGGGGAGGTGGAGAGAGGGTGGAGTTATAAAAGGGACAGAGTCATATAGAGGTCCGGCGTGGCAGCAACCGACTAGCGTTGATTCGGTCCACGGTGGACGTATCAAAATAACGCCGTTCTCCGCTTCTCTACCCACCCACCCACTGACCCCTCCCTTACCCCTTACCCTTGTTTCCTTTTCAACCCCCCCCCCATCCTTCCGTCCTGCATCTCCCTTCACCCTTTTAACCGTACCCTTCTCGTCCTATCTCTCTCTCTCTCTCTCTATCTTGCTCGTTCGTTCGTTCGTTCGCTTGCTATCCTCTTGCGTAGCCATTATTTCCTCCGTTACACTCCCTCTCCATACACTCCTGTCTCGCTCCTCCTTTCTCGGATTCTTCCTCCTCGCTCTCTCTCCCTCGAATGGAGGCCAAACTCGAGGTATCCGCACGTACGCACCAGAAAAAAATAAACCCTTCAGCTTGTAACATATCGTACATCGCGAAAAAAATAAATAAAAAAAGGGAAACTCGGGTTGGAAGCTCGCATGAAATTTTAAATCATGTCTGGAGTCAAATTTAAAGATGGATTTTTTTCTCTCTCTCTCCGAGTCAGGTGGGGTCGGTCGAAGAGGTCGTTTATTATTATTTCGGGAGAATTACCAGCAGCGGAAAAAATTATTTGTTTTTCTTCGTCGACAGAGGGTAATTATTTATTTGCATACAGGAGTGTGTGTATTTTTTCTGGTTTAATGTAGTGGTTTAGTGTAGTTTAATGCTCGGGAAACAAACTACCAATACTAGATGTATAAACGGCGAAATTCAGTGAAAGATTAACATTTCATACAAGATAAATCAATAACAGTTTTGAATGCCACGCCATATTCATTACACGGTGGAATATAAATAATTACCCGGTTGTACGGTCAGTTCAAGTTTATGCGCATATATTTAAAAAATAGGTGTCGCGTGACCGTAACAAGTGCCTGTAAAAAGCCATTTTCGGTTACCACGTTTATTATTCATAGGGTTTACTTGCTTCAATTCAGATTTTTAAATAGTAGAGGCTCAAAGTTATAAAGTCCTATTTTTTTAAATAAAAACATTTTTAACCAACACAAATTTCACCACATTCCATGTCAAAGTTTCGCGTATTATTACGAAATAATATATATATATATATATATATATATATATATATATATATACATATATAATAATTAATAAATAAAGTCCTAACAGCAGGATCGTAACTTGAGGGGCGCAAGCACACGCAGTGCGTGGGGCACTCAAGATATTTGGGGCCCCACAAAAATATTTAGAATTTTTCCCGTAATCTGCCGTAAGATATTCGAAGTAGTAATATCCTTATGGGAATGAAAGATTTCATCGCTCGAAATGAAGACGAAAATACCCATCTCAAGTGTTTGGAGTTTTTTTGTCCTATCATTATAATTTTAGAATGATAGAAGTCTCAATGTATTTTTGGAATTAAAACGTAAAAGATATCGATAAAAATCAAAACGTTATAATAATTTCATATAATTTTACATAAATGGGGGCCCCAAAAAATTGACTTGCGTCGGGGGCCCAAAACCGTAGTTACGCCCCTGCCTAACAGTAATATTAAATATATTTTATGAGCTTAGAGAATAATTAAAAACCTGTTTCAATCATTTTAGTTTTGTTTTTGTCATATCAATCATACGGCATAATTTGCAATATAAGCAATAAAACCATTACCAAATCCTATTTGTAAAGCAATAAAGTAAAACGGAACGACCACAAATCGAGCAGTTTGTGGAGCATGATGCCCAAATGTCTATAAATAATAATGCATACAGAAATGCATCTACTTTAAGCATATAGTATTATGAATAAAAAATAATAATTATTATTATTACGCAACCAAAATGGAATAAGAATCGAAGATATAAATGGATCATCTCGATCGAACGAACAAAAGGCCTCGCGGGCGAAAAAAAAAGACGAGCGAACGATGAATAGAACGGACGCGCTAAATTTAGGAATGAGATCCTCTTTTTTTTTCAAATTAGGAAAAACCTCAGCGTTGAAAGTTCCACGGACCCCTAACTACCTTTCGCGGTCGATTCGCAATCAACTTTAGTCGCAAGCCGTGAAATATTAAGCGGAATCTGGAATAATCGTCCGCTTCGGCGTTACCCTTACGTTTACAGCTCACAGCTTCAAGATTCTCTCTCTCTCTCTCTTTGTCGCGCGCGCACGTTTCCCTCAAACCTCGCATCCACTTTTTTTATCTCTCCGGATAATGGAGAATTCCGATCCGCGGGAGTTTTATTTTTTAAAAAAATATATTTTTTCACGTCGCGCGTTGCCCGTTATCGGGGGGAGAGGAGCGAGAGCTTACGAAGACGCGGGACAACCTGGGACGCCATTCGTTCGCTCATCGATGGATATATAAATACATATACGAGATCGTCATTCGGGTCGATTGTAACAAGCGACTTAGTCCCGACGACGGCATATGCAAAACTCTGCGTTCGCTGGAAGATGCGTACGCACGCCGACTTAATTAGCGAAGCCTAGGAAGCTAAAAAAAAAAAAAAACCCGACGCAACATTTTCATAGAACGAGAAAGAGAGAGAGAGAGAATTTAAAAAAAAATTTTAGCATCCTCGCGATCGAACTCGGCCATAACTTCGGAGAGCACGTAATAACCAATTAGAACAAAAAAATATAAAATAAAATGAATCACCGTGCCGACGTATTGGGATTGAAATCTCCTGGCGACCTCATTGTAGTTGGCCGGATTTTCCTCCTCGCACACCTCTACGGAGGTTTTTTTTTTTGTAGGTACATATTTAACCCATACCCCGAATATAGGTGGGGAGGGAGGTTTATTCTTTAATAGAAACTCCATTAAGAGGCCTCGGAAGCCCTTAAGTGCCTAGTATTCCGTCATCCTCCTCCTCCCTCTCCCCCATTTGATCCCACACACTCGGCATCGATCTCACCGCTCCCAGTATCCTTTCTTTCCTCCTCATACGGCGGATATAGGGGAAATTACGCCAGACCAAAGCGACTCGCGCTCCGTCCTGCATACGGGTCATCCGCATGTGTGCGCGAGGAGGAGGTTGGGCGATGAAGAGAGAGAGAGAGGGAGGGAGGAAGGGAAGGAGGACGACGGGATGCAGGGGGGAGGCCCCACGAGTGTGGGGAGGCGGGTTAGTGCGTGGGTGGAGGAGAATGCAGGGTACACGGAGTAGGAGGGGGTGAGGTGATAGGGGGAGAGGAGGAGGAGAGAGAGAGAGGCTCGGAGTGAGAGAAGATCCCTGGGAATCCACAGGCGCAGTGCTGGGCTCGTTCGGAGCGAAACGCTAAGCTTTTGCTCCATCGATGTGAACGGATCAATATCGGCTCCCAAATGCCATCCAGGCTCCCTCTTTCTCTCACCCTCTCTCTCTCCATCTATCTCTCTCTTTCTACCCTCCCCCTCCTATACTCCCTAACCCTCTTCTCCCATACCTAACAGATACGGGTCCCCTTCCCCCCCCCCCGTTTTCTATACCAAATAGAACGCGTCGCTCTCTGCTTCTAGCGCTGCACCCTTCCACGTCCATCCATCCCATCGAATGCGTCGTCGGTGCATCCCCCCCCCTCTCTCTCTCATACACACACGTTGCCTTCCATCTCTACTCTGTTGTTACTTCGCGAGAAATCCATTCCTATTACGGGCATGCCTCGATCTTTTTGTACTTGGTATTACGGAGTCGATCTTGTTTTTTTTATTCGAGACGGCGTGATACTGCGATGTATTTATTTCTTAAGATCGAAAAATAAAACAGAATCCTCGGTTGGTGCTAGGCACGTTAAGCACAACGGGTCATTTTCGACATCTCACGTTTATCCAATAGGCATCTCTTCCTTAGGTGAGCGAGAGTATTGACGGTGGAGGTAATGGAGAGATTTGAATCTTATTACAGTGCTTTCTTAACGTGGGGGGTTTTTTATGGGACAATAGCTGTACCCGCGCAATGATCGTGCGGATATTTTTCAATTAATTTGTTTAAAAAATTAAGAAGTGAGAGTAGTAACCGTCGTTAATCTCAATAATTCACATTTAACTCTAATAATGCATTTCCCCGGTATAGGATTTTTGTGTATTTGGCCCTCAATGTAAGGTTCGCGGGTTCGAACCTCGCTGAGGGCATGCTGTGTGTGCGTGTTGACAACTTATTATCATTTCCTTGCATTAAGGCTTTCAATGCACGCGTATATATTACGCAAATGCGGATTGAGAAAATAATGCGATCTCGTGGGACAATGGCATGGTCGCCATGGCAACCTCTAGAAATGGACACAAGATTTTTCACAAATACGTAACTTATCTGTCAAAATTCGAGCGATATCAAATCGAATGCAAAAATCTATGATTATAATAAGAAACAGTATTCATTTTTCTCCAAAACAGTTAAAATCCGAAGATGGGAGGTTAATTTTTTCTAATTTTAATTAATTAATTAATATATTAAATGGCAAAAATTCAGAAACAGCATAACGCCAGTTAAACTTAATATTGTAACAGCAATAACACAGACGAAACACACGACCTTGCCCCAGGCAGGATTCGAAACTGCGACCCTAGCAGTGGGATCTAGATACGCTAACCACCCTTCTACCAAGACCGGCGGAAGAATGAATGCTTACGCATGGAAAATTGATCTTTATTTGTAATCTAATGGGAAACAGAAATCATTCACTGGGAACGAACCTGGGTCTTTATGAAAAAAAAATAGTTATCCACGGAACTCCTAGCTAGTAGAACAAAACGCCGTTTACGGCATATCTTTACGACAAACGGTTTTTGAGATACGGTGGGGTATGGACGGTTGCTGCGAAAATTATATATAAATTATATACTATAATTAAAAATATAGTTAAAAACGTCAAATCGAAATTCCAACCTGAATTCTAAATGTGCGAATTTCTTATCTCATTCAAGACCTGAATGTTTTACATTAATGTTGGTAAAGTAGGTGAAAATGGTTTATTTTTACCGATTAATTTAGAGTAGTAGTAAAATATAAGTACAAATAAGAACGTGTGAAATCATAAATTATTACCTTGAAATAAAATAACTTTATTCTATGATCATAAACATGAAAACATCTACTAAATAATGATGCTTTGATTTCCATCTCCATAAATAGCAATATTCTAACATAAAATTTCAGGATAAAGCCATTCATATTAATTACTTTTTGAGAGGAAAATTATTATCAATCTAAGAGTAAAGATTTTTCGATATAATATTTCTTCAAATTACCTGAGTTGTTTAGGTGGTCTGCAAAAAAAAAACACCGAAAATTCGGTCATTTTCCTAAGGTAAGAGCGTATAATTTTTAAACGCTTTAAAATCAATTTTAATTTTCCCACACAAAGATAAAGCCCGTAAATTCTCTTCTCTATGACAATGACATTGTTCTTTCTTTCAATGAAAAAAAAACACGGAACAAATCCATCAGCAATTAATCAAAGAGAACTAAGCATGTGCGAGGGTAGAGTGAAAAATCTAACCTCGACGTTAAGCGAGTTTTCCACGTGGATTTCGTATGTAGCTGAAACATATAACAATGGCACTGCTTTGTCCCTTTTATAGTGAGTAGAGAAAGGGGTGGGTGGGGAAGAGGGTCTTTGGTTGGCAGGGCAACGATCAAACAGCTCCATTCATTCTCTCTTTCCCAGGCACAAAGTTCTCCTTCCATTCTTGAAACTCTCTTTCACGATTCCATCTTCATTATCTTGAAATACACTTTTAAAAAAATGATCGGACCATCTCTCGTCTCCCCCTCTTCGCTCCTCCTTTCCATTCTACACCTCTTATTATCCTCTCTTTCTTTCAAACTCAAACCCCATTTATCTGCTTTGGTCTTAAGCGATTTGCATTGTCTCTTTTAAAAAAATATTCTTTTCCTCGCGTAACTAACCAAGTTTCCAATCATTCGATATCGTTACTTAATTTTCTCAGGTTTTTAGAAACATTTTTTGGTTTAAGCTTCGTGGGATTTTTAAAAGATGAACGTTATTCCTTAATGCAGAAAAAACTTAATGGATATGCCATAGGACGAATGGAGAGGCGTTTATTTAAAAATAATAAAGGGAGTAATTTAAATAAAATTCGCTATTTATGTTCAGTATGAGAAATTGTAATCTATCGAAAGAACGCTCCAAGGGCGGTGACGTCAGAAAAATTATAAAATATCTATTGATACAATGTTTTGTTTGGAAATTTTTGAAGGAAAATACGCTGGGGAATTTATTTCACAAAGAAAAATTTAGAATTTTTCCATGTTGAATATTCGTATTCAGACGCGATTGCATCCATTACTTTCCATATAATCCCTTCTGACAGAGCTAGAATTGAGAGTGGCATGAATCAGTTTTGTCGATTATAAGAAATCTCCAGATTTTTTTATTCTGAAATTACCGTTCACACAGTGTGCGAAACGTCACAGTCGGCTGCATTACCGTTTGGCCGTGATTCCATGGAAAAGAAATTCGATAATACTTTTTAGCACCACTCAAAGTAACTGCAAAGATGGCGCGGAAGATTATAATCGGGCCCTCGATAGGTGCAAATGTGCTCATAGAACTCATTTGTGGACTCCTGCGATGCGAGCAGATACCTCAGCGTTGAAAGCTCGATGTAGATTGCAGCATGACAAAAATATTATTTTTCTTATCCAGAGATATTCATAATAGAAGGTAGTCGCTTTTATGTGCCTTGTATATTGCCTCATATATTTTTTTAACGTTTTGTTTCTTTTCTCGATTTTTTTCAGTGACCTCCCGAAAAATACATATCCCAAAAACGCCGAAATGTTTCGATGTTTGATTTTCCCAATCGTACATCAAGAATCGACGCCGGAAATTCATCTCCGCTCAGATGAGCGTTATTTTTTCGTCAAATACAGAGAGGTGAAAATCGCTTTGATACGGAATCGAAAGTAATAAATTTTCTCTCCATGGAGTTTAATGGAGAAAAAATTTCGTTCCGTTATGAAACTTTGAGCGTAGAGGATGCACACATTGGAAAACATTTCGTTGGTACGATTCCTTTTTCCATTTTTTTATAGCCACTAGAGGACACCAAACGATACAAAAATATCGTGTTTAATGTAGGAAGTTTGGTTCAAACAGAAGAGTATTAAAATCTACGTGCAAAATTATTGAAATATTTTGAAATTTACTAGTTTCCATCAATTTTTTATTGCGGCGAAGAGTAAGCCGAAATAATGTAGATCCCGATCTTGTTATCTCGAATTTTTGATGAGACGAAGCAGACGTTTTTATTTTATTTAGGGTTTTTAATAACTCAGCCTTTTCCTGTAACCCCTTGAGTTTTGAGCAGTAAACGATTTCCCACTGTATTTAATTATATATGATAAAGAATAAAATTAAACATTTGAACTTAGCAAAATGAAGCAACAAATTGCGTGACCGCTCGGTTAATGTTTTTTTTTTGGCAAAACTTGGAAAATAAATGACGAAAAAAAGAAAGATGTTCCAAAAAATTCCCTTTTCGCGAAAACATTTTGACGTACTTGCCAAAAAGCGAATTCACCGCATTATTTTCACTCACGGCATTCATCACCTTAAAAAAAAATATTTGCCACGAAATGAGCCTGCTTCGACATCATACCATATCTATTAATTCTCCAACGGCCAATATATTTTCCCTCGGGCTTCCGTATTCCATTACGGCGACGTAAATTAGTTTACTGGGAAACTTTTCAAAAAATTTCGTTCGGCGGAGATTATGGTTTTATTTCCTCGCTTATCGCAATTTTTCTTATCTCTCCGTTCGCACCCACGGGCCGATGTTTATTTTATTTCAGCGCCGCGTTCAATCCGAACGGAAATCCTCTCTCCCCGTACCCAGACTCTCTCTCTCTCTCTCCACCGAATGGCGCCCGAAATGATCGATCCTCGAAACATGTCGTGTGGAAGTTTCACTTCATATCTTCGCACGTGTTTCCTAGCGTTCCTTCCTTCGTTCGTTCTTCGACCCATCGATCTTGTTGGCTTTCTTTCGCTATCGTAACTCTTGAAGCCTCCGGATTGCTATTGTGCGTATTTTTTTAAAGTACGAGTATCTTGAAAGAATTTCAGTTCCAACCGTTTCTACTCGATTAAAATATCTATAAGGTTTGAGAATGAGTCGTTCCTTCCATTGTACAGTTATTTTGCATGAAACTGGAAATTATGACATCTAAAAGAATAGAATTATTGTTGGAAAACGACCCCTAATGAAGTTGTTGTAAATGTGGGGACATAAAACGCTTAATTTTAAAGAAATGAAATGAAGATAGTGCAAAAATAAGTTTTGTCAGTTGCTAAATATAAGTAATTTTTAGTTGTAAATACATACTCGTGAAATTCAATAAGTTCTATATTTTCTAAAAGCGTTCAATTTAACCCTTTCTCAGCTTATGATGCCAAATATCATTTTTAAGATGCTCCCAGAATTAACTAGTGAGAATTTGTGAAATTTTACGGTCAACAGATGGTGCTTTGAGCGTAAATTCGTATGTGCACATACATTTACGTGACGTTAATTATTGAGATTACGCATATACCGTTGAAAGTATTTCTGAAGACAACTGGATTACAAATAGGAATAAGGATTTTGTGATGCGCTATTTGGTTTTTATAATTATCAGTTTAAAAAATTTCATTTTTTAAATACTCATTCAAAAATTAGTTTGTAGCAATTTTTGTAAGGAAACTGCAAATTGTAAACCTCATAGGTATCTATGGGTTATATGTTTCCGTACGGCATCTTCCGCCATTTTGTAATCAGTACAAATACTATATAGGAACCGTAACTTCAGAATCATTCTGGAAGACAGGATTTTTCCTGATTTGAAATACAATTAAAAAAGGTGCACCATCTTTTAGAAAGGCACGAACTTAAACATTTTTACGTCATTACTGACATTAAAATTCAATAAGTGGGAATGGAAAGGGCACATGTCACGAAAATGAAATTTTCGGTAAGAAGCGAAAAACTGTTTATCCTGTATATGATAGTAAAAAGTGACATAATATACTGTTTCTTATAAAGTAAGTAGTCTAGATAGTTTTATTGTAATGCATAATTATTTTTAGCAGTTATATACTAATTAGGGATAATTATTATTTTTTAAATTTGACGTGTCCTTTTCATACATAACGTAACTATAGCTATTTGCGAGGAAAGGAAAATGCCAAGATAATCAAGAAAATTCAATATATTTACTATAATCATGTAACAAAAGGTTTCTACAAAATAGATGAAGTAATTTTAACAAACGGTATCCTTCGAATGAATAATTTATTCGCCCTGGTCTTCTTTGTTCGATGTTTACCATGCTAAAATTGAATTCCAAAAGTCTTTATGATCATAAGCTATGTACTTCATTAGCCGTTTTATATAATTCATCATTTTGGAAAAAATATTATTTTGCATGCAGTAAACTTACTTGCAGGGGTCTCCTGTTTTGCGAGCAGCTACTTGGGTTCCAACATAATTAACATGTGCTTATCCACGAATTTTTTCTCAGTGCTATACGTTTCTGTTTCCATTCTCCTTCATTTCGTTTTCTTTTCTTACTATTATTACCGTTTACTTCACAAAACTCATCTTCACGATTTGAAGCCATCACTTTTACTAATACAGTTCAGTAATTTAAATTTTATACTTTTCAACGGGTATTCTTAGATTAATAAACAGATAATGAAACCAGTAATGAACCTCTGTCTACTGTGATAAATGAGTGACTATAGTTTACGATTGTACCACCAGAATGCGCCGTTAGGCATGAAAAAGGGCACAAGTCATGACGTATGACCTTTTCATAACAACTGAAGCATTTTAGGGTATTATATTTAGCTTTACATCAAAAATACAATTGCCATTTTCATACAAAATGATAGATCTGCACTTAAAAATGGCAGTTCTGTTGAAAACTCAATTTCGCAAAAACATGACATGTGCCCTTTAAATTCTCAAGTATTCAATTGAAATCGCTATCAGAGAATGGTTTGATAGTAATGTGTTTGTTGGCCATAAATTAATGACAGTTATAACGGTGGGAATCTTAGTAAAAAGCATAAAATTTGGGTAGTGGATCTCTTGTTTCTCGAAAGAAAATAACTTAAGGGGGCGTTGATTCGAGCGACATGCTTCCTGAACTCTGGAAAATAGACATACGAAGTTAAATGATGAGATTAATTTTACTATTTCCTTGACATTTCCGTTAGTAATTATTAGCTACAATATCTTTGCAAGCGCAAGGAAAAGCAGAGAAGGATATCTTAGACTTCAAGAGTGAAATGACTAATTACCTAATCTCTTGTTGTTGCGCATCAGCAAAAAAGGATAAGATAAAGTAGGGTCCATAAGGAACCAAACACAAAAATACCGAAAACTTCAAAAACCCTGAAACCTTACGAAAGTCTTAGATTTTGTGGCTTAAATCACCTGCCAGAAGCAGTGAGATATAAACAATGAAGTAGAGAATGCAGTGCTTACGGAAGGATCCGAAGCAAAAAATGTAAAATTGCATTGTTTTGGTTCCAGAACTTTAACTGCTTCGAAAAATTACATGAAAAATGACGTCTGTTGTCTAATAACTCGTATTCAAGGCTATGTTGACTTTACAATTTGCTCTGATAAGGCGGATGATTCCAAACGGCATAGTGTCTAAACTTTATAAAATAATAAATTTTGTGAACGTTTATAACCTCAGTATATGAACTTATCAGTATGATTATTTTTTCGGCATATTTCATAATTTATCACTTCAAGGATTATATTTTATTTTTTTGATATATTAAAAACGAGAAGTCATTAGCTGTTCAATATTACTAGGACTCGCACATGGTTTGGTAAATAATTTTCAAATAAACAGATTAATCATATGATTTCGACAGTTTTATAAATTTTATGAAAGAAATTATTAGATTCGTTGTTAGATCCTATTGCATGAATATCCGATTCTCTCATCTCACAATAAGAGGTAAAAAAACAAATATCACAGCTTACAAAAATAATATGTTTCTTCTTTTTTCACCCCCTACATAAAATATTTCCTTGCGTTCTAGAAAAGTCAAACTCTTGATTCTTAGGATTTTGTACTAATTTTGAAACATATTTTCCTGTTTATCTTTTTCCTAAATTGATTAAAAACTAAAAAGGAATGTCTAAATATTACATTGCATTAATCTGTCTTCAAACATTCCCACTAAATTTAAAATACTTTTTCAATGAGCTCGAAATTTATTTAGCACAATACGCGGCGCAATAATTCACCTGTCTCAAGTTCTGATTTTAAATAACAATCATCAAGATTATATATCATGATAATCTTTAAAGCATACATTCTAATTGTAAGTCATAAAAAGAATGAAGAAACCCTTAATATATTATATCCGCATTGAAAGACAATAAATAGATTATGAGGCTGCATTATCTATAACATAATATTTAAGGTTATTTAAGCCTTTATAAAATATTCTGAGAGTTATAGGTATAGGTCTTCAAAATGAAATATCTTTCTTAACAGTTTACAAGAAATATATATTGTTATCTGTAGTTTTTATAATGAAAAGAAGTAATTTGACCAGTATTCTGAGAATATCATTACATCACTTACATAGAATTTCTTCAACACAAAATCTTAAGCATCCTTATGTAGCTGTACAGAGATAAAATAATTTTTAACAACTTCTTCGAATATTCTATTTACTATTTGAGTATGTAGCAGCATCCCAATTTATTTTTTAAACATTTTTTTGATCGGAACATAATTTGGTTGTTATTTCGTTTGAACATATGTTTGTTTGTTATTTTTCATTATAATTTTAAACTCCAGATGTTTTTTTTATTAATTCTACATTTCCGCTTTAGTGAGAATAAAGAAAATACACATAATTGATTGTAAAAATTTCTAGAAAATCATTTTCGTGGGACATTAGTCATAAAAAAATTTTGTGCTATGAAGTATCATATAAATAGTGAGGGATAAAGCGCTACCGCCTATCTTTCCAAAAAAGAAAAGGGTCAATTTGTCTGATTTTAGGTGGAAAACGACTGAAAAATCCACAGAGAGAGATATGAAAATTGATCATGAATTATTCCCGGAAAATGTGCAAATCAAGTGTTCATAAACGCATTCTATAGCGCTCTATGAGAGTTGCTCGTTCTTCCTCAATCACAGCAGTGCGTCACGAATAAATTGAGTTTCCAGTAGATTTGGGATACAGATTCTCGGTTTTTTATTTTAAAAAAAGGTAGCGTTTTCGCAAACAGGGTAAAATGAGAGAAAATATTGTAACTAAGCGTCCGTTGAACGAAAATTTTATTTGGAAATCAGTGACGGCTGTTTTGCCTCTAAACTTTTCGGTCTTAATCCGGAATGACGCATTCAAAAACATGGAAATGAGATGTTTAATGAAGTTGCGTTGTGAAAAGGTTGAAAGAGAAAACTCAGGCGTCCGGATGACCGTAAATGTTATAAAACATTTTCATGGACTTTCTGCGTAATTTCGATGAAAAATACTGAACATATTTTTACGGACTCAAGAGAAGCAAATGACATCTATGCTTGTATATAAATGATAAAATTACACATTTATAATGTTTTCCGTAAATTTTTAAGGCTGAGCAAATATTTTTAATTAATATAAAGCCCAATAGTGTTCGCCAGGCTCATTGCAATCAGGTCACCATCTCCACCGGAAATCGCTTCAACATTGGATTCTGCTGAATAGAATCGCTGGTTAATAGAATCAACCGCTTATTTCGACGTATATGAGAAAAGCAAAACCATTTGTACATTATTAAATTTAAAACTCGCTCATATTTTTTGTCATAAAAATTCTTACTTATGTATTTGCAATATGCAATAGGGTTTTCGCAGGTTTTTTTTACCCCCTTCCCTTCATGGATGTTTTCCTGCGTGGGTTTTTACTAGGTTCTTCCTAGGTTTTTTCCACAATTATCTAGTCTTTTCTTTTTTCTTTTTTTTAGAAGTTTCCTGAATATGTATATTCACACTCGGTCACTGTTTTTATTGTGATTATTTTCATCTCGTTTTGACTATTTGAGCATATTGTCATGTAATATATATTTTGTAACGCAGGGTTAAATGGTCTCAATTTCGCCCTGATAATAAAGACATTTATATATCTATCTATCTATGACAGGAAATGATAAAAATATTATTATCATAGGTAAAGTGAAGAACCGGCGCTGTTTTCGAGAGCTTTACCGCCGGCAATGTACAAGAATAACGTGTGCATGGATCGTGTCACAGATATTTGTCAAGATCCTTTCGGAGTGCGATAGTAACCTGGTGGATAAGAAGAAGCTGATCGCACTATCGCTTGATAATTGTGCAGCCCATTTAAAAGTGTTGAAATGAAGCGTGCAATTTCTCCAAGCCAATTTAATCATAATAATCCAGCCTTTGCATCAAGGCACGATCAAAACCCTGAAGACATCACCGCCGTCTTATGAGAAAAACAGTTATCAGAGTTACTGATGGAGGTCGTGATGGTGGGAAACAAGCGGAAGAAACTGCTAAAAATATTAACCTGCCGAATACTACGCGCATGTTGAAAATGGCTTGGAATGGCGGGACGACAGTGATTATTGCTTCAAGAAGGTCGCTTTTTCAAAACCAAGAGATTGATCTGCCGTAAGCCTCCGAAGTCCATCGAAGAAAAATTCGGGAAATGGATACAGATCGATATAAATATACCCGTTGCTCCTCTGTTAGCAAAGGATAACATTAATACATATATAGAATATAAGTGTTTCCCAAAGTGGAGACCGTGAAGTTTTTTTCGGGAGGCTTGCTAGATAGGTTACACAAAGAAATCACCATAGGTATAGTATTTCGGTCAAAAATCAGAATGACTGGATTATAATAAAAAGTAATGAGGATCTAATATGAAAAGTTAAATTAGAATATAAGTTTATTTATGTTGTCCTAAAATTGCGTCAGTTCCTACATGTAGAATACTTTTATGATTCAACTATGTTTATTTCTCTAATCACTTAACTACACCGAAGCTTTTTTATAAATCATTTTCAAAGCATGAAATTTTATATTTATTCCATAGAAAATTAAAATTTTTAGATCCTGAGATTAAACGGGGAACAATAGGCTGCATTACCCGGTCAATTTAGCAAGAAGAAGTAACTTCAAGAGACGTATGAGAAATACTGATAAAACAAACGAGGCCAACTTAACTGCAGAATTCAAAACTGAAAATATTCCTGCTTCATCAACTATGAACTGGACACTGTGAAAAATTTAACACGCTCACGTCTTCTTAAAAACAAAAGCCGATGTCCCAGATAGTAAAATAAATTCCGATTGGATTATTCCGAAGAAAATTTAGTTTTAGTACACATTCGAAAAAGTGAGACATCTGCATAGATCAGGGGTCGGAACCTTTTTCCTAAGAAGAGCCACTTTTTCAAATTATGTATAAAGCGCAACATAAGAAAAGCCGCAGTCATTGACGGGGGGGGGGGGGGGAAGCGATTCTCACCTCTTTAACCCTGCTGTTGTTTTAGTTTGAGGAATTATCTCTGTAAACCAAGCGTTTATTCTACGTAATGCGTCCATACGTTTTTAGTTTTCTGCAATTTCTATCAAAATAATTTACGAAGCCAATTTTTTTCTTGGAGGTTTTATCAGGGTGAGTTGCTGTTGGGAACCAGCACGCAAATCCTTAAAGAGCCACTTGCGGCTCAGGAGCCGCAGGTTACCGACCCCTGGTATAGATGGTCAAAAGACACCTTCGCGTAAACGAGTTGGCCAAGTGCCGAGTCGCGAAAAACTTCTGAAACACGTGAAGGCGATGAAGGAATCTGATTGTGGGAGAGGGGGGTGGGGAATGTGTGGGACAATGCGCAGAAGAAAACTGTTTCCTCCTCGGGTCGAAGAATGCGAGCAGTTTCCATGCAATAAAACCTAGCAAGAGGGCGACGGGTACACAAGTTCTCTTAATTTTACACTCGACGCGGGTTTTGCTCAAACAGATTTCCCTTTATTGCCGCATTTACAAGGCACGAAAGTTTTGAGTGTAAGAAGCGGGAGGCGAAACCGCGTTGCTTTCGGTTCAATCTCCTTCTGTCTTTCCACATTCGGAGACAGGAAAACGGTGGTGAACGGATGTTGACGACACCTAAGATAGATGGACTTATTTTTAAAAAAATATATACATACACGGAGTCCTGACCTTCTACAGCTGTCAAGAAAAGGATGGACCCGACGTCCAAATACAAATGAAGAAATAGTGAGGATTGTTGACGAAATATCGCCGCCCGGAATGAGACGAATCGAAAAGCAAAGGTTTTTATACCTTTGCTTTTCGAATCGTCGTAGAGCAACTGAAACGACGAAATCGAACTCGAGATTCCAAGCTCGGGTATTCAGAACCTTAAGCTTACCTTCCTATCCCGGCCGCCATCAAAGGTTAATGACTCAAGGGATAGGGCTAAAGGGAAAGAGATGGAGCAAGTGATGGAGGGAGAGAGAGAGACAGAATAAGAGAGAGAGAGAATAAGAGAGAGAGAGAGAGAGAATAAGAGAGAGAGACAGAATAAGAGAGAGAGACAGAATAAGAGAGAGAGACAGAATAAGAGAGAGAGAGAGAGAAAATAAGAGAGCTAGAGAGAGAGAGAGGGGAGGAGAAAGGTGGGAAGGGTCGCGGGTTGAGAGCGATGACGGAAGAGTAATGGGAAGAGGTAGGAAGAGAGAGAGAGAGAGAAGGAGAGGGCGTTTGGTTAAGGGGATGGGAGTGGGATGGAGAAAGAGAGAGAGAGAGGCTGGAGGAAGCGCGGGAAGAATGCGGGGAGCAGTGGTGAGGACGGAGAGCTTGGGTTTTCACGGGAGAAGGGAATAGGAGGTAGGGAACGGAGTGGGGATCCGGGAACACGAGGAAAGGAGGGAGGGGGAGAGAGAGAGAGAGAGGGATGGGTTGAAGCGCGGAGGAGGAAGAGGAGAGCTCGAGAATCCATACGCATTAGGGAGCGGTAGAGGTTTTTAAAGGAGATTGAGGAGAATCGGAAGGTTGAGGAGGGGTTTGGGGTAGGGAAAAAGGAGGTTGGAGTAGATGAAGAGGAAATAAGAGAAATAAAAGGGAGGGGAGGAGAAGGAAGGAGGTAGGGTGGGGGGGGGAGGGGTGAGAGCGAGCTAAGAAATGAAGGAAATAAAGCGAGATAGGTGGTTAAATCCTTTATTGACGGAAATAAGTCTTATTGGAGACTCCTCCTACTTGCGAAGAAAAAAATAAAACCCGTTTCATTACTTCGGTAATGCCAATAAATGAAAAACGGGGAATATAAAAAGGTTGCGGAAAAATTGGTACGAATTTCGCGGTGCGGTTTCAGTTCGGTCGACGAAATTCAATAGGTGATACGGATGAGCGTTAAAGTTTGCTTGTCGGAGAGGTCTTAAATAAGTTTATTTTATTCTTATATAAAAGTTGTACCAAGGGAGATAATTATAATATTTAAGAGAAGGTATGAATAATAATGTATTAATTATATATATATATATATATATATGTATGTATAATAACTACGAGGAATTTAATAACCTGCTGCAGGGGTGCCCAACCTGAGGCACATGGGCCGGATACGGCCCAAAAAAGAATTTTATGCGGCCCACCACCAGTGCTTCATAGTTCTAAAAACTTTTTTCATTTATTTTAATTTTCTACCAAATATTATTATTTTTCGTGTAGAAAAATCTGTTTCTCTTAGTAAATTTCTACCTCTTAGTAAATATTTTTAATGATGTTTGTCATTTTTTTCTCATAGATATTTCTAAAAATGAATTCCATCATGATTTTTAATATTGAAATGTAACCCTAAAAAAGCTAATTCTAACTTGATTTCCAAGAATACGGTGCCTAGGAATCTCTAGGTAACTTACGATTTAACTATAAACCATTGGCAATTTCCAATACAGCCCACCATGCATGGCACATAGTGATTTTTGGGCACACTGTGCGTGTTTGCATATGCACACAAAACCATAGCAAAAACTCAGGCTGGTATATGTTTGTTAACGAGGGCAGCTTTAAATATAAATGTATTGATCGGCAGGTAATCTTCGGTTCTACGCATGAATTTGTGTTTGTGAATACTACGTATACATATTATCATGGCTATATGTGTAATATCCGTTATATATTAATAACATAGCTTTCTATTAAAAAAGATACCGTTGGAGATGAAAGGGAAAAATAATTAAGTGACGGGATAAGGAATAGAGAAAGGGTTGGGGGAAAATATAGTGGGTAGGAAGAGGAGAGGGCGGCGTTAAGGTAAAACTTAAGAGCGGGAGATTGCGAATGCTGATGGAGAAGAAGAGTTGGAAATGAGAGAGGCGGGAGTAAAGCACGTGGAAGAGGTAGGATAAGAAGAGAAGAGGAGAAGAGAGAGAAGCGGGAGGTGGGGAGTGAGAGAAAGAGAGGGAGAGAGAGAGAGAGAGCAGTACCTCGATGATGGACCGGGCGTTGCTATGGAAACCGCCGGGTTACCCGGGAACGAAAGCCTGCCTCTGCCTGCCTCCCGACTTCTTTCCTCCTCCTCCTCCTCTTCCTCATCCCCCTTCTCTTTCTCCTTCCCACCTCTTCTCCTTCCTACGCTCTTTCGCGAGGAGACGAGGCCCACTCCGACTTTTCTCAATTATTTCCATTTCCCTTCCTCGTGTCGCCCCGTTCTCAATCTCTCGCTTCACTTTCCCTCCTCCCCCCCCCTCTCTCTCTCTTCTCTCCTCTTTTCTCTTCCGTCTCCTCCTCAACCTCTAATCCTATTTCATTCTCTCTCTCTGCATTCCCTTCTTCCCCATTCCTCCTTTTTTTACTTTGATTCATCCGCATTACCGATCCTTTCTCGCCCATTTTCCCGCCTCTTCTCCCTATACCACATTCTGCTCTACAGTCCATTCCTCATTCCACCTCTTCTCCTCATTCTTGCTTCTCCTTTACACGCCCTCTCCGCATCCTGCTCCCGCCGCCACACTTCGCAGTCTCTGCTAATAATTTATTTCCCATCCTCCTTCTTTCTTCCTCTCTCTTTTTTTTTTACATCGGCTCATTTTTTCACCTCGTTTTCCTCCATCTTTTTACTACTCCCTCTTCTAACCTCGATTTAACCTTCTCCTCTATTTATCTTTCGCTTATAGCCTTCCCATATCTCATCTACATTCTCTGATTAATCCTACACCTTTCTCCCTTTACTCTTAACTATATCTACACGTTGATCCGGAATTCACGAAAGTGTCGGGCGGCGGGGGGCTTCATGCAAAAAACTGACTCATCTTATGATCCCTGAATATTCTAGGAAAAACGAGCCTCGATATCGATCTAACATATTTTATAGCCATGACGGTGTCTCCCAATATACGTGGGTGCTTCAGCTATACCTAAAACATGCTCTGATTAACCTCAGGGCCTATATTTTTCCAGTCTGCGATCTTCCAGCAGTACGCAACTGATTTTTTATAAAAATAGTGATGCTACTCTTTACTCGTGGTCACGTGTTCCTTTCACGAATCCAGCTGCTTTGTTTTGAACTTTTTCTGGCTTAAGTATTTGACCTTTCTCATAGTATCGAATATTCTTTAAGCAAATTCGACCTATTGTGTTATCATTGATCACTTATCACCATCCTCGCACTTTTTTTATGGAGGTCAACTTCTTTCTGGCTGCACCCACAACCGGACATATAGGCAATTCCCGCAAGAGATAGTTATTCCTAGATATTTATTACACTCATGTCAGCTACCCGGATATCCAGTCCATATATTTTTAAAATTAAATTCATCTCTTAATTCATGCTTTTCCAGAAATCCATAACAAAATATTTTTCCATACTGAATTATTATTTATTTCTGCTGATAATTGTTGTACTGACTGTTGCTTTCACTATATTATGGTGTCTGCGAATTTTAATTTTGTTGCATACTACCAAGGAGATATCATTGAAGTATACCAAGAAGAGCAGGAGGCCTGTAGAGCACCGAATGCTACTTAACCGTGGGTGTGAGCACTTCCCATCGACAGCTATCATTTGTTACCTGTTTCAGATGAATTATCTCTCAACTAACAACTTTGGGATTAATACGGTATTTTTTTAGCAATGCTGTCAATTTTTGGCGAAGAAAATTGTAAAACGCCTTCCTGAAATCAACGAAAATGGCGCCTTCCTACAATGTTGTTGTCCTTTGGTCACCAGTGGCGGTAGATGATATATTTGTCACGCGAAAGTTGAATTTTCCTCGTCGTCTAAGAGTGCTATCAACTTCCTGATTGAACCACCTAGTTTATTAATTATTATTAAATTCGTGTGGAATAAACATTCGTATACTCTTGCATCAAATCTATAAGCATGCACGAGGTTATTTTGACGCCTGAGTTTTCTGGTTCTTCGCGGAATTTGAAAAATCGGCTTTGACTGATAAATATGGTTCTCTTCTCTATTTTCCCTTTTCCTTAATTGCTAGCTTAAACTTCACAATATACCTACTTCGATTGTTTGGGACCCCTCACAAACTTGCACAAAGGCTTCAGTTAAAACTTCACATGATTCACGAAACTACTATTCCAGTCAATTATAGGCAAGTTAGTATATTATAATGGTCTCTTGATTCGCCGAGCATAGCTTCGCCACTTATTTCTTAAAATTGCATACAGTTTCTATCGTTGCGTTAAGAGGCCTTTGAAAGAAGAATACATTCACCATGTTGGAACCGTTTCTTTTCATACGACGCCACAAACTTTCAACTTCGTCATCATTAGTTGGGATTGGAAACTTTCGTTTTTATTGTTGACAGCTTCAAAGATTCCATCTCCCGAACTAAAGCATCGAACTTTTTTCCAAAACTCTGTAATCACCATGAAAGACTTTCTGACTTGCTATTCCCTTGGTGAGCCAACATTTAGGCTTCAGAAAAAAATTTCAAACTCGACTTCCTTTTTGCGAACGCTACGAAAATTAACCGTAATAACTTTCAATTTGTCTTTATTACTAATTACTGATGCCTGTATACTGCGCATTTCCAAATTCGTGTTATTTAAGTGATATAGCACTATACATGCAACTACCAACCTAACTATGTAGTTGATTCCTTTGCGGTGTCTGATGTAATAATTATTTTTCTAGGTACCCTTCAGAGCCTCAAGCGTGCTCGTAAAATCCTACATCCAATCCCTTCAGGTACCTCGACAGTTTAGTTGAAACCGGGACCGTTTAGAGGTGCCTTACATAAGTCAAGGATGGGTCCTAGTTCCAAAAAGTCTGCCTAATTGCTACTGAAGCAGGTCCTAAATTTGCGATTCAAGTCCCTCTCCCTGCTTCAATACGCAGTCCGTACAGGGTACAATGCTACATATGGTGAGACGCAAATAGGTACTCGACTTCTCCTGTACTCTTTCAGACTTGGACTTAAGAGATCTCGCCATCTCCTCGGAAACCTTCGTGGTGCCATTGGTCCCCGCATGCGCCACCACCGTGCCCACGACCGACGACGCCCTCAAATCTCTCACTCGGTGCACCGTGACACCCATGTACACTCCCGAAGAACACCCCCTCAGAAACGCTCTCCTTATGAGCCCGTAATAGCAAAGGAGTCACGAGACGTTCCTTTCTTTTTCTTCTCTCTCTCTCTCTCTCCACCTTCTTCTTCCTCTCTCTCTCTCTATATATATTCCTCGCCCCCCTCTGCTTTTCTCTCCCCGCCTCCGTCCACTTGCCGTTATCTGGCTCCCTGCTGTTTTAATGCTTGCCATTCGACAACGCCATGTATTTAAGTTGGCTATCACTTCTCCACCTGGTGAAAGACGAGATAGATAAAACCTGGTATGCGAATGAAAGTACGCTAGGCATTTAGTTCGCTCTTTCCCCTTCTGCGGTCGCCTCTTATATTCAACATTTTTTTGTGATTGTACACTTTTGGGAAAGTCGGAGTGTCGGATTTATTTGTCTTTCGACGTTAAAACGAGAATCGTTTTCCACGAGGACGATGATAAAATAGCGAAGGAGGCCATAGTAATAAGAGTGGCCTAGTATGCTCGGAATAGGTCTACAGAGATTGGAAGAAGGGGGTAGAAAGGGAAGGTGCGTTGGATCGCTCGAATTCGGGGCTTCAGGAATCGCTCGGAAGACTAATTACCCCATCCGCTTTTGAAGGTGGGAAGTGTTATGTGGCACGGGCGTAAAGTTTCCCCTACTTCGCTTGATTCCTAACCTTTCATCCTTCCCTTCCTCCCTTTTTTATACAAAAAATGCGGGTTCCTAAATTCTCGGGCAGAAATTCGACGACCCCTTGCCACTCCCTCGCCCTCCTCGCGGCAACCCTTCATCGTTAAAGCATCCGCTTTCCTAGCAAGTCAGGGTCCCTCGGTCCCTTCCTCTCCCCATCTTTCCTTTATTCGCCCTCCTTCAACTCCCTAGATTCTCGTCATCTCCTTTCGCATTCCGTCCTTTCAAAACTAGCTTTCTCCTCACGTCCTTTAGCCTCGCCATCTTCCTCTCTCTTTCTCTCTCTATCGTTCTATATCAATATAGTCCACTGTCTCTCTCTCTCTCAATCGTTATTTCTCTCTCCATCTCTTCATCTCCCTTTCTTCATCCAAATAACTTTCCTCTTGACACTCCATCTTCCGAGCTCCTCACTTACAAGGGAAACTTTCTGGTCCGGCCTCCATATCTCTTTCTCCATAAACTCGATTCTCTCCCTCTCTTCATCTCAAACCCTTTTAACTTTTTCCTCTTCAGTCTCCGTATCTCCTTCCTCCTTTTTTTACTTCCCGACGATATCTCTCTCTCTTTTCGAGGCTACCTCCGTCTTCTTCCTCGGCACACACATAGCCCGAGGTTATTTCCTCAGCCTCTTTATCCTCCTCGAAAAGCATATTAACGCTCCTTATATATTATATATATATATATATATCATCAGTTTTTCAATCCACTGTCGGATGTAGGCGTCCTCCAGACTTTTCCAATTTTCCCTGTCAACTGCCTCCCTCCTCCAAGTTTGCCCCAAGAACTTAACAAGCTCTCTGTCCCACCTGTCTTTCGGTCTTCTTTTCGGTCTCTTGATGTTTCTTGGAATCCATTCGATGACACTGGACGTCCAACGCTGGTCATTTCTTCTAGCAATATGGCCCGCCCACTGCCATTTTAGCGTCTTCACTCTTCTATTCACGTCACAGACTCCCGTCTTCATACTTACCCAGTCGTTCCTCTTGCGGTCTCTTCGGGTGATCCCTAACATGCATCTCTCCATGCCCCTCTGTGTTGTTTGCAGGCGCTGTATTATTCTGGCGTTCATGGTCCATGTTTCACATCCATATGTCAGAACAGGCAGAACACATTGGTCAAACAGTCTCCTTTTTAGGAAGACTGGAATATTTTATTTAAAGATGTTTGCATTCTTGCCAAAAGCGCTCCATGTTAACTTCACTCTCCGGTTGATTTCTCCAAAAAAGCGAACCATCAGTAGTGATGAGTTGACCCAAGTAAACATAGCTGGTTACTTCTCCGAGTTCTGCTCCGTTGATATGTATCTTCTCAGAATTTGTGAAGGAGTTGTACATAACCTTTGTTTTATTAAGATTCATCTTTCAACTTCTCGACTTGCTTGCTCAAGCTCTTCAGTTCTTTCATGGAGCTCTTCTGGGCTTCCTGCGAACAGTATGATGTCATCTGCAAAGCGCAGGTGACTCAGATGTTCTCCATTTACCTTTATGCCTTTTTCTTCCCAGTCTAGCGTTTTGAATACTTCCTGTAGAGCTGCTGTAAATAACTTATGGGGCATATTATCTCCTTGTCTCACTCCCTTTTCGGCCTTAAAGGCACTCGTCTCTTCATGCAGCTGGACAGATGTTGTCGCATTTTCGTAGATATTCTTGATCAAGGTTATGTACGTTTCTTCTACTCCTTGTTTCTTTAGTGCACGTAACACCAACGAAGTTCGGACAGAGTCGAATGCTTTCTTGTAGTCGATGAAGTACTTACATTGAGGTAATTCGTATTCGTTAGTCCGACTGATTACCTCTCTCACGACTTGGATGTGGCCCATCGTGGTATACCCACTGCGAAATCCAGCTTGCTCTCTGGGTTGGCAGAATCAAGATGGTTTTGAAGGCGCATTGTATTTTGGTGAATATTTTGTAGACTGTTGGGAGTCTGTAGTTATTCAAGTCTTCTTGGGAACCTTTCTTATGCAGAAGGATAATACATGCGTGGTTCCATGTTTCTGGTATATTTTTATTCCTCAGACACGAAGTAAAAATCTTAGCGAGAATCGTTTCCATATGATTACCCGTTGCTTTGAATACTTCTGCTGTGATACAATCCACTACAGATGCTTTTCCATTCTTCATGCTTCTGATTGCGCGTCTCATCTCTCCCGGAAGGATATCTGGGACCTCTTCCATCATCATTTACTTCATCATTTGCTAGAGGATCCTCATACAACTTGGTGTGAAATTCTTGTACCCGTTTTAGGATTAATTTCCTACTATGGGTTATGGAGCCGTTTTCTAGCATCAAGGCCACCAGCTTTCTCTTTCCGATCGAGAGATGTTGCTTCATTTTCTTGTAGTTTCTATTGTTTTCTATCGTTTTATCGATTAGCTCATGGTTGTATTTCTTCACATCTTCCTTGATGAACTTTCATATAGTTTTGTTTAGTTCTGCAAAATGGATCATTTCTTTAGGATCATTAGTAATTTTCATTTTCCTTCTTTTTTTCATCAGCATTCTTGGTTTTTCGATAAACTTATTCTTTGGCTTTGTTTTAACTGTTCCGCCTATTTCTTGAGTGGTTTATCTCTATTAATTGTGATTCAACTTCTTGGTCTTCCAGCCCACTGAATCGATATTTCAGTTGGGGCTAAAATTCTTCTTTTCGTTCTTTTAGCGTTTGTGAGTTGAAAATACACTTAGGCTTCTTCTTTATAAGCTTCTGTCTTTCCACCAATACTTTGGAAACAATGAAACGATTATTCAATCATAATTTGTGGGAAATCTACGTCTAATTATTGAAGTTACTTACGTAGTTTTTATAAACAGCTTGCTTTGGAGTACTCTACGCCACACGAAAATATCATTAAAAACATTTATTAGTAATATTGCAATTAAAATCAACAAATATTTGGCTGACATGTAAACAAAACAAAATCGCACAAAGAAATTGAAAAACGGTATTACGTTAAAATTTTTCCCATATAAATGCATTGGACTCTCAACTTCAGCGACAATGGTAGTTGTCATGATAGCTTATAATTGGTATTGTCATAAAACTGATAAATACGTATTTTCTGATTCTATACGCATTTTAACGCTAATTCGATCAGGATTCGGACTCTGTCTTCAATAAAAAGAAAATTGTTATTTGCTGTATAGAAGCATCTAAGTCTCAGGTTCGTACGATGTTTTTAAGTAATTTTAAAATTCTAATGAAAAATAAGCTGCACTCATCGCTATGCTATTCAAATGGAGAAAATGAAAAAAGAAACTTTTTTTTTAATTAGAAAAGTTAAACAAATCGGTATAAAACCTGAATACACCGCTTAACTCTTTATTCCAATTAAAATGATACCTTCCTCTTGTTTCTACGTGCTGTAGTTGCTGAGTTATAAAAAACATACATACATACTTTATTTATAGATATGTATAGATGTATAGATAGATATCTATATTATAAAATCGTAATGGTCATCATGATGCGTAACGCTCTAATTTTGTGAATAACTCGATTAGAAATGAACTTTCTCAGGATTTCAATGTTCATGAATCTTTAAGTTATGACTACAGAAAATTTCAAAAAAGGTCACGAGTTCGACTCCAGAGGATGCATGTTGTTTCTCATAAGATAACACGTAAAAATCACCCTTTTGGTTTGAAGGTTACCATTCGTTTACTCTTTAAACATCTTAAAATTAAGTTATCGTCAAGAAATTTGCGCTAAAACACGCCAAAATGAATGAAAATTCTTATTCTTACCGTCGAATGCTCAATCTCACTTGAATTAGCTCATATTTTGAATTTATACTCGAGTTTTGGTAAATTTTTAACATTTCAATAATAAGATTCCATGGTTACCGATATTGTTGTCCTCGGTAATTTCCGTGCCTATGCACTTAAATAAAGACTTAAAGATCAAAAATAAGATTAAAACTTACTCGAAATGACCGAAGATATGAATTTAATGCAAATAAATCGAACGCAGTATTCATGTTATTTATATTTTTATCTATATTACTAAAGTCCTATTTCTGGTTGTCTCTCTCTCTCTCTCTTTAACGCTCTATACCTAAGACATTTTTAATCTCCGGGAATTTCAGCTCTCTAAGTTTATTTTTTATCGCGTTATACAACTAATTTTCTCAATTTGTTATTAAAAACCAAAAATACATCCCTTATAAAATATATTCATTAAACTCATATTCAAAACATATTCTCGTTAAACTAATCTAAATCCAATAGGTACATGGTAGGAACGAAGACACGGCTAGCAAAGGGGGGAGGGGGGGGGGGGGATTGGCCGAGCGTCAGCGCGAAGGGGGGCTTGCACCCTAGTATATATATATATATATTCCCATTTCACTCCTTTTCCTTCATCTCTTCTCTTCTTAGAGACCTCCGTATTTATTTTATCTCTATCTGTTCCATAGAAAGACCTCCGTCTTTACTCTTTCCCTGTCCTTCCACCTCTCAACTATATAGACCTTCTCCCACCCTCCTCGTTCAGCCGTTTATCCTTTCCATCCCGTCCGACGCCACGAATTCATTCCCTTAGCCGGAGGTTAATATTTGCGGGACGAGTTATTTCGCAGATTGGAAATTTTCATCTCCTTCGTCTTGGATTGCGAACGATCGGCTCTTGCCGACGAATAAAAATTCCGTATACTTAATTTTTCATCCGTTTAACAGGCGTGGGTGAGCACGAAGAGTAAGGCGGAGTTTCCGGCACTTTTGGTCCAGGAAGGATTTTCGATAGGATGGACATTTTCGTGATCGTAATTCGTCTAGACACAAAGAAAAGAAACGCGAATACGGTTACGATTTCAAGAGGTGAGGAGGTCGTGTTTCGCGTGGGACGCGGCGCTTTGGAACTTGCGGTATGACCGGGGAACATGCATAACGTGTGACGTCGTGCCCTCGCATGGCGCGAGTGAGATGGTGATATCTAAATTAATGGTTCCTCGGTTTCCATAATTAGTGACCAAAGTGGGAAGCATTATTTAACTGACACTAGTGTAACTGCCTGTTAAAATTACTAAGAGGGAATGAATGGGGTATTACGTTAAAATTAAAATACTTCGAGATGTTAACCTTAGCTAAGCAATAACTCAAAATAATAACATAAATAAAACAACCGAGGGAAGAATTGCGGAACAATTTATATAGGACGCATTTAGGATCTTATGGGTTATTTTTCGAATTGTCAAAAACAACTGTTTTAATTTAGCTGGTAACCGAGGATATTGGCGATCCTTCGGCTCGCTTAGTTTTTAGATTATAATGTCTTTTATATCGGGTGTAGCCGTCTCCGGTCGGTGATCGGGTGGGTAAATGCCGTCATGGTTTGTTAGCTTTCGTTTTGCGTGAAATTTATTAAATCTAAGCACTTAACAAATATGAGATCCAGAAAAATAGTATATTTAGTATAAGAATTCCATTTAATTTCACGAACTATTTTTAAAAAACATTCACTAAAAATAAGATAAAAGCTAGAATGGAACCCGGGGGACAAATACTGCAAAAGGTCCGTGAGGGGGACAAATACCGCAAAAGGTGCCAATCCACTACCAACCCAACCCTGCCAAACACCAACCTAATCCAACCCAACACCAATGAATGGGTGTCCGATCGCAGTGACGAAACGCTGATGCCGATCATCCATTCCAGAATTTGATCCCACAAGATCCCGTATTTTTCATGTTTTTGGATTATGATGTCATCATAAGGTCACATCTTTTTTTGAGATCGACAGCATCATAGTATAGTCTGTAAATTCCATTTACAAGCATTATATGTGATAACATGTTTTCCATTTAAAAACGGTGGGTTTGTTGCCATAGCAGTTGATATTTTCATTATTAAAAGCAGGAAACCTTTCCGTTTTTTTAACTAAAAACAATTATTTGCTCTCATTCGACACGGATTTTAGTTTTGTTTTCAAAACATAAATCCCAGTCCTTCAACAATAAAACTATTCCGGTCCAGGGCTAATGTTTTAATTTTAACTACTTTAAAATTACAAATCTATAATGCTCTGCACCGATATGCTTTTCTTATGGCTAGCAATGAAACGAAGTGATCAGATGAAGACACTGATTACTCCCCAAAAGATAATTCTAGATGCACCAAATTTTGATCAAATCTAGCTCTCATATAAACCAATCTATCCTGGAAATTCGGATTATCCAAGTCATAAAATTCCAGAGATGTTGCTCGAACAATTGGATGGATAGACACGAACCGAATGCACGAGTAATATTTTTAGAAAACAAGAGCTAAAAATCGATGGCTCATTGTCAACATTCGATGAATCTTAAAGAATAAATGTTAATTATATCCTTGTCTATCTGTATCATGTGGATTGATATTAATAGATAATGCCTGGGAAATTTTTAAATAAGCGCCTTAGTATAAAAAATTGAAAAAATATACTTATCTACGTAGATTCTATCTTAGATGAATCACCATAGTATATTGTAGCCGAAATGTGCATCTGCTTTTTTATAACTTTGCGATTTATTTTTTCAACATTTGATACGTAAGTGCTTATTGTTTAATTAAAAACGGATAGAAGCAACCTAATTTCCGATGTCTTTCTCAAAAACTCCTATTTTAATAGCTTCCAATAAAAATCTTGTTCAACACTTTCGAAAGTTTATCTGAACCCTCAATCTAGTGCAAACTCCGGATCGCAGGTTTTCTTTCCTATAAGTTTTCTAACCTGTTTTTCATGTCTAATCTGAAACTAGCTTTCTATTTCCCTTTTATACTCTTTGTTATATATTTTAATTATAAACTAATAATTTAGTTGCGGAGAATATGAAATTTACTGAGATGACTATGAAACTACAGTTGGTCCGCAGAAATCGTCGGCACTACTATTGCAGCGTTATATGATAAGAAAGGACAAGGCTGTCGGTGAAACAGATGCAAGGCCTATTGTTTAGAGAGAGTTGTAGTTGAGCATATTACGTCATCTTTGTTTACAATCGACTTATGAGGCGTGTTTAACTCCAGATCGTAAATTCTTTTGGAGATATCTCGTGCCGGTCGAGTGAAAAATAAAAGATTCGGAAAAATGAAACGGGCAGACAAACTTTGAAAATATTTCTTTTTTTTTCCAGTCGCGGCTCTGCCTCGAAAGAATTGGTTCCATTTTTGTGGGATCTGCTTCTCCAATTTGGCCCTTTTTTACATTGCCGCTCTCAGCTTTTGTGTACGTCTTATCGCTCTCATCCTTTAAAAAAATAATGAAATATAACCTTTTGCTACTTTAAAGGACTATTGGCGGTGAAAGAAGAATTTCTCAAGCCATTGCTACGGCATAAAGAGAAGATTGTTTTTTTTCATATTTTTAAACGTCTTAAACTACTGCAAAATGGCACCTATAAAAAACATTACTTATGAGTTAAATTATAATTTAATTTAATTGGATTTTTTAAATTTGCATGTAAAAGTTGAACTAGCCACTTATTTTAGGTGGTTTTCTTGGATTTATTATGCTTACCAGAATAATTAAAAATGATCAGAGATTGAAAGTGCTGTAGAAAATTTTTCATTTTGAAGGTTTTGCTATGCAGCATTTATTGTTTTAAAGGTTCAAGTTTTCTGTTCGATAATGTTAGTTCACCATTTTGAAGATAAAAATTGTGTCTATGTATATTTTATGCTAATGTCGTAAATTCACCGAAGGTGTGTGGAATGAACTGTTCAAAACGCTCAGTTTGGATGGATTTAGACAACATTGGTTGCAATAAATGAATGCGCATATTGTTTACCGTTTTCTCTTTGCAGAAAAAATTAAGTTCTCCTGTACTTTTACTATGTTTTCGCTGAAGAAAGAACTAAATTCACACGGCTTTTTCGTTTTAGCTTATTTTATTAAAACAACCTCGGGAAAATGGCCAAGATCTTAGCACAAAATCTTACGACCACGTTTTATGTAGCATTTTAAAATTGAAGATACTGGGAAAACATTTTTATATGCCTCTCTAGCGCGCTCATATCCAGTTTTATTGCCTGCGATACTGTCATTGCCATGTTGAAGCTCCATAAAAATAAAATGATCGTGGACTGTCTCAACCACTGAGATATCACTGGATTCTTTATTTAGTAAGCTTAATGGGAAAATACCTGCAGATCATATTTGGGAGTCAAAATATTTCAAGTAGCTGTACATTTGCTTTTGTTTTATATCCTAATACAGTGAAAACCGGTCAACACGAAATGCTAGGGACCAGCACAATCATTTCGTGTTATCCGAATTTCGAGTTAACCGAATTTCATGTCAACAGTATTAATGGTGAAATTTTCATTTTTCAAATATGGAATTAGGCTCGTAGGCAAATCCATGATACATATCAATAATAGGATGTAATTTACAGCCGAAGATATTACCACAATCATGGGGAAACCCTATCTAAAATGCAATTTCGTGTTATCAGAAGAATTTTGCATGTATTTAATTTCATGGGACCAAAAAATATTTTCGTGTTAAGCGGGATTTCGTGGAAACCGTTTCGCGTTATAAATGAATTTATACCGAAAGGTATAGTCAACAAAACGAACTTATTACAAGTGAGAAAGGAAGGGACGAGGCTCTCCAAATGTCAGGAATTGACTGAATTTAAAATCTTAACTCAAACAGACATCAAGGTGAATCGGATGGCCAATGTAAAAAAATACATGGAATTGTATTTCCTCGTGGAAAAATAGTGTTTCTTTCAACGTGCAAAGACAAAATGTTATCATTTTCAAATTTCAATTTCTGATTTTCTTCAGAAGATGGCGTCGTGTCAGTGGACTTCCAACAGGACGAGGCACAATCAAAACAAGCAATAAAATCTGCCGTAAAATGTTTCATAGAAGATAACAAAAACATTACAATGAAGAAACCTCTCCGCGAACTGATGCTTACTCATACTACATATTTTTAACGAGCATTTCGTCATAACATAAAGCGAAAGGTGAAATTTAACATTAAGTAAGAAGACAAAAACCTAAACAAGATTCAAGATAAATATCACCGTAAGTATGGATGTTTTGAACTTTGATAAGAAGGTGTTGGCAACAGAAATCTATTTAAGTGCCCTTTCGCCGCTCCAACGCAACCATGATCGTCTCCATCTTAGATAACGTCTAATGATGCAAATAGATTTTTATGATACGAGAGGTACAATGGTATGAAGAACCATGTCGGTGTGGGATTGATGATAAAATATGATGCTAAGTCCGTTCATAAGCCGATGAAATGAAATGAAGAAGTAGATGGTCAACAGGAACAAATTGAAGCAAAAATGATAAGCAGCAGCTCACTTATCGAATTTACGAGCTGCTTTCAAAATTAAATTCTATTTGTAAATTCTAAAACTTAGATACGGAAATTGTATTTTAATTTCTCGTTAAGAGTAATATCCGATATTCTTGTTAACTGATAAGCTTTGTATTTAGGTTTCTTTGATGCTTCGTTCCTACTTTGAAATCACTCACGAATAACTAATAACTTTATTTTAATTTGCCATCCTCATTATATAAAAGATGCTTCTCATCTTCAGATATTAAAGGTTCTGCGTTTTAATGAGAAATAACGAGCTCCCACGAAGCATAGATAATATAATCATTTTTCGAAATTTTAGGGGAAAATGGAGGAGTGAGGACACCCAGATTAAATATTTTGTCATGTAATTTTGTTTTTTGCCATGAAGCTATGTCTAATTATTCTCCTAAGATACAGGTAGTTTAGTAGTTTCGAACGCAGGAAATCTATCTGCCTCTAATTTAAGTTAAACTACGTTTCTCAAATAAAACTGAATTCGGCCGAAGTACAATGTTATCCCAGTAATAAGATTAGATAAGTTGTTTTAGAAATAAATAAATGTATAGATTTTTGCTCTACTTTTAAGTGCGTCAACAGTAAAATAAGGAATATTCTTACATATTCCTATGCATACGCTTAATTTTAATTGTTGATTATTCTATTAATTTACATGAATTTATTATTTATTGCTTGGAAATGTTTTTTTAAAACTCCGTTTCAAGACCCAAAATTTATATTTACACCGTAATTCATATGCGAGAATCTTTAACAAAAATATATAATTAAATTTAATGAAAATAAATTTAAAGGCTAATTGGACAAGTAAACGCTTATGAGACTCCGGGAAATTTTGGTTTATACAACCTTATACCGAGCTGGTAACACGTTTAAATTAGAATTTCCATACATTAATTACGTTTGTGCATGAATATCCCGTATGACAGCGCTTAGCGAGCGGCGGCGCTAAAAGACCTATGCGGAGGTCATTTTTTTACCCATTGAAATCTTGAAAAGTGATGGAGGCGAAAACTCGTAATCACCTGGTGTCGCACTATGTTTAAACTCTCACGTGTAGTTAATCCATCCACATACCTATTCATCACCCTCTTTCACTCTTTTGCTCCTTCTCTTCATTCTCATCCTTCCTCCCACTCCCTCACACGCAACACGTCTCTCCATACGTCGCAATCATCTCTGCCGCCTCTATTCCGGTGTCACTAGCATATCATTCCACTCAGCGATATCCCATGACACTCGTCATTACTCCCCGAGACCTGGCATCTACCGCTCTCGTCCCATCCCTTGATATCCCGCATTATTTATCGAGTTAACTTTTCACGAAGAACAAAATACGCTGCTACTGTTTGCCTGCGAGTCAGCATCATCGGGACAAAGCGGAATTCGCTCTTTCCCGAGTAACGCTTTATTTGTATTTATTGCTTCATGTTTCTACGTCTAACGGGAAACGGGTTTCAGGTTTTTCATCGGAATGAAGCTCCGTCGCGTAATTACGCAATGCGTGCATTGATAGAGGGTCTAAAATTCAGAAAATGCTTCCTACCGCAGGAGAAGGCAATCGTTCAAAATATATATCCACGAAGGGGATTTATTTATAGCCCCATAAATTACGCTCATCCCGGTGTAACACGGTTTTTTATTTCCACCCTCGAGTGTTTTATGGTTCCTTCCGAAAGAGACATACCGCACAATCGGTTGCATTGTTACGTGTAAGGCTTTTCAGTCTCGCGTATACGGCCACATAAGACATATTTGCTCTCCATCTCCAACAACACCGTTACCCTCGCAATAGTAATGTCACTTCAGCAGAATCAGCGTACACTTCAGTCGAAGCGTTTTGTCATTAAATACCGCCGAAATTTCCTCCCGCTTGAAACCAAATTTAAAATTGATAACTCAGTCCTTTTGTCCTCGAAGCTCTCAGTCACCGAGCAACGTCTAATCTAAATCCATTTCCAACACTTAATTCCTTTCCCTCCATTTCTACCCTCTTCTCTCTCTCTCTCTCCCTCCCTCCCCTTTTCTTCTGTCGCCGCACCGCTTCCTTCCTGAAACCATTTCTCCCTCTCTCTCTCTCTTTTCAACCCGCGCCATCTCTCTTTCTCTCTCCCTCCCTATCCATTCTCTCCCCCGCCACCCTTTCTCCAAACTTCTGCCTCTCCGCCTTTTTCCTCCCTCTCTTTATCTCCATTCCACATTTCCCTTTCCTCTCCATCTCTTCCATTCCTCCAACTTCCTTCCTCAACCCATTCCAATCTTCATCGACAAAGACCTCCACCCCTTCCCATTATATATATATATATACATATATATACATACATACATATACATACATACATCCATACATACATACATATATATATACACACACACACACATATATATATACACGTATATATACACATACACACACACACATACATACACGTATATATACCATTCCCTCTTCTCACACTAATCTCTCCGCCCTCTCTTTTTCTTCCTCTCTTTTTTCCCACGTCTATCCCCCTTTCTTTCTTTCTCTTTCTTTCCCCTAGCCACCGACTCCCTCCCTTCCTCTACAACCCAACCCCTCTTATCTATCTCCCCTCCCCCTTTCTAGAAGCACCTAAACCGACACCACCCCCCCCCCCCCCCCCCTTTCCCCTTATATACTCACGCCAGCCCATTCTTCCGTCTGGTCTGTCCCACCCCTTAACTCCCATCCCCTTCGCGAACCCTTTGCACCACACCTCCTACTCTCTCTCTCTCTTTTCTCGCGATCGCCTCCCCTCTCTTCCCTTCCCCATCTCTCTCTCTCTCTATTTCTCTCTCCCTCCCTATCCTCTACCCCTTGACGTCACGAAGGCTTTTACCCTCCTCTCTGCGAGTGTATTGATTTTCCCTGTGCGGTGGCGGGGAGGAGGTAAGGGGAGGGAGGAGGGGACAGGGAGGGAGAGAGGGAGGAGGATAAAGAAGGGGGAGGAGGGGGTGGGGTTCGAAGTCGAGAGGAGGGAAATGAACAAGAGGGGTAGGGAGAAGGGGGAAGGGTGTACTGGAGGGGTGAGAGAGAGAGGGAGTGCGCAGGGAGGGCAAGGGGCAAGGGTAGAGGGCGCAGGGGGAGGGATCAAAAAAGGAGATAGAGAAAGCGAGGGAAAGAGGTGGGAGGGAAGTGAGAGATAGAGAGAACTGGGTATAGCAAAGGATATGTACAGAACTGGAAGCTTTGTGGGTATTTCAACTCCGAATGCTACAACTACCAGGGAAACGGTTTTGGGGTATTATTTTCGCCGAATCGCGTTGTTCTTGATTACGGAACTGAACTTTCGGAAAAAGCTGAAAGTCTCGCGGATCAGCTGATACGCATTTCGCCCCTCCTTTCTCATTTTGCGGTTACGATAAATTGATTCTTGACTCTTGAGGATTTTCACAGGAAGAGAATACCTAAAGCATGCGAAGAATTTTCCTGAATTTTTTTTTCCAGACATTCCTAGATGGGGATCCGGATACTTTAAACACCTCGATATCGAGGGTTGTGGAGTACATCCAACAACAAAAGAGTGAGTACATCCCATCGTTAAAAAAAACCTTCCTAGCGAGAGATTCAAGTTCCGCTTCGGAATCGGGCGAAATAATTGAAAACATTTGAAGAGAACCAAAAAAAAAAATATAGAACCATTTGTCTCTGTTTGGGACCCCAGCCATAATCTTTAATCTCGAGGGAACAGAAAGACATGGTACTTAAACTATTGCGGAGGAAAAATTATGCGCTTTTTCGAGGAGGACGGAGAGACAAGTGACACGCGAAATTAGGTATGAAACGAACGAGTGAACTTGAATGACAGTGGAATTTAATGGGATAAGAAATTTCTCGAGAGAAAAGGAGAAGGCTGAAGGAGATCTTAAAAATGTAAGATAGATAGAGAGGGGGGGGGGAGGAGGAAAGAGACTGCGAGATATATATATATATATATATAGAGAGAGAGAGAGAGAGAGAGAGAGAGAGAGAGAGAGAGAGAAGGAGAGATAGAGATAAGGGTTTAACAATAAGAAAAGTTTACGAGGAGGGCGGAGTCTGCGAAAATGAAGGGAAATAAGGAGGTAGAGGAATACAAAGAGGAGTAAGATAGGGTCGGGGAATTCGATAAGTTGTAAATGAAATGTGGGAGAAAGGAGAAAAGGACTCGCGAGGCAAATAGAGAGAAACAAAAGAAGGTGGGGGAATAAAGGGTCAAAAGGAGTAGAGGGGAAAAGGAGGAGCGAGATGAATTAACGAAAGGATGAAAAGAGAACGCTCCTTAAAAATATGGAGCAAACGAGAAACGGAAGATGTTATTTAATTATTATTCCGAGTGAGAGTTTGAATGTGAGGGTGTTTCCTTTCTAATCGAAATGACAATCCGTCATGAGTGTCTACGGCATTACTTGAAATGATAGTGAAGGTTAACCACGAAGAGGAATTAACTAGCGTTCTAAACTGACGAATAAAAACTTTGCATTTTCCGTTGCTTGATAGCATTGCACAATGAGGCTGCAAAATGGAATTAACCCATGAGAGGACACCAAATATATTTAAATATTGTAAATGTCTTTCCTCAATAAATTTTCTTTTAATATTATAATAATATAATATTTTTGGTTATATAGGTACATCATTTATTTACATTTTATTAGTACATTTTGATACAGTGTGTATCCCAGAAATGTTAACTATATTTTTTAAAAATAAAAATTTAACCGATGTTGCAAGGCATTACTTAGAGGAACTACGTTATAAATTTATTTATATAAAAACACAAAATTATTATGGAAGCAAAATGTTTATAAATTGATTTCATATTATTCTTTATAACTATTTATAAACAAACTCTCACTCAAAATGTTTACCTATCCTCTTCATTAAGTGTGTGAATTTATGTTTGCATTTTCGTTTGTTGTGCTTAAACACCAAATTTTAACATTTTTTTTAAACAGCCCTTCGACCGGACATTTTTCAGTAAAAAAGTGTAATAAAGTATATTTTATCTAAATATATTAGACTAGTGAGTAAACAAATTTGAGTCAAATTCTTATCTATTTTTCGTTCAACGAGAGACAAACTTCTGGCAGAGAATATAACCTAAAAATTTCAAAGGATTATTGTTAAATTTTCAGTTCCAAATTCTTTGTTAAGCCATTCTTTTCTTATTGCGGTCATTATGATCTCGAAATGAGAACGATTTCCTCATCAGAAAGATTCTATTAAACCTTAAGAATTGCTTTAAAAGTTATATTCTCCGAGTTTATAAGGAGATGCGAGTGGTATTTAATCCCTTTCTTGGACGGTAGCAACTGGATTCAATATCGCAAACACAGCGATGATAGATCCGTCCAAAATAAAACAACTACCCGGAAAAGGCGATCCTTTTCGCAAACTTTCTTTCATATTCCACCGATACCTCAACGCGAGAGACCCGTCTGCTAAGTTGGGTACGTGATTAATTAGCGTTTGATTTCCGCCCAGAAAAGTTTAACGGGAAAATTTCTGTTTTTACAACAGAAATAGGATCCGTGGCACAACGAAAGCAAAGGTAAAATTGAAGGATGATTGAAAAAAAGATCCGAAAGAAATCAAGATACAAAGAAATGTCATTCCGACATCATACAAAAGCTTTCATGTTTCACGTTGTCCACCTTAATTCGTCTGCCAACGAGGTGACGTTAACCGATTTTATTCCGTAATCAGACAAAGACTGTAATTTTGATTTTCTTATTTCACAATATAATACCTCTTTTTGGGGTTTTTATTGTAAAAATCATAAAATTCTGGCGCAAGAGTCAAAGTGCGTCAAAGATGCTATTCAAAACAGTGTCATAAAGAGTTGAACAAAAGAAAAAGAATTACAGGAAAAATAGCAGGCAATCGCACCACAGAGATGTTTCTTGGTAGCAAAGAGAATTTAATCAATACCTATTCAAGATGTGGGTGCTTTTACATGTTATTTATGTTGAATAAAATACGATATATGTTGAATAAAATACAATCATCCGCTAAAGAATTATTTTGGACAGAGGACTCTGCCGCTAATATCACAATAATGTTTACAGAGGAGATATCTTAAAAGTATTCCTTGCTTCTCAAAATTAACACCTAATAAAATTTGTGAAACGTGGAAAATAATCGTGCTATGCCTGGTTTTCGTCGCTAAAGTGAGATAAGCAAAAATACCGTGACTGGTGGCCGCATCACGAATTTCATCTAACCACATCGATTCACCCTACTAATTGTAAGTTAAACGGATTAATACTCTAGTTTTAGGTGCTTTATAGCTCACTTGTAATTCTCTCAAATTGCAATATGTTGACGACGTCAAATGTCATTCGTATAATTCATTTCCGTTCCACTTTTTCTGGTTAACCTTATTTTTTTAATTTTCCAATTTTACGAATGAATAATTAACTCTCAGAAATGCTCATTATTAAAAATTTTAATCGCCGAAATATTGGCCATAAATAAAGTGAGGGACAAAAATTTCCGCGGAAAAATACATTCATCTCATTTTTTAAAAATGCCTTTCGAGCTTGCGATCAACAATAAAACATTAATTTCAGCAATAAATTTAAAATGAGCACGTCACACGAACTTGATTATATACGGTAATAACGAAAAATGAAAAAAAACATCTGCTTTTGATTACTTTTATGCCAATGTTAACTTTCGGGTATTAACAATCATAAATATTTTAGTGTATGTGTTTATGCTCTTTATACGTTTTTAAACCGTTGAAGCTATCGAATTCAAAAGTTGCATGGGCCATCCTATTGACCAAAGGAAAAACTTGGTCTAGGTTTGCAGATCGTGGGGTCTCTTATACCCCATGAGGTCAACAAAATACTATTTCCATAAGAATTCATGGAAAATGGCGTGGAGAAACCTCAAAATGCCATGCAGCCCTTCACCGATGTGGATATAAATATACCTAAATATTAACTTACGATCACGGGGAATGGCTTATTTTACACGCGAAAGACTGAGTATTTCAATTCTGTTCATGTTTTGTCGTATTACCTACTAAATCGCTCGAAATTTTCCTTTAAGCGTAAAATTTATCGGTTTAGATGACCATTTTCCAGGCGGCAACAAAGCTAAATTTCTTAATTGTTGTCCTCTTCAAAGGGAGATAGCCACGTACAGATTAATGCATGGAAAATCCACGCAGTGGCGCGCCGTAGAGGAAGAATAGCTAACGCCAAGATAAAGGGTACATGCTTAAATATAGTCTATGAATATTTTTAAAGTATAAAGCAATAAAAATCGTTTGCTACTTAAAAGAAAACTTTCCCGATCAAAGCCGGACGTTTCAGCTAGTGAAATAATATTTCATTCGCTATAAACTTGCAAAATTACAGGACAAGAATTTCAAATTGAGATCAATTTAAAACGAGTTTAGTTCCTAAACGAAGCTTATTTACCAACATAGAACTCCATGCTCACATTTATCGATTCGTTGGACACATTTTCCATGCGTCAGTCCTGAAATTTAAACATATTTATAGGATGTAAAAAGGGATGAACCAATTTCCTCAATCTTAAATGGCCAAAATTCCGAACGGAGAAGAGACTTAAGCTTACTGAAGAAGTCATTTTTCCAAAAGAAAATTGCTATTATAGATTGATAATTTTTTCTCCGGGAGTCACGTAAGACGGAGTTGGTTTAGATATCATTAGTCCTCCTTGCAATTCACAGGTCGATATTTCAACTTGAAGATCTCACTCGCACGCGAACCTTTCGGTCTGAAAACGCGAGTATGGCGCGATAAAATTCGGCAGAAATACCTTCTTTATCGCGTTAGCGTCGAGCTTGGCAGCATAAATGGAATGGCCAGCTTCTGACAAATAACGCGGGGTTTTCTTTAGAAAAAAGATCTATAGGGTCAAATATCGACTGATAATTGCATAAACTATCGGCTGCACTTTGAAAGGGTGTTTGAGCAGCATTTTGAGTGATATCTGGATCTTTCTCTGAGCCACTCGAAGGCGTATAAGGAGACTCACCAGCACTTCAGACCTCCAAAGCCTTTGGGCAGACAAACTTGATCGGATTTTTGTGTAGTTTAGCTTCGGATCTAGTCGTAAGCTTAGCTATTTCAGATCTTCTTTTCCGTCACAAAGGAACGGAAAGAAACATCTTTTTGCATCTAAAACTACAAAGAAAACTCAAAAAAGGAAATATCTGGTTAAACGATGTTGGTTCAATAAAACAAATGAAAAAATGAAATTATGGTTGAAAATTATGCCGTCAAGATTTTCTAATTAAATTAAAAAAACCCTTCTGCTTAAAAAGGATTTATTTTCATTTTTAAAAACTTCAATTGTGAACGATAAAATTATTTATTAAAAAGTAAATTAAAACACTTATATGTATTTTTTCTACATTTTATCAAAGTAACGACATTTATTACAAACATTCATCAAAGTCGAGTTATTCTTGAAAATAATAGGGAAGAAAATGTATTTTGTTATAGCGAAAATATCGATAGCAGAATACAATACACACACACACACATATATATAAGGTATATGTATAAACCGTCACCGGGTGGATAAAATTTGACGAATATCGTGAAGATAGATTTCTCGATAATCAAACAGTTGTGTGTGATTATGAAGCACATCGGCATGTTCATGAGTAGTAGTCTTATCAAAACTCAACAATGTTCATTAAAATAACTCTATTCTGCCTACAAAAATATACTAGGATATGAATTAAACTACAGTCGACGACTCATTTTCTCATGGTAAATTCATCAACATCCGTTTCGTTTGGAGAAACCCTCAAAGTTACGAACAATAGCATACATATAAGTTGATACGAAAATCTTTTAAAATACGATTTCCATAGTAACATTTTCTTCCCTACTTTTATCCAAGGCTCAAAGTATATACTTCATGCATGCATGCATGTAGTATAGAAAAGAAGGCACGGCGAAATATTCAAAAAAATTATGACCCTTCTTTCCTCCGAAGAGCCCGAGATAACGACGGCAAGGTTCCTCCGCGATTGACTCTATCTCCAGGCTAGCAGAAAGCAAGCAAACCGTGACCGTAATGCTATTCAGGCCATATGGAATGAGGCAGGTGAATGTCGTCCTCCCTCCGTCTTTTCGAAGTAGGATATAGGATAGGGTGGAGGAGGAGGCGCAAGGAAAGAGAGAGAGAGAGAGAGGAGGGTGGCAAAAGTGGAAGGATACTATGAGAGAGGACGGAAGGAGGTTGGCAGACGTGCAGGAAAGGTAGAGGGGGGAGAGGAGAGGGATGGTGGAGGAGAGGGTAATATAGCGCGGTATATGGCCGGGAAAGCCGTTGGGGTGCGAAATAGCTCCTGCGACAAGGCGAGCGGGAGGTTCGTCCGTCGTAATAGGTCCTAGCAGGTGCCGAACGAAGGAAGAGAGCGCATTAGAGACTAGCTCGAATCACGGTCATATGCTCTCTCGCTTAATCGCGTTTTAAGGTCTAAATCCGCACTGTTGCGCGGATAAGGCGCGATGCATGAATATGCAAATGATGCTCCGGATGCCGAAGTCCGCAGTCCGTCTGATTTTTTTACGCGTAATTGGAAGAGGGCGTTGAGAATTACTCGGGAGAAAAGGGAGAGAAATCGGAAAGAAGCAACTAGACTCGATTGCGTACGCTTTCGAATACTTAAGGAATGTGAAACCTTTCGGACTGAAAATTCAGCGAAAAAATTTTAAAAATATTCCTGCAGTGAAATGAACGTGTGTTTTAGGCAATAGCGCAAGAAAAAATATAAAACTGGTAATACGTGACTAAGCCTGCGACTATGACATTCCTACTGAACATGAAATTTAATAGGAGAAATTAAAATCGAATCTGCATTCGTAACACCATTAAAAATGAAGGATCAAATTCAAATAGTTTAAAAAGGAAAGAAAATTTATGCGAGAAGCTGTGAGGTCGGCGAATAATTCAATTATCATACTACTGAAGGATATAGTCAATGTTGAAATAATCTAGGTTTTTGGCAAAATGGAAAGGTAACTTTTATGCGCGAGTGCATAGGACTTAACACAAATGTGAAGTTAGAGAAGAAGAAAAATTCTGAAGTTTTTTGTTTTGTTTTCGAAAACTTACTAATAATAGAAGAGGAATTAGGGTTTTTAAACATAGCGTGCGCCGAAAATGAAGCAGGTGGCTCAGAAGTAATTCATGGTGGTGCACTTCGTCTTTCTTTCAAGAGGAGAGGAGCTACAAATGTACTATAATAGTTTGGAATAAAAACTAATTACCTTCCCATCAAAAATGGCAGGTGGGCATTATTAAAGAATTAAAACTAAAATTCTTCCCTTTCGCTTACTCGCCCGCTATCTCATTCTTTTCCCTCTCCCTTTGGAAGAGGGGACCTTATGGTCTCAATTTCGCCCTGAAAATACAGACATTTATCTATCTGTCTATCTATCCCTCCTCCTCTGCGATAGCTAAACAATACGCCCTGTATCCAGTGATGCCAAGCGAAAAAAATACGTTTCGTTACGGTAAAAAAAAAGATTTATTTTTTCGCTCCGTTTAACTTTATAACGAAAAAATTTAGTACACAATGAAATCGAGCTAATTTCCATTTTTTACTATATACATAAACGATTTTTGTATTCTGTATGTTTGCAACCTACGTAAGGATTTATTCAATTGAATTAAACTGCTGATCAGTAGTTTAAAAAATATATTTCTGATTGGAGAAAATTATATCCGCTACAACATTAATGACAACAGAGAAACAGTCCTTTGGAAGTGATATTTGACAAAAACTGAGAAATGACATGAGCAAACCCCACACATCCGGTTTGCAATATGACCGACCTAGTTTAAGCATCAAGCGTCAAAATAAATAAAAAATATTTATAATTTTAGTGTTGCATCGTCGATTGCACACATCGAACGACCTATGCTATGCACCTATGAACGACATGCTAATTTTCAACTTCCCATCTCATCTTCAGAAGCCCTAGTTTTCGAGGCGGAGTGACGTCACCGTTTAGATAATTAATAATAATAATCATTTATTTAACACAAACAGATTTCCCCAATTACATGTGTTGTAATACATTTTCTATGAGAAGCACAAACGGCCATGTCCTCGGCAGGATTCGCACCCGCGACCCTTGCAGTGGGAGTTAGACACGCTAATTTTTAATGATTTGACGATGATAAACATTTACGTTAAGTCAACCTAACAGCAAAATTTCAAAACCTGATATATTACAAAAATAATCTCCTATTTCCATTAAACCGTTTTCAGCCAAAATCTATTCACATGTTAATTGGTTGAAGCTTTCGCGGGTGCTTGTCATGTTGAAATTATGTTTTTTCAGGTTATCCCGAAAAAACATTTATAATTTCATCTACTATTTACATTTTTATAATAGTTCCAAATATAAAATTTCATTGATCGTATCGTATTTCCAGTAGTTGGTGAATTTAAAAATTATAAAAGTTATATAATAATAGGATTCTACAGGACATTTTGATGCTATAAATACGACATGAAAATGCATTGGTTGTAGCCATGATCTGCATTATCAGAATATTTAGAAAATATTTATACTCAAGTGGATTTTTTTATTTGCTCAGGAAAAAACTTAAAATTTATATTTTCTTATTTTTCATATGGTTAGATATTTTATGGAATAATATACTAATTTAAGGTATCAATTTTAATAAAAATTGTTTATGTCGTCTACAATCTCATTTTAAGGACTAACATTATGAAATATGTTTTTAATTAAAAAATAATAGTAGAAATGAAGTAATTAACTATTTGGTGGATTGATTTAGTCTTAGTTGTCGCACGCGCCTAGGACCGGTCCTGTGTGCAACCACTCCGTGGAACTGTCGAAATAACGGTTTTGGTTTTTCCGTTTTTCGTTACAGCAATTTTCGATATTTCGTTAACGTTTTTCGTTACGTTAACCAAAAATAATTTCGTTATTCCGTTATTTAGTTACGTTACCTGTAACGTTTTCCATAACTGCCTGTATCTCGTGCTGCCGATGGTGCATCTGCCGTGATAGACGGAGGCATACACTTAAAAATTTTTATCCGTGGATATTTAAGCGGGAATAAAGTGAATTAATAGGAAAGAAGGGAAGCGCATAAACTCCCTGGAGGATGAAAAAAAATTAAATATTCAAAATAAAATGTTGTCTAATGTTGAATATTATTTTGGTAACATTCAGAAGCTCTTCGTTGTTGCCATAAATATTTTTCGAGCCGATTGACTAAGCGAAACCTAAATACGACCGAGAAAACTTGCATAAATCGTACTATGCGACAGTAGATTTCCGCATATTTCACCTTCTGTAACTCTAGAACTTTGCCGAGAGAAAGTTATTTTTGGGATTATGCCGCACGCTGGGCGAAAAATATCTCCTCAACCGGCAAGTGGTGACACCCTAGCTCCACAATGCGACGTGATAGCATACGGCAAATACCTAGTAGTAAAGTGAGAAATGTATTTATGGACTGCGAAAGAGAAGATACAGACGCGGAAAAAACGCCCAGGGTGGGAACGAAAGGAAAACAAAAAAAAACATACATATGAGCGACATAATGATTGCTTTAAATGGAAGACATGAGCAATGTAGGAGAAAGAGAGGGGGGGGGGGGGTAAAAAAACTCAATACCTTGAAAATATGGAAGAAAATTCTTAAAAGTACGCAGGGGTGAAGCAGCGAAAACAAGGAGCGAAAAAGTTAACGTGGGCGAGGGAGGGAGCGAAAAAAATGCAGTGGAAGCCAGCTACAAAATTGGCGAATTTCACACTCCTTGCTCGATTCAGGAAAGGAAGAGGGGGAATAACCTCAAAAAAAAACAGAAGAGATACGTTAAGCGAGCTGCTAGGGAGGAAACGAGGGAAGAGAAGGAGAGGGAACTCTCTGATCAAGGAGATCGTATGAGATGGAGGGAAGGTGGGATAAGTGGGATAAAGGGAAGGAAAAAGAGGAAAGCAGAGAGAGAGAGAGGCAAGACTAAAAAGAATGGGGGAAAGGAGGATGACGACGACGACGATGATGGTGGTGAGTAGATAAGAACAGAGGGGGCGAATAAAAAGTGTGGGAGAGAGGGAAAAAAGGCAAGGGCGAGTCTGGGAATTGTCGTCGGATGGTGCGACGTGGAGGAGGCAAAGAGAGGGGAGGCGGATGGGGAGAGACGAGGAGTTATCGAGGGAGGGAGTGGTGACTAAGGGAACCGTAGTAGGAAGAGGAGGGGTGTAGGAGGGTTGCAGCAAGGCGCGGTGCAGGGGAGAGGGTGAGGAGAGGAAGGGGAAGGAAGGAATGGGGGTCAGCAGTCGACCTTGCCACCATTCCAGAAGCCTTCGACCCCGTTACTTGGAAATGGTGAGGGGGCGTTAGAGACGGGAGGCGGAGAAGGAGAGTGGGAGGGAGAGGGAGGCGGGGGCGCTTTCGCGTACTCTGCCCTTTCGAAAGAACATTGAGGGAGCACTTATGAGAAAAGCGGACTTAAGACCTCCTGTTTACATTAAATCACTTTCTTCGTGAGGGCACTCAATCTTGGTTCCCAAGAGCTATAAACCGCATGGGCGTGCGCGAACGGGTTCATAGGTAGGCTTAAGATCGTTCGTTAAGTTTCAGACAAGCGAATACGCGAAAGAATGACATGAACTTGTAAAACGAGAGGGGATTTTTATACGATAAGAGTTTTTGGATTTTGGCACGTGGTTGATATTTACTGTACCCATCGGAGTTGCCCTCCAGCACAACAAACAAATTTTGCTGATTACTGTGGTAAAACTGAAGTGATTACTCCCAAGAAGATACCAAAAACTTGTACATTGCAGATGATTACAAGCCTGACGTGGGCAAATTCAGATTTGGACAGTTGCTCTGCTGGAAGAATGGCGAGAAAGAGAGAGAATAAAAATCCCATTTTAATGTAATGACGTAACGAGAATAAATATGTAAATTTATTTTTATTGCGATTTTATAAATGATTCGATTATATCTCTCTATATTATAAAATCGCAATGGTCATCATGATGCGTAACGCTCTAATTTTGTGAATAACTCGATTAGAAATGAACTTAGAAGCCTGTAATTTCTCAGGATTTCAATGTTCATGAATCTTTAAGTTATGACTACAGAAAATTTCAAAAAAGGTCAAGAGTTCGACTCCAGAGGATGCATGTCGTTTCTCATAAGTTAACACGTAAAAATCACCCTTTTGGTTTGAAGGTTACCATTCGTTTACTCTTTAAACATCTTAAAATTAAGTTATCGTCACGAAATTTGCGCTAAAACACGCCAAAATGAATGAAAATTCTTATTCTTACCGTCGAATGCTCAATCTCACTTGAATTAGCTCATATTTTGAATTTATACTCGAGTTTTGGTAAATTTTTAACATTTCAATAATAAGATTCCATGGTTACCGATATTGTTGTCCTCGGTAATTTCCATGCCTATGCACTTAAATAAAGAATTAAAGATCAAAAATAAGATTAAAACTTACTCGAAATGACCGAAGATATGAATTTAATGCAAATAAATCGAACGCAGTATTCGTGTTATTTATATTTTTATCTATATTACTAAAGTCCTATTTCTGGTTGTCTCTCTCTCTCTCTTTAACGCTCTATACCTAAGACATTTTTAATCTCCGGGAATTTCAGCTCTCTAAGTTTATTTTTTATCGCGTTATACAACTAATTTTCTCAATTTGTTATTAAAAACCAAATATACATCCCTTATAAAATATATTCATTAAACTCATTCAAAACATATTCTCGTTAAACTAATTTAAATCCAATATGTACATGGTAGGAACGAGGAAACAGCAAGCAAAAGGGGGTGGGGGGGGGGGGCGGTTGGCGAGCGTCAGCGAGCAGGGAGCTTGCCCCCTAGTTAATGTAAAAAAATACAATAAGATTCTTTTTATTTTTTTATATTAGATATTAAATAATTTTTAGCTAGTAACGACAGCTTCTTTGATTCATAATGAGCAAGTGGAAAGGATATATATTGTGTGATTTCACAGCTGAAATTTTATTTACTTACAATTAGTCGATATTTTTTGTCCCAAAATTTTATGGGCTTTATTAATTATTAATAATATATTTATGAAATAATTATAATTCATAATTAATTAATGCCCTTATACACTTGGTTATTACTTTGAGTGATTCGTTTATAAAACAAATATTTTAATGCAGCAATTTTTGTTTGGCAGAGGCGCCATCTTCCTGTTCGACTTGCGCTTGCAATTACAAACAACAAAGTTCAGGGTCAAGCCCTAAGTCATGTCGGTGCGCTTCTGAATGATCCTGCATTTACACATTGCCAACTTTATGTTGTAGCTTGCCGTGCCAGCCATTCAAGTCATCATTTGGCGGAACGCTCTTATGTTTGCCGATTTCCCAGAAATCCGACGGGAGTAGCCTAGATGGAAGCTTAAGTAAACCTTGAAATGTGGAATAGTTGTGAAGTAACTACATTAAATAAAACTTTTCCCATAATAAATTCAGTTCGTTATCATTTTATCCATAATATTAGCTTGAATTGTAGAACTGCCGAAAGAACGAAGTATATATATTTTCCTTGAAGAGAGAATCCGACTCCATGGTGAAATAGCTTTAAAAGATCGTTTGATGCAAAATTCATAAAAGATAGAAACAAATCCATGGTGTTAGGATACATTGTATAATTCTTTTAAAAGAAAACAGGAATAGGGGAAAGAGAGAGATAAACAGAGAGAGGGAGAATGAAAAAATCGCATTTAATATCGTGAAAGGAAGAAGCGAGAAGAAATATTAAAAGCTACTGTTATCGCTATTTTATAACAAGATACAAATATAAAAATAAAATAAGGTTCTCTTAACTTTATTTCATAAATAATAAACATTACCTGTTAAAGTTAATGTTTTTAGTGATTTTTATTTCACCGCTACAATCAAATTGTTAGCAATACCCCAACGGATAACTAGTTTTATTTATTTATGCAGTGATTTGATATGATATCAATCTCCATGCGAAATTTGTATAAAATAACAACATCAATAAAACGCTATAATAAACCTCCGTATACCATATTTTTTGTTTACATAGCTGCTTAGCGGTCTATGATAACGCAAAAAACAGGTTGGTTGAAATTAAAAAAAAGAGAAATAAAATTCTCCTGAGCAAAATCGCACAGCAGTGTGAATTCCTGATTTTACTGAACCTATGTACGTCTTTATGATAACGTTTGGCCAAGTGTCTGTAATAATTACGCTCTATGGGTTTAAACTGAATATTACGACGTATCTAAAGCAAATTATGAGCCAGTTATATATCCGACAGAAGTAAACGGAACAACCAAACTATCGGTAATCAATTATAAATTATATAGCCACTAATTACAAAAAATTCTTGCTCATATATGTATGTTTGTTTGAGTGAAACCGTATGTGAAGAAAATAAACATTGTAGGGGATCTGCATTCTCGGGTAACACAAATAAGATATTTAATAATCTGGTTCTGTGTAGCGCTATAACCTAACACTAATCTCTTTTACTTTACATATGCCCAATGAGTTAGCACCAGCTTCCGAAAGATGCTTCAGTCTTAGAAGAAAAGAATTTTGCGTTAAGAGATTTATTAACATTATAACACATAACTATTATGATATAGATCGATACAGCCTACTCTATTTAGAATATAACTTACACTGACGTCTATAATACGACCGCACAAAATCGAAGCCTCTCGTTGCAATTAATCACCGTTAAAAAATGCTACAAAATTTAGAAAATTATTCGCAGATCTTAAAGAAATTTTAAAATATATTTTTCTCGGACCTAGAATTTACAATAGAACATTTTAATTAAATATTTCGAATATGCTACCGACTACGCTAGAAGATCACCAAAGCATATAGCCAGCGGTTAGGTGAAAACTAAGTGCAAAGGAAATAAATTTTCTTTACTTTATCTGTAATATCACCTGCATCATTTTTAGACAAGAGGTATCGAACAGATTGGCTAGCCAAACTTTATTGCAGTGAAATAATGGAAGACGTAAAAATACGGGTAATTAGTCATTATTTTTCATTGTAATCTTTAAATGATTTATTTTCTTATTTTTTGTGTAAATTGTTTTCTGGAATTTGAAAATTAATATCATTTTCAATCGAAAGGTAAAATAGCGTATATTAGAATAGAATAGTGGATATGAGTTTATTATAGGAAAGGAATGAATTACTGGAAGCGTAGTAAAATATGTATTGTTCAGATTCTTTAATATCCTTCAATTACAACCATGAGACATTTCATTTCCACCCGTTAGAAATGACGGGTAATTATAGTAATCTTTCAAATATTAATAATTTAATTAATTAATTAATTTAATTAATTTAAGTTCTTAACAAAAATCATATTGGCCAAAATTCTAGTGGTGCTAAAATTTATGTTAGAGAAAATTGATATGACTTAATGAATCCCTTTAATGTATAATTGATTTACTTTGCATTTACATTATTTACATTTTACATTATTGTCAAAATTTGATAGATTATATTAGTAATTCCTGCATATATTTGACATGTGTAAAAAATATACATCTGTCAGTAAAAATTATCATGAGAAAACGAGACTTGTTATTTTTAATTATAGAACATATCAGTGTGTCCAAAATAATGAACCGCCAACCATATTGTTGAGCAGAAAATGACTCTTGCCACACTGATCTTCTTGACAATTATTTAAAAAATTATTAATCCTTCAAAAAATTAATGTTTACAAAGAGCCATTAAAACTTTCGCCAGATACTAACGCAGATCTCCTAAGTCTGTCGTAAAGGAACTAATGGAATACCCTATGCGTATTAAACAATTAAAATTTTATACAATTCCTTGCTCCTGTAATCCTACACGGAAAAATTTGTACGTTTTCTTATCTTATACTCTTTTCTGTTTAATAAAGGATATTTTTTCAATTTTTCCTTAAAATTTCTCCACATTCATTCATTAGATTATGAATTAGAATCTCTTAGTAAAATACGTAGTTGTGATGCGCGAAATCTTAGCGACTGAACTTACTCCAGACAGACGCGGCTAGAAAGATCGTTTTTTATTACTGAGAAAATGATCCTAAAATTGTTATTAAATCACACAGTCACGAGTTCAGGCGCAAAATAAAAACTATAATGCAATTTTATGTAATTATTTCAGATTACATCATTTTATTTAACAATGCAGTGTTCCATGTGAATTTATAGATGCAACTTCCTATTTCTAAAAAAGATCTGATCCGAAAAAATGCAATAAAACGACACTAAATATGCAAAGGAAGCATACGGGGATAGAATTAGAGAGAGATTATATCAAGGACTCTAGCAATGTACTGAAGTTGGGCGTCACTGTTTCATGGCGCACTATATTATGCACATAACACGAATAACAACGATCCGCATGTCAATCTGTCGGCAATAACATATGTATCCACAACCACTAGCACGTACACACTTCGAAAAGAGTGGGGGGAGGGGGAGGGGGAAGAATAGACCGTTAGAATCCACGGTAGTCACAGACAGACCAGGAATGGAAGAGGAGAAAATAACAGGGTTAAGGTCCCTCTCTTTTCCAAAATCATATAAATTATAAAAATAAATAAATGAAACAGAAGGACGAAGGACAAAGCAGAAAAAAGTGTTGATTTTTTTGGGATGGGTAAACAACGGAGCGGAAACAAAATGAGCAGAAGAAAAAAGGAAGAGACTGCCTGGAATGCACGGTAAACTAATGTAGACTGTGAAAGTGGGGAGAACGAGCGAAGCGGATTTCGAGATGGGAAAGGGAAGACATAGAAATGACAGAGAGAGAGAGAGGGAGGTGGGGCCTCGGAATGCAGGGGTAGAAAAATACAGAGGGAAAGAACGTGATTTGGTAAAAGGGTAACTTGACTAAAGGTAAGTGAGCAACCCTTTGATGGGAATTGAGTTAGTATCCGGTACGATTAGATGGAAACGAAAACTAGACGAAGGAAAAAAAATATACGGTCGCGACGCGACAATCAGATCGAAGAAAGAAGAAGATGACGCAAGTTATTCCCCCCTAACGCGTTAACGGAATTCGTGCAAAAGAGGAGAAGGGTCGAAACGCGCCTCCATTCACGAAAGTAGGGCAAGGAAGAAGAGCGGTTTCGTTGAAGGTTTGCAGTTCGGCTTAGGGAAACGTAAAGGACGCAGAGGACAAAGGGTGAACGGATTCCGAAAGAGAAAGGAAAAACGAATGCGTAAAGAGGGTGGTTTTTAACGTGGAAAAATATTTATACACGTTGACGAACGAGGTCAGGGCAGAGAGATCATCCCACACGAGAAATGCCGTCCAAAAGGAAGGAGGGGGGGTGAGCGAGAGAAAGCACGATTCAAAAAAATTACGACTTCTGGTGCGACGGAAAGGGCGGGAGCGAAATACGCGTACGGAAAGCGATAGGAATGGGGGGGAAAAAACAAAAGAAATGAGATGGGAAATCGAGCGCGGAAATCGCGGGAAGGGAGAGGAAGAAAAATTGGGTAACTACTAAGGCATGGTTGCTTGGGAAGAGCGACATAGTGGCATAGGCAATGGCAGGACAGAGGAGCGTAGGATGAACCGGGCATTAAAAAAAATGAGGGGAAAGAGGAGAAGAGGGTGTAAGAGGCACATGGGTGTTAGCTGTGGCAGCGAAGCGAGGTTCGGGCGCACAAAGTGCGCATGCGTCGTCTCTCTCTCTCTCACCCCCTCATTCCTCTCGATCGATCCTCGTCTGCAACCAGGGGCTCACAAACTCCCTAGGTCCCCGTGTTACCCCATCCCCTCTTTTGTCTCTCTCCCCCCACCCTGCATCCTCCTCCCGCACCGCGTTTCCTTCTCTTCCCTCCCTCTTCCCCTTTACTCCTCCCACCGTGCTTTCCTCTTCTTCCTCTTCCCTCTTTACATAATACACGTACGGCTCGCTCCACCTCCCCTCTTCTTGGCTTCCACGTCTTTTTAACCTCTTCTCCTCCTATTATTCCCCTTTCCCTTCCTTCTCTCTCTCTCTTCCCTTCACTAACCTCAACCTAACTCCTTAGTCCCTTGCGAGCGCAGGTTATCTTCCCATACTCCTACTCTTCTTCTTCTTCGCCCTAGGGCCACGTGGCTCTCTCTTTCCACCCGTTTTTTCTCCCTCTCTCTATCTATCTCTCCTCTTTTTCTCTCACGCAGTGCCAACCTCTCATCATCGTTAACCGCACGTTTTTCCCCCTCTCATCTCTCTTGCCTCTTCTCCCTTTTTATATTCCCCCCTCTCTTGTCCCTTCCCCTTTCCCTTCGCCCCCCCCCCCAATCCTCACGAAAAGCATAAAACCTTCTTCCCATCCGAAAACCAACTCGTTCGCCCTCAGGCCAAAACTTTCTTTCATTAAAAAAATGCCATGACCACTGCCACTGTGATTTTAATATCTGCTGATGTATTATTCAGGGAGAGTAAAAAGGGAGTGGGGATGGGAGAGTAGGAGAGGGTAGAGAGCGTGAGAGATGGAGAGGGAGAAGGGATGGTAAGGGGGAAAAACACGAAAAAGAAAGGTCCCGTAACAAGGGTGTTTTCTTTTTTCTGAGTTTTTTTCTCACCCCTTAGCGAGTGCTCATTCCTTGATCTCGTATAGAGCTAATTTGTCGTTTTAAAGTAGGGCGCATTTTTTTTGCGGCTTGGAGATGGGATTGAAGCAGTACGTGGGACGGAGGGAGGGGATTTTTCGGTGGAACTTGGGAGATGCGGATTGCGCTGGGAAAAAAAGGGAAAAAGAAGAACAATTTCCTATGTGAGGCGGATGTTTTCTTTACCTTTTATTTTTTTACCCGCAGAGGAATTTTCTCGGCGGTAAAGTTTTGCGAAGTTGTCTTTTTTTTAAGAAGTTGGTTTTGGGTTGCATCAGGTTTCGGAACTATCGCCACCTCTCTTTATTTTAGTTGAATTGAATTACCTCAAGAAACAATTTGTAACCGAAGATGGTTTGCGGCTTTGAATGTATAGTTAGTCTCTTCTTAATTGGATAAGCGACGCTGGTTCCTAAGTCAAGGAACGGGCGGAAGAATGTTATTAAGAAAATTTATTTTTATATTGCTAGTAATTTTCCATGACAGTGACGTGAAATTTTCCGATAGTGGTATCGTGTCCTTCACAAGGTACTGTGTTTTGTTTGTATTCACGTTAGGCTTATCATTTATTATTTGTTAGCCCATAAGATTATGCGCATAAATTTAGATTTGGAAAGGTTTTAGAGAGACTTGTAAACAGCTCAAAGCATATAAATAAATTATGATACAAATTTTATACATAAATATTGTTAAGAATGAATAAAAAACGAAAAATGTCACCAGAAACGCAAAGCTTAAGGAAGCATTCGTGCATATTAACGATTTGGCATTTCGTGGATAAAAATTATTAGTATATAAATAGTATAACCAATAAAGCAAAACATTTAGTTAAATTTTTTATTGGTTGTTCCGTTTATGAAAACTTATATAAAGTCAGTCTCTAAAATAACCTCAGTATAACCGAATCTATTGCTTATTTTTTGTTTTTCATCGATTTTAATATATATAATATGTTATAATATATATAAATATAGTAGGTATTTCAACCACAATAGCATTTTACTTTGACGGTATTTACAGGTAATTAACGTGCAGCTGATATCAATAATCAACTAATTATAACTGAAAATAAAATATATTTCGTGCAGAATTTTTTAAATAATCACAATAATTATCTTTTATGTTCTTCCTCTAATTTTTATCACTAGAAGATATATAATTACAACCGATGTAAACTTCTAGAATAAATAAAATCAACATGTGAGCTTATTCACTGAAGGAATCAACAGTAATTTTAGTATTCATGGAATCGCTATATTAAATTTGGGTATTAATAGTAAAAGAACATAATCCTGATGTAGTTGATGATAAAACATTTTCTATTGGATCATATTATTCACAATCATAGCGTTTCCAACATATTATTTCTTCTTGCTAAGAATCAATAATTCCTTGCGATGCCATGTCCTATCTATTAAGCTTGGTTTATTAAATTAATTATTCCTGTGTCTATTACAAGAATTATCGCTTTATCGGAGATTGTAAATTTTATTTATAGCGATGATTCTCCAACATTTTGCATCCTTCATCCCACAAAATATCTTCCCTGGAAATCCTTGCCCCACCATAACAAAAACAGCGCAGGAAACTGTTTCACATTAAAATACATTTTATCATTAACTTAATCATTAAATATCTTAAAAGATAGGCTCATTCATTTCTATTTCTAGTTTTTAATATTTGTTCGTAATTTCATATTCAACCCAAGGAACTTTAGCGTCCCACTAATTTAGAAACACTGATTAATGGTATCAGTTTATTTCTTCTGCATGAAGTTTTAAGTTTTCATTTTTATTAAAACTATTCCTCCTCCATTATGAAGACAGGACAATGCCATTAAGTTATCAAATATATCCGTACGTATATTTCCAGAGGTGGTGTGCTAAATTGTATGGATAAATTCTGCTGAAAGCAAAATCCTACAGTTTCAGCGGTAAAAATATCTTTTCAGTCAATAACATAACGAAATTTTGTTTATTTTAACCCAGAATCATCACTCAAAGAAGGAAAACTTCTCTTCCATATCATTAACATAAGATGGGCCGAATTGTTGAATCCCTGAGATTTAACTTTTCGTTCATACAATGGCTGCGTTTCTTCAATTTTAAATCTACCGTTCCTCTTTCAGCTTCATTCTCATGCTTTAAAATTCTTGACTCCATGCAGAAATTCTTCTCTCACATATTTTGCAATCGCACGCACGGTAAAAAAGGCAGATTTTCGGTCCTTCTTTCCTTTCTCACATTAAACATCAACAATCTAAATTATCTTCGCTGGTTGTGAAGATAAGATCAATGGTTTCTGTCACTCTCCTTCATTCTTATCCATTTTCCCTTCGCGTGCCATCCCGAACCTCTCGCCCTCTGATTTTTTTAAATGCCTATATATCGCCTCTTTTTCTACCAAATTCGATTTTCCGTTGCTCGAAATACAATTCTTTATTGAATCGTCATAATTATCTTGAAAATTCCTCAGCTCTCTCTTTCAAAAAACGATTACGAGTTAACGTAATCGTATCCCAATGCTGTAATTCGTTCTTAACATACGTCTTATTGTTTCTTGTAAAATTCATTCCTTATTATTCATTATTTTCTTTGCTACTGCTCCCCGTTGCAATGCGGCGATTGTGTTGTTTTGGAGCTCATCATTAAACAAAGAAAAGTAATTTTTCATAATCCAAGAGAAAAATGATCAAAATGAATTAACGTTAGTTAAACCGTAGAACATTCAAGAAACAACTGGAATTATTGCCAAAAAATTTTACTTAAAATAATAAGCTGGTTCGATTTGTATGTGCGCTGATATCACTATACCGTTCAAATTGTTGTTTAGAATAGGATGTAGGCAATTAGGGAATGGGTGACATTAGGTTCATTAGTTTAAGTGGTAAAAACCGAAAGACAATCGTTACAATGTGTATGATTTTCGATAAGCCATACGAAGAAAATCATGTCGCTCTGAGGAATTGAATACGTTCAATCAGAGGAGGGCATTTCGCTTAGGGGTTGATTGTGTCGGAGGCGATGCCAGCAGACAACCTTGAAAGTCTCCTCAGTTGACTTATTTCCAACATAAAAAGTTTTTTATGCTAATTTCGGGGATGGATTGCGGTTAGGCATGCGAGGCATTCAATTACTAACCAGATAAATGTTTTATAAATTCGTTTGAAACCATTCTAGGAGCAGGCTCGCAAACTACATCGCGTCCTTTACAGAACAGAAAATCTTTTCATGACATGGGAAACAATGTTAAGTGTCATATACTTCCAGTTTAAGTATTTTTCGAGTGGAAAAAAACTAAGAAAATTTCTCCTTTGCTTCAAAATAATTGTGGATCAGATGGAAACGCATTTTATAATTGTTTGGGTTCGGTAGCAGTAATGGTTGTGGATGGAGGCTGAGATGGACTGTAATTTGGTTACAAGTTAAAGGGTATCGAACGAATAGTTCAGACGAGAGATCAAGTTTTTGTCGTTGCGGCTATAGCAAGGCGGAGAGAACACTTGTCAAATGGAGTAAATACCTATTCCGAATCCACAGCGTATAATTCCCGTGAAATCGGAGTAAGATCGTCACGATAAAACAAGCGACAGAAGCGATAATGGGACCCTTGTGGGACAAAAGAAATTTCGGCGAACTTAAACATATAAAGTTCAGAAAGAAATAAAACGTGTTTCAATTCTTGTTGTGAAAGTAAAGAATCCGGATTCTTTCTCTTAAGCAATCTGGAATCTTGTCAGCTTTATCTTGGATTCCTTTGATATCGAGAAATGCAAAAAAGAGACACGCTGGAATTTTTAAATAAGCCCTTGATGAAGCTGGAGATGTTATTATTATGAGGGATACACGGATATTTTGAGTGCTAATAAATTACAGCCAGTCGCAGATCACGTTGAGTTAGCTGGTAATTGATAATATTCTAGATGAGATAGAGGGCTTTCTGCTATTTCTCTGAAAACACGGAAAAAATGGATTGTCTTATATGAACGAATCCCATAGCGGTGCCGACGATGGCGACGAAATTAATTGTTATACTAGGGTCGATAACGTAAGCTTTAGACATGTTTAGCGTGAAACTTGAAGGAAGTTTTGATCGAATAACACGAATCTCTTATTTGTTCAAGCTGATCGATATTCTATGCAGCGCCATCTTTATGTCTGGAGAGGTTATAAGTTTGTATTTTAAAGGGAATTTGGAGGAGTTAATTTTTAGGATGTTCAAGTTTTGAATTGTTTTCTTAAAAAAATGTTTTCTCGCATTAATTTCAAAAAATTTCTATCACTCTGAGTTTTTCGTGCATATTATAATAATATCTCGTGGATACGTTGTTGGATGTATTTCACAAACATATACTTTCTAATGGTAAGCATCATATACCTCACATTAATGCCGTAAACGCACTTCAACATAGCGTACTTCATTTTATCCTAGTATTCATTATTACGCATACATTTAAGTGATCCCTATACCATTTGTTATCATATCCGAAAAATCGACGATTGTAGATCGTCGAGATGTGGTGAGCCTATATGTAGGGCCTCTGGGAAAATTTTTAATTAAAATCCGTGAGTGGCTTTTCCCTTTCAATTTTTCGGGTAACCATCAGCGATCGCCATGTACGATAATTCCTCAACCCATTCGTTTCATTAGGGTGCTTGATAAATGTAGCCTCTCTACATTATAAACGGTGTGTTCGTGATGAAGTCAGTAAAGTACCTTGTTTACAGAATAACTTCTTAGTTTGTTTCGATTTGAATTTTGTATTGAATAAATTGAATCCTTTCCAGGGAATAGAGACTTTAAACGGAACGTCGGAAATGCAGGAAGTTGTTGTTAAGCGAAATAATTAATATTTTAAAGGGTATTGACAACAGAAAAAGGCTATCTTATTGAAAATTAATCTGTCTAACGATGTAGGGCAGGTTTCCCAAATCGAGGAGCCACGGGATGATGCATCTGACTGTTAGGTGTGTCGCCAAAAAGTTGGTAAATAAGTCAACGGTATGGAAATATCGATAGGTCATTCGAAAAATAATTTTTCCCTGATAAATTGATGAGGAATGCCTCCAAATGCAATGGTACAAGTTTGTGTACATATCAAACCCTGTTTCAAGGTGGAAATTCTGTTTATCTTTGAAAGGGTTCCGCGCCTGCGAAAATGATGGGAACAGATGTGAAACAATGTTTTGAAATTCATTTTATTATATATCCAAAAGAAAAAACATCAAAATTATTAATACTGTTGCGGAGTAATATAACTAATTTGTCGCATTTTGCAGCAACTGAATTTCTAACGAGTATTTTCAGTATCACGTACTTCTGATATTAAGTAGAAAAATGCATGGCTCTCAAATGTACGTTATAGAAAGGTCGTGCCGTGATTAATCTCTTATACAGACATTTTATTATTCCAATCAACTATAACATTATCCTTATTTTAATACATTCCCTTTATTAATTCCGTATATTAACTTCATAATCTATAAAGCGAATAAAGGATTCTGCATATAAGCAAACTTCAACGGTATGACGCATCACGGAATTTAAGGATGGTGGAGCTTTAAATTGAACAGATGAATTGATTTCTCATCCAGGAGATTTAAATAATCATTCAAGGACTGAAAAACGTCGTTTTTTTATATTCCACGCAGTCAGCCAAGTGCAAAGCTTCAATGAAAAAAGTTATTCCTTTTACGAATCATCAATTACTTTTGAATATCTTTAATATTCCTACGTTGAAAAATATTCTAGACTAACAGCGAGAAATAATAAAAAATATCCATTTCAATTTCAGGTATAAATCCAAATTTCTATAAGACTCCAAGCTGACCTATTAATATTCTGCGCCATGGAACCACTTCACAAAAACAGTGTTTGAGTTGTCTATGATGAAAAAAGAATCCTTAATGTAGCCACCAAATACTATAAATGAAAATTTGTGGTGTTTGAGGTTTCATTATGAAAATCTTTATTTATGCTTCTTAAATTTTCAGGAATAAAGATAAATCAAACATGTGAATTATATTCCTTAACATAAGTTCCCCACTCTGAACACCAAACACATTGTATACGGGATAACTTGTTTCACATGTAATTTCTAATTCGCTTTAAAATTGCAGTGACTGGGGTTGTAATTGCAATAACATCATTATGCAGTTTACAACCCTTAATTTTAAAATAAATTGGAAATCATAAATTTTATAATTTAATCCCATTTTTGCACCTTCTTTAGCGAAGCACGCATTTTCTTTAAATTATTCGAGCAAACATTTTACCTCATGTTCTCGCGCTGCATCAAAAGACGTAACAGTTATTCCAAATTACTTTCTGCGTTTGTATCATCATATCTTTAAGCTGGTTTTTCTTTACAAATCACACACTTTTCACAAACTGACTCCGGAGTGATTCATTCATTCAACTTGCGAAAACGCTATTTCATTCGTTCCATTTTCAATACAATGTCCGGATAAGGAATATCTTCTATCGCGCGCTCTTTTTTTTTTGGACGACGCAGAATAAGCACCTTTCAGACAAGACTTCATCAAAGCGAGTGGAGCCACTTGATCATCTCGACGGCTTTATTTACCTGTATGTTGTAGTATCCTGTGTGAATTTAACACCCCTTACGGGGATTGGGGAGGAAGAGATTCGATAAAAGTTGGGGTGAATGTACGCCCGATGCCCAAAGCCGAAGTAGAAGGAGCTCGTCTCGAGCACACTCTCCTTGACAAATATGAGCTCGTAAGAGGAGCGCCTGGGAGAGATGAGCGTGTGACGTCAGAGGGGCGAGATATTGCACGCGGAAAGAAAATGTACTCATTCACGGATGCGAATGAGATCCGGGTGAATGAGAGATCCGGCGATCTCGTTTGGCTTTTAAAAAAATAGTAAACATTAACAACGACGAAAAAGCCACAATCTGAATCAAATTGTTGAATTAAAATCTTTAAATTTTTAAAGTCGTACTTAACGCTAAGTAAACAAATGCTACTTCATTCGGTACGCAAGCTTTCAACATTTCCTTTGGAAATTGACTCTAAGTTCAACTCCAGCCTCCATTTTGTATTAAACGAACAAACTTTCCGGCATAAGTAACGGATTTTTGGTCGATAAACTCACTGCATGTCTGGCCCACGGTGGATAAAAGATTTTTAAAAATGCACGGGCCGATAACTCCGTTTATTTCTAGCAGCGCGGATTATTATTTACAAAAAAACGACGAAGGAGCCTTTCTATTCGATAATCTAAAAAGATTCTCTCCCATTTCCTATCTCTATATCCCCGCGTCCTCAACAATGTTTCTATAGAGGGAGGACGTAAGACTGGTGTCATGAGGGGCGGTCGCTCATGAGAAGTGAATGGACGGATCGTAAAAAAGGCCGGCCAGAGAGCGGGGTGACGCCCTCCCTCTTACTCCTCCCTCCCCTCCTCGCACAAACACATTCTCCTTCATAATCTTTCCCTTTTTTCTGTACTTAATATGCATGCATTCGTTTTTATTGCTACCCAATCTGGCGGTATTTACCAGGTATTCTCGCAGACGCATGCGATTTTGCAAACACGCATCCGAATGCGTCGTTTTCTCTTAAACTGCTCAAAGTGCGACGGGAAAAAAGAGATGAGATAATATCAATCTATTTTCATAACATCTCCTCTTGTTATCCGAAACCTCAAGAGTCGTCCTTGTAGAGGAAAAGGAAAGCTTCGGGGCTATCAAAAAATTTACTTAAAATATTGAAGCAAATTTTTTCCATTACAATAAGTTCTTTCCGAGAATAATTTTTATTAAGACCGAAGGTAACGACTAGGAGAAATATCTTCCATCAAAGCGACATAGTAATAATTGCCCTGCTGGAATTTATTCATATGAAGATTGATTACTCTAATTCCTGGAAACATTTCTTTTACAAACGATTTCAAATATTATTAGTAACGCCAAATTTTTTAGTCTTCGTGAAAATGTTTAATTCAAGTAAAAAATTAAATTATAAAAGTCATCTGATGATTTATGTAAATAAATTATTAGCCATTATACGACATAGTAAACCATGTGCTCATAATATCTATAGCGCATGTAGACTACTGTCAAAAAGTTGATTTTAATCACGTAAACTTTTGGTTAAATGAATTTCCTATGTCATTAATTAATAATTCAGATTTATACCTATGTCTTTAATTAATAATTCAGATTTATTCCTATGTCATTAATTAATAATTCAGATTTACTGCTAAGACGATAAATTTTATTCCTAAAGGCTTTGAATTGTTAGTATTCTAACAGTAGAAGTTAAAAGTATAGATTTACATTTTTAATCGTAATAGAATATAGATTTGGTCCTAATTTCATGTTGTATAGTAATAACGATATTTTTTCATTAATATATCAATTGTAATTCTTACTTTCTTAAAGGAAAATGATAATATAATTCTTAAAGGTTTAATTATAGAGGCAATCTCATTCAATCATACAAAAAACTATATCCTCTTAGATAACTATGCATCCTATAAATATTTTTTTCTATCCTTACAATGCAAATTACGCATCACCATCAAATATCAATGGCCTATAAATATATTATTATTTCACTAGATAAAATTTACGCAATTTTTCGAATTTTTTTATTTGATCCAGAAAATTAACTTTCTAAGACTGGCTTGCTAATAAATTTATATTGAATTAATGATTAATTGTGGGAAATGGATGCGAGGCAGGGAAAGGCTATAAATCCGGAGATAAATTCGTGCTAGCTCAGTACGCCCGAGTTGGGCTCATTGACGCAGGGTGTTAAATTGTCGCCCTAGTAAACTATGAGGTCGGGTTGGAATCTAGCCTAGAGCGTGGATACCTGAGATAGTTTCGTCGCATACATTTTGCAGGCCTAATTTACTAAGGATAAACATTCATCTAATAAAATAAGCGGCACCGTAATGGTACATTGTCATTTATGTCATTCGCAATTACACCAGGTTGGCCTTGGTATTCAATCGGTTAGCGTGTTTGGTTCTCAATTCTGGGATCGTAGGTTCGAATCTTGCCTATGCTTGTAAGAGATAATCTTACCTATCGTTAGCGCAATCGTTTTAAAAGAGAGATAACGGCTGTTTGTGACCTATTTGAACAAATAGATGAAATTTCATTATATAAAACGATAGTATGCCTTTAAAAAAATTGCCTCGCAGATAAAATTTGTCCTGACAATTTTTTTTAAAATAGACATTATTTGCGAGAACAGAAAAAACTATCCGTTATTCTTTAAGCCTCCAAAAATGGAAGCGGAACACCACGAACAGTGTTGGGTTGAAGATGTGAGATGCTTATGTTACAATAATAATACAGGAAACCTTCTCGCAGGAGAAGAATTAAAATACAGAAACTTAAGGACTGTCCTCTCTTTTGCACGAGAGTTTCAAACGGTGGATATTTTTCACTCCATATTTTTGCAGATGGTGTTGCCTAGGTGATCCGTCGGCAGTCATCCCCGGGACCGAAACGAAGGAGATCCCTTCCCACGCAGAGAGAGAGAGAGAGATATATCCAGGACACGCATGCGTGGAGGAAAGGAAGGAGGAGGAGGAGAGAGCCGACCTCATCTTGAGAGAAAGGGAGATAGAACGAGGGAGAGAGAGAGAGAGAGAAGGAGAGGGAATAAAAAAAGCTACCAGGATACTCAAACACCTGCACTCTCATCACCACCGCGAAACAGTAAAGCCCCTAAACTAACCAGCAAAAGTTGCAGGGTGAGCAGATTTGCGTAAGAAGGAATTTAGGTTACTTTTCTCATATGATCTTCGCTCCGCCGAGAAATATCGCCCGCCCCGGTGACTCTCGAGTTTTCGACCTTTGCCTCAACGACCTCGCAGACAATAAAAAAAAACATATTTAGGAGGATGACAGTGGCTCGCCCAATAGAAACGCTTCCTGAGATCGAAAGTATGAAAACGTAACCCGCGGACGTCGTCCGAGTTGTCTTTTTTTTTTTTTTTTTAGGCGCTCTTATAGGCGTCCGGCTCGCAAAAACCCTATAGACCCAGCGGTCGCGATATATCAGCCGGTTGGTCACCCTGTAACATCGAGGATGAGATGTCTCGGGGAGAAAAGGGGGAGGGGGAGAGAGGGAACGAAGGGAAAGGGAATGGCGGGAACAAGGGAGGACGAACAGGGATGGTAGGGAGGGGTAGTGGGGTTTAAGGAGCGGCGTATCTCCCTTCGACCCCCACCCAATATCCCGTGTGCCACACAGGAAATCGGGTGGGGGAGAGATACCCGGAGAAGGGAGGTTCGGTATTCTGTGGTGACCACGTTGCGCGTGCGCCTCGCTCCCTCCCTTTCTCCCCCTTTCCTCCCCATCGCCCCGCTCCTACCGAAAACCCTCCTCTCCCCTTCCTTTCCTCGCCCTGCCTCTCCCCTCGCCACGACCCCTTACCCCACACTCCGCCGCCGCCTCCCGCACTGCCCCATCGATTCCCCAGTCTGTTGCCGGAGCTCCGTGGGGTAGGGACGCCGAGTATCTCGGACGGACCGCTCCGGTACGGTGATAGAGAGAGAAAGAGAGAGAAGCACACACACGCGCGCTCGCTCGCGGGGGTGGCCGGGGCGAAAAAGGGGGAGAGGAGGGGCCGGTGCGGGCGAAGGAAACGGAGAGGGGGCGGAAGAGAGGAGGGTGGGGCAAACCGTGGGAGGGAGACACCGGCGACCGGGGGCCGCAGTCAGTGGCTGTCGGGATCCCCCGTGGGTCGGTTTAGGGAAAGACCGAAATATAGGGGTCACCTTTTATAGCGTTGTGGGACGAAACAGTAAAAAAAAAAAGAGTTCCCGTCATCTTTGGCCGTTGTCGTCGTCTTCAGAAGCCTGCCGCACCCGGCGCCTCAAGACACGTTCACTAGAGGAAAGAAGAAGAAGGAAAAAGAAGACAGTCTCATCCGGCACCTCTTCAGGGCGAGATGTGAAGGTGGTTTTCAACGGGAGCTGAGAGGGAGAGAACTCGGGTGAGTCGGAGTGTTTGTGTGAGTGAGTGGTTTTGATGAGAAGAGAGAGGGAGAGGGTGTGGGAGGGAGGACGAGTGGGTGGGTAAATGAAGGGAATAGGGGGAGGGGAGAGAGAGATAGAGGGGGAGTGAAAAGCAAAGTACCCCCTTTTTGGATGGCGGGGGAAATGGGGATGCATGGGTTGTGGGTTGGTACATATGCTGAGGGGTTATCCTCTCTCTCTCTCTCTTATGCTGCCCAAGGGGGGAGGGAGGGGAGGGGGTGTGGGGGATGGGTTCGGGCATGAGAAATGGAGGGAGGGAATGGGGTAGGAACGATGGTTGGGGTGGGATGGAGCGGTGTGGGCGTGGGAACATCGACGTTGTGGATGGCTAAATCCACGTGTATATCTGGCAATTTTTCCATTTTGTTGATCGCATTCATTATCTGTATACACGAGATCTGACGGTACGACAAATGTTCCGCAAATCGAACGTTTTTTCTCTCACTTTCATATCGCCATGGAGATTTTCTGTTTCAGCGAGTGAAGGTAAACTCTTTTCGAAGGGTGTCAACATGTGCGGTATTTGAGCAAGAGTGAATCGATAGAGAGGAATTAAAGGTGGTTATAAGACTAATCGGAAAGAGGATAAGAACACATAGAGATCACGAAAGAAGAAAATGCGAAATTTTGATCGCATTCCTCTCATTGAGAAAATTCGTCGAGGACATGTGTACCCCACCGGATCATTCTGAGTCTCCATCAATTTCCGGAAATGGACGTCATTACATTCGAACGGCATGGGACTTCAAGCAACTTATGAATCGCCATATATACGTTACGGTATACGAAATGAAAAATCACTATTGCGACGACATTCCCTAAAGGATTGTGGAATATTTTTATCGTGGGATATATATTTTTGAAACAACGTTATGTGGGTATAATGACATAATGGAGTGAATAAATGAGTTCAGGAAAAATGGAATTGAAATTGCATATGGAAAACGATATGGTTATACGTGTAAATAACTCATAATTCCAATGGCCACCGAGCTTTTCGTATCGATCAAAGAGACGGTATACATGTAAAAGACGTATATATAGATGAATTATTCAGGTCGTCGTTACGCCAAATATTTTGTTGGAAAGGTAATTCTCTACCAAGTCCAATAGATACGTATAACATCCTCGTACAATATTAAAAGATGGACATAATTTATTCCACAAAATGCCTATGGTTTTATTAAGGAAATTATTTGAAATATGGCAATCGGATATCCATATTTTGCTTGCTGGATATTAGAAATCAATCGTAATCGATGCAACTAAAAACGTTACTAAATAATCAACCTCAAATTATAATTTATGTTTCCTTTCCATGTATGACTGTTCCACCAGCCTCCTCAATTTCGCTGTCCGTTTTCATTTGAAAAAATGCAATCTTAATAGGGCACGACACAATTGTACAGCAGATTTACATAATCTGAGTCACACTCCAATTATGTGTATAGCCTATATGCTATGCGCGTTCACAGGGAAAATATTGTTCCTCATTTAGACCAGAATGGAAAAATAAACGCAGAGAATTTTAAGAAATGCAACTGTTTCTTTTGTTTTTGCGAGTTTTCTTTGCGAAAGGATCTTTTGTAGAACTTAAGGTAGGGGTATTGTTGACCTCGGAGAAATCTTCCGTAATGAGCAAGTTGTGTGGGTGGAAACGTGCTTTGAGGAGGAGGCGGAGGTCGTCGGAGGCACGGATGATAGGGGAGGGGAAGATGTGAATTCGAGAGAGATTGTGGGGTCGGGAGTGGTAGGATTTTGGAGAGAAGAAGGGAAGAGGTTGAGGGAGGTGAGGGGAAGAGAGAGAGAGAGGGTAGGACGAAAAGTGCGTCTTATGGGATGAGGACCCGAGTACGTTGACACTCATTACGCGACATTCCGACCATCGCGTTTGCGCTGGTGAAACAAAAGATGTTTCCAGAAAAACGGGCGACATTTTTTTCTTGTCGCTGGAAAATTTTTTTAGCAGCATTTGGATATCTCGACGCAATCTCAAGTTCTTGTAAATAGTTGCTGAAACAAAAGCGACAGGCAAGATCTTTCTAAATGGAAGATCTCTTGAAACTAACGCAATACTGTTTACGGAAAACCACGAAGAAATTGGAAAGCACATTTCCAGAATGCAGTCAGGGTATACGGATGAAGAATTTCTTTGCGAGGCGTTTTGACAAAAATCCTATTAAAATACATTAAGTCCGAATGTTTAACCCGTCCCTACGAAAAACCAGCGTAATATATTTCAGTCATTTTTCGTTAAGAGGTCGACAGAAAGATCACAAAAGTCCATTTGCAGCCACTGCAAGGCTGGCGAGTACTAATGAATACGATTTTTTAAAAAAATTCACTGCTTGTTTTACTTGGTCATGACTGCGGAAGTCAGGTTTTCTGCGGAAGAATACATTTCAGAGAATAACTATGGGTGTCCGTAAGGAAATAGTAAGTTGAAATCACTTGCCGTAAATTTACCGTACTCGATTAAAATCTCAGATAGCACTCGAAGAGTTTAAATTACTTATGAGGATTCGTGATCACCTTATCGAATCAGCTGAGATGAAAGGAAGATTTTTTCATCTTGAGATAAGGAACTGCTGGCACGGGAACTAAAGGGCGTTGGTATGGGATACTGGAAAGGGGATGAAAATGGTAGGGGTACCGGAAATCGGTAGCCAAAGTGTGGGAGGGGCGGTCTTTGGGGGAGACAAGAGAGGCAGTGTATGCAATACGTGTTTCGTTTATTGAGCTCCCAACTGGAATTTAATAACCCTGTACGCTAGCCATGCGCCATTTTCATCGGGACATATATTTAACGAGTTGACGGAATAAGACACTTAAAGATTTTTCGTAATTTCTAAAAACATGCTGTGATTGAATTTCTTGCAGAGAAAAAGAGAATGAGGTCGCTTCAGTGCTCCTGGAAAATTTATTCCGACCACAGTTTTAGTTTTACAAGTTAAAAAAAAATAATTAACGTCACCCGGATTTATTTGACTAAAACCATTGTTGGGTGTTTTCTGCCGTTAATCAAAACTGAATCATGGTTTTCGAGACAATACTGATGTCATTAGAATATAATTAAAGGTGGCAAAATGACAGCTCCATCTATCATTGTCGTCGGCGTGCTTTGAATTTCAGGGCTTTTGAAATGTTAAGAATATTTAATCAAGGAAATCGTTGCACCTTGTTATCCGAAATAAAAACTTCCAACTGGCTCTAGAATCAATTTTTTTTAAATTGCCAGTTTCGTGGTCTCGTATATATTTACGTAGGAGTAAACGCATTCGAAGCCTTAAAAATTACAAATTTCAGCTTCAGTCATCGATTTGTCCATCGTTTTGATTTGATAGAATAGCATCGCGAAGGACATGATATTTATTCTATATTGGGGCATTCTTGCGAACGAACCGCGATTTGATGATCCACGGCGGATTTTTGGAGCAATCTGGAAGTAAGTAACCCCGAGGAGAAAGTGCGATTACGCTACAGCAAACAGAATCTCGGGCAAAGCTTTATCGCCACGGGGTGTCACGTGGTGGCTGGTCGTGTGACGGAGAGAAAACTCCCTAAGCCGCAAGGATGCGTCAAAAGACAACTGCGCATGCGCCGTAGATCGAAATCGGTCCAAGGGAAGACGCCTAAACCTCACAGATAGCAACGCCATTATCAGCATTCCAATGCTGGGCGGCGCGAAAGAGCCGGGGACAAAGGGGGAACAAGGAAAGCGTGGGTGTGTTCACATATTGAGCGTGCCACAGAACCCCTTTCTCGCGATTTCGGATTTTTTCAGAAAAAAATGAACCCCTCCAGATGATGGGAAGAGTGTGATCGTTAATGTATATTTCGTGGAGAATCGTGTCTTCTAAATCTATTACAAATCCATTTTTTTGCTTGTATAGATAGAAAATTACAATTCATCGCGTTCTTTTCTGTGAGGGGACATTTTATTTCGGCAAACGACAAAAAAATCAAGCGATAGATTTTAAATTCCGAGACAATAATTGCGGTGAAATGTTGAGCGAACTTAAAACTCTATAGGAGTATGGAAGATCATTCCGAAAAAAGCAATACAGCTAAAAGAGCCTCCATAAAATTAGAAACATGAGGTATATATACATATATGCATACACACAGACTCGTATCTTTGATTCGAATGTCATATGATGATTTCTCTTGGGAACCAAGAGGAGAGAAGACGAGACCTGACGAAGCGTGAGTATGCAATAACGTGACGGCGGTGGGCGGTCAATTGCGTAGCGTGGTCGCGCGGTTACAAAAAAACAAAAGGGCTGGAAATGCGAGGAGTCGTGCCATTAATCGCCGTGCGAGCAACGACGAAGTGTTTTTCCTTATGCCCGCGCAGAAGTCGATAAGGCTGCATAATTAACTTTCCTCTCCACACCGTGCGCTGTGTGTGTGTGTATGAGAGAAAGCACAGGTTCGATTTCTATAGCTGACGCGAGCATGAACGTTAGATCCAATTTTCTCCGTGAAACAAGAATTGGTTTTATATGTATAGAGATCCAAGACGTGGCAGAAACCAATCCTAGAAATGTTAAAAGCGCAAAGGAAGGGAATGGAGTTTCCGTTAATCTCCAACCATGGGTGCTTTCGTGCCTCTTCTGTTATTATTTTTTTCTTCGAGAGTGTGTAAAATTCGATTATTTTATTAAAAACGTGTCTCCACTCTACAAAAACAGTGGTGGAGATTTTACTCAATACCGACACACGGTGCAGTCACGACAAAAGAAGACCGAAAATTAAAGGCTCAGAATAAAAGAGGTACGAATCGGCCTCTCGCCTTATAAAAAAAAAAAAACTCGCGTCTTGTTGAAGGAGGTGCGTTATTTATCGATTGACGAAAAAGGTTAAAATGGGACGGGAAATGAGGGGCGGTAAAGTGGCATTGAGATAAGTCGGAAGAGGTAGAAAGACTGAGGAGGAAGTTTGGAATGGGTTGAATACAGAGATCCTACGCTGCGCCATAGAGCAGCACTCTCACCCCCTCCCGACCTCATCCCAGTAGTTTGCATCCACCACCTAACTCCTTCCCTCCTCTCTATCTCCCTCCAACCCCTTCCCATCCCTCCCATCCGGCTCCCATGATGCCCCAGGCGGAAGGAGCGAAAGAGGGGTGGGTGTGAGGGAGATGCGAGAGGCGGTGGAAGAACGGGGAAAGGGAGGATCGGAGAAGGGAAGGGTGGAAGGGCTTTGGCGACTCTACATCGATCCAGCACAGCGACGATCCTGCCTCTCCCGTTCCCTCCCTCCCCCTGCCCTCTTTACAACCCTTCCCACTCTTTCCCTCCCCTTCCCAGCCTTCGAAATCTCGCCCCATTCTCTCGAGCCCCTCCGACTCCTACTCCTTCATTCTATCACTCCCCTCTCTCTCCCTCCCACTCTCCTCTCTCTCCACCTCTCCCACTCCTCGTCGAGCACCAGACAGACACTGTCCTCGCTCCTCTCGCTCTTTCAATCGCCATCTCTGTCTCTCTCTATATATATATTTCATTTTGCTACCGGTCGCTCCTCATCCTCCCGCAGTGAAGGTCCAGGTTCGCGACTGTTCTCCCTCCCCACCGCTCCCGTAACCCTCTCCCCCCTTCCCTCTAACTCCCCCTCCTCTCGACCCGTTCCTTTTTTTTTATTTAACCCTGCCCGTGAGCGCCATCGTTCATCGTGACTCTCGCGCCGAGCACAGTTTGTGACATCCCTCGCAACGTGAAGGACACCTCAATACTTGCAAAGGTTTTATGGATCTCCGGATAGTTTCTCCCACGGAAGCAAGTGGCACACATCTTACCTACGGCATCTCTTTCGTCCTGTTTTATAAATCGGTGACGATAGAAGAGGGGTCAGAACTAGGTAAGGAGGGAGGATCGTTCAAGGGTGGATTTATGCATCGAGAGGGGGAGAGACGGAGAGAGATAGTTAGTCGGTAAACTTCTTTGTCCGAGCGAGACTAGACAGTGTCTGTCTCTAACCCATAAGGGGGAGAGGGAGAGAGAGAGAGAGAAAGGGGGAGTGAGAGAAAGATAAAGACCCAAAGTGGTCGATGGGAGCGTCGCCGAGCGGAGCGATAGTGAACCTAGCGAGTTTTTCGGAACACGCCACGCGGCCACGGAATTGATATTGTGGATGGAGTGACACGGGAAGACGATGGAGGATGGTGGTGTCGTGGTGATTTTTTTTCTCTCTCCACGGAAGACTGGTGCGGCCGGCCGCTCTTCGAGTCGCATCCTTCGTGCGTTTGAAGGGCGCAGCTGACGAGAGGCGAAGGGGAGTTCGTGATTTTCGTCGGAGGACGTCTGCGGATGGTGGTGGTCTTGATTCAAAACGGTGAGAGTGCTGCTGCTTCATAGTTCGCCCCGAGGGCATTTTCATGGCTTTTCTCTCTCAGAATGTTTATTTCGTTTGAAATTTGTCTTTTCGCTTAATCAAAATGGATACGGTTCTGCGCTAGGAGAGTGATTTACGAATATTACGAATATTTTCGATAGGGAGGGCCAGTATGGAAAACGCATTGTGCCGCTAAAGAAAGGCTTTGATTTTAACTGTTTTTAATTTTTTTTTTCGGAAGCAGGATCGAGGTCATCGTTATCGTTTGCATTATTTAATTGCTGTCAGATTTCCTGCTATCCGCACAAGAGAAAATTAATTATACTAAAAGTGGTATTTATTTCATTAATCTGCACGAAAATAGTCAGTAATTCCGAAGTTGTAATAATAATAATTTTGCAGGTCACTCTCTAGCAAATACTGAATCTCTCAGCTTTTATTCGTGCAATTTCTGATCAACATGGCTATGCACTTTTCTCGACATTGCTAGTATTAGGTTTGAACACAAATATTTATCACAAGTAAATTGATTCATAACTATGACGCCAAGAGAGATTTTTCTAATTCATTTCAGTAAAAACATTAACACTTGGAATTCCGCAAGTTATTTTAAGTAAGCTAAGTTAAACATTTACGTATAGGATCTTCAATCATATCAGTCAGATCTAACAAAATCGTTTTCTCCAGCATTATGATTGTAAAAATTCATTAGTTGCACCTATTTCCTTCATCACTATTGTTACCTCTTGTACAGTTGCCACAGTTAATTTACATATTCGGAAATGGACATAGTTTGAAGTTTAGAGTTGTAAATCTGACTTACAGGCCTCGCTGTAATGCCATATGGAAAAAATAATTGACTTAAGAAGTGTCAATATAATATGATAAAAGATTTATTTTGTATATTTTCCGGTTAAATGTATATAAAAAAAACTGTCGTCAGATTAAATTTCATCCACCATCCTTATTACAATTGATATATAATTGATGACTACGCCTCTGTAGTGGAGTTCCATGAAAAAATGCCTTTTCCCTAGCAAAATATTTTATATCAGGTTAACATTATCATTCTCTTACTGATAAAGACACATATCCTTAGTTAAAACAGTATCATATATAGTTTCTTTTATTTTTCAGTATATGGTTTTATTTGTATAAATATAAGATTGTTAAGATGCGCCTCTTAAGTAGTCCGAGAGTTACAATTCCCACTCTCGAAATTGTTGGGAAGGACGTATGGACGGAGTTGTGAGCGAAGAGTGGAGGGGTGTGACGAAACATGGCGTTGTTGAGAGGAAAGCGAAGAGGGGAGGAGGGAGAGGAGAGGAAATGGGTGGGGGTGGATGATAGAGGCGAAAGATTGGGTGATTTCGTTGATGAACATTATCTCTGTTGGTTGACCCATCGACAAGTACTTGATATGGACTGGCTTGCTGTATTTATTTTCGCGGGGTCACATTTAAATTTCCTAAATTTTACGTCCAGGATATAGTAATTTTGGTATAGATAGAAATGCTTCCTTAAGCATGTGTGATAATCGGGATCAGCATGTATGAGGACAGCTTAAATAACACGGAAATATTTTTACGTTTCGCGAGTATTTCTATGGAGGTCCTTTTTAATTTTGCGCTATATCTCGAGTTTCATCCGAACCAATTTGACATAAACATCAATGACATCCTCGATTATTCGGGTATATAAATAGATTCGTTATGCTGACACGTAGATTTTAAATGATTTATTATCAGTATTATTGTTTACTGTTATTTTTATCCAAAACGCAACTATATTTTGGAATTCATTTAACATAATGTCTTCGAGTTTTTAAAAATTATATTGGTCATAGAGTCAGCTCGTGTGAAATAAAATTAAAATTTTTATACACAGCGTGCATTTTGATTCCTTTTTCTCACATTAATCATAATGGGATTCATTTAACATAATGTCTTCGAGTTTTTAAAAAGACTATTGAAAATTCTGAAAGCCTGATTTCCATAATTATATTGGTCTTAGAGTCGGCTCGTGCGAAATAAAATTAAAATTTTTATACACAGCATGAATTTTGATTTCTTTTTCTCACATTAATCATAATGCATTGAAAATACATAGTCTTCCTTTTGCACACTAAGATTTTTCATTCGAAATGAACCAAAACTCGAAGCCCATTACTCGAAATTTGGATTGAAAATTAATAAATATGGAATTCAGTCTTAGTGGTTACAAAGATTGCGATAACCGCCTATAGTAATATTTAACGTAAATTTTGCTCTTCCGTGTATGATCCGTGTCGAATACGGATATCTCGAGTTTTTTTTCATAAGAAGCCAAGACGCCGAGACTGAGGCGACGCCGCGAACATATGCATCACGCCTAACAGATCAACATTTCGATTGCATTCCTATACGGCGCTTTATCGTGGCACCTGCTCACTTGCGAACAAGCTTTATTCACGTTGACTTGGGCAGGGACGGCAAATGATTTTTGTCTCGCGTACCAAGAAAGTAATGCGAATCATCAGAATTTTTTTTCGCGTTCCACTATTTTACCCTTCCTCTAAGGGACTTCATATTTTATACAGAGAATACAAGCTTATGCGTGCCGAGTAAAATCGCAAGCGTGCCACGTATTTGCTATCTCTGGACTAGGGTTTACTTCATGGGTTATTAAAATCCTCCCAGACTATAATGCTTGGAAATCCATCATGTTCGAACGTGCATTTTCACATTGAAGAGCAATTCTGCCATTTTTATGAGGCATTATCTTTGCAACCGAAAGAGAACAACGAATTTAGATGACAAACTCAAAATTAAAATCCCTTTGTATGGTACATGATAGTGCAGACTTACCTCAGCTGAAGTGGAATACGACTCAATAACAGTATTATACTCATTTACAGAATTCTGAATATCTAGAAAATTTAAATGACCATTATAACATTCTAATTTTGTTAGCATTTTCTTCGTCTGTGTTTAATAAATTAATGCCTTACATTTATAAAATATCATTTCTCGTTTTTATGGCAAATAATTGCCTCGCATGATAACATTGAGCGATATTAATGAGATTTTCATTGATAGTCCAATATATAACTGTCGATTGCAGTTATTTTAATACAGATTATCTAATCATTATGATAATGGAATATGCAAAGAAACTGCAAAGAAAGCCGAGGAAGCGTATAGTCTCACCACGCTTTTATACTCCCATTGATTTTTTATTCGAAACCTTGGTTCCATTCCAGAGCTTTTTGTATCGATTGCCTTGGACAAAAATAGCTCTAACGACCGTTAAGGATCGATCCCGGTTATTCCGGAAAAACGGTTGGGGATAACCACGAAATACTGCCAGACAACGGAAGTTTCAAAAACGCACTTCTGCGTGGTGACAGGCATAACAGACGGCTCTCAGAGGGGCCGGAATCTTCTGTCAATGAACTTTGCAGAACATGGGCAATTAAACGTCGGATGTCTACGGAGTGATTGGATATACAGGGAACGCTATAAGCTACGAAAGGATCTGAGAACCTGAAGGAAATGTAATGGTCTTCCTCGGAAGAACTCGATCAGACATGACGTATCTTGCTATTTTAAAACGCCTTCACTATGAGGTACACCCTTGGAGAGACGCTAAGTATTATTAAATTTTAATTCAAATTAAACTGAAGCAAAATTGATCATTCTGACGCTGATAATTGATAAACTTCCAATTTTGATAATTATAGCAAAAATTCCTTGACTAAAGGATTATGAAGTGTCTGACAAATTATATTAAAAAGCGCTCAAATTCAATAATGAACGGATTTCAAAATTCCAATATTAAATAATTACGGCCTCGTTTATTTTGATTAAAAATATTCCCCTGTATCTCTGTATACACATATCGCAAGTTATAGAGGCTCGATTGTATATACATAATCATGAATGGCGAATTATAACAGCACATGTTTTCAGTTATCGAAAACTTCGCGAAAAGTTATTTGTTAAACAAAAGAAAATTACCTTTTTGTTACGTTTTTTATTGGATGAAAAAGTACTTACGAGTAATTAAGAAACTTTATATATGCACGCAAGTACACATTTTGAATGAATTACAGAAGATGGTCAAAGAAAACGTAACAATTATATCATTCAGTATGTCATTAATCAGAATTTCAGATACGTAATAATAACTTCTCTACGTCGTAGTATCGGATCTGAAGTTGTGTTTTTCGCCTTATTTCGTTTTTAAACTCAATCATTTTCATTATAAAGATGATACTTTTCACTATGCAGGCGTTTCTTTCTGGTTTGATTCCTTACTCATCTTTATATTTGGCTAAATGAATTTCAATCTAGACTGAGAGGATAAGGGCTAAATAGAATAATACAACGAGTGCTTCTACTGAAATGAAAAGAAAAAAGTATGGAAAAGGAACTTGAACGGAGAGGAGGTTTTGCATAGCACGAGAAAGTGTGACAGATATTATAATGAGATGTGAGTATGGCGGAAATGAGCGGATTTATGAAATAATGAGATGTAGCTATACGCCCACTCATTAAATCATTCAAAGCTGAGTAAAACGGGTTTCTAGGCAACAAGTACTTAAAACATTAAACTCTTTAAAAAAAACGCTCGCATCGTCCCCCTTCAATGACACTAAGTCACCTTTTTTATTTTACGACCTTACCTCTGAGGGGCACGCCCACTCCAAAATTTTGAGGGAGCCGAATTGGGTGAACATGATAAAACTAAGCCAAAATGGGAGAATGTGGGCCGAAAGGAAAATGGCGATACTTTTTAACACTTTGAAAGATAAGAAACGGGTGAACGGTAGCGTATCCACAAAACGTTGATACGGAAGGAAGAGGAGGAGGCAGTGTGGGATTGGGGGAGGGGGGAGGGAGGGTTAGAGGTGGAGGACCGTGTCACAAGTGAGGCTGCGTGCCTTCAATGATGCGTGATGGGAAGTTCGATGCGAAGGACGTGAGAGAGAGAGTGTGTGAGAATAGGGAGAGAGAGGGAAGGAGGGGAAGGGGAGGAGACCCTAAAAAGTAGGCTGGTTAAGGGTATCCGTCGCGGAAAAGTGGAACAATGGCAGAGAGATAGAGTGAGGTGGTAAAGGTAGGGGGAAAGGGCAAAGGTGGGGGAGGTCTCGTGGGAAGAGGGGAAAAGCAAGAGCAGAGAGGGAAGAGAATCGACGGAGGAAATTAAGGGAAGGGGAGGGAGAGGGGGAGAGGGGGAGAGAGAGAGAGAGAGCGCGAGACTATCGATGACGTCACCAGTGACTCAAGGGTGGCAGTGATGGTGGATATTCCTTGTTGCCCCACCCCACTTTTCCGGAACGCCCTCGAACGCGCCCTCTCCCCCCCTCCCTCTCTCGCTCCCTTCCCCTAACTTTTCTTCTCACGCATCCCTCTTCTTCCCCTCTTTTTGTCGCTCCCCCTCCCTCTCTCTCTCTCCCTCCCTCGCTTTCTAACACCCTTCTTCTCCTCGCCTTTACCCTTCTTCTCCTCGCCTTTAGATCACTCGATCGAATAAGGCTCAAACCACAGTCCACTTGTCCACGGAGACGATCGTACCCGACCCTCGCCAAGAAGTCCTGGTTACGGCTTATGCAACGTTCTCCCCCTTCTCCCCCTTCCCCTCCCCCTCTTCCTCTCCCTCCCTCCCTTTTCCGCTCCCCTCATTCGCCTCCCACCCTTCCACTCTCTCTCACTTCGGCTGCTCCCTGCACGGAATACACGAAGGGTGTGCCTGCTGAATGTGGCGAATGCACGAAAGAACTCTTTCTTTATCCCTCTCTCTCTCTCTCTATTCCTCTTTACCTGTCGTGCGTCTGGAGGATTAAAAAAAAGCGACCGAGATTGGCTGAGAGGAAGCCTTTGGCCGCCATCCTGGCTTCGCCTGCGGCACTGGCGTTGTTAAGGCGTCGAGTCAGGGAGATACGCGCGTTTGTATCGGTCGCTTCGAGCTGTAATTACTTAGATTAGCTGGGAAAGGACGGTTCGTGCGAATGACGTCACTCGGGAAGATGGGAAATCAGAGGGAGATCGTTTGCGAACGTCGGTAACGTTTTTAATTTGATTCAGATGTATATGTTTAATAAAATAGATATAAAATATATTACACGACCGATCTGAAAAAACAGGTGGTATTTGAATCGATTTTTTCGAACGAAATCTGCGGCTTTATCACTTCAGAATGAACAATTTTCTGATATTTATCTGGCCTGTACGAATGTTTGAAAAAATTTTCTGACGTAATCATCGATCATTGCCAACTTTCAGTAATTCATCAGTACCAAAGATATAAACGCAAAAAACCGAGTGTGTCTCGTTACAGAATCAAGCATGAATCGAATAAAATATCGCGTATAAAAACCTCAGCCGATAGAGATTTACCATTTTACGACCATTTTAACGAAGCTTTCTTTCCCTCCGCGGAAACGGACATTGCACTCCTTCGCAACTTCAACAGACGACACTGCAACGCGGAATAAAAATATAACCGAGAGCCGAGCGACTCGAAAAATATCTATTTTCGTCCCGTCGAAATCAATCGCGATCTATATTAATCGGCAATCGGAGCGATGTCGTCACACGTTTGCGGACGTGACGACGTCGTCGCCGTATCTGGATGCGATGACGCCAGACATACCCTCCCCCCCACACCCGACGCTTAATCGAGGTAAAAAATAAATGACACGGTACCGAAGTCACGTACATACTTTTAGGTTGGCATCGCCGCTCCCATCTGCAGAAGGGACTTTTAAACGTGCATATATGGGACGGTTTTCATCACAATGCGTCACCACCCCCCAAAAACCCTCCCCTCACACCCCTTCTCGTTTCATCCCCTTCATAACCACTCCCTCTACCCTCTTTACCTCCCCCTCTTTGCCACCCCCTGCCTCGCCCTCCATCCGACTAGCAAACCCCCTAAGGAAACAATAGAAACGTGCTACGAGCTCGCCTTTTGATAGAAACCCTATTCCCCCCCCCCCCCCCCCCCCCCCCCCCCCGAATGCATGCGACCACCCCATTCCATATTTCCACCCTCTCTCTCTATCCCACCCCCGACACCCCCTTCAGATCAAAATCCGAGGAAGCCACGTGCCCTCGCCAATATCTACAACCCTGCAGCCTCTTTCTCTCCCCCTTCCCACCCTTGCATCCAGCACTCCCCCCCCCCCCCCCCCCCCCCGACTCATGTCCTCCCCACGCGCTTTCCTTAGCGTAAATCTCTCCTCTACAACTCCCTCTCCCCCTAAAGCCGGCCACCCCTCCCTCACGGTAGGAAACAAAAGCGTTTTCGAGAGGGCTTTTAAGCCAGCCGTTCGGACAACGGAATAAGGGACGTGGGCTCTGACCAGCATGCATGACAATCATGGATGATATACTATATATGTATTTCCCTAAGATACCGAGACCATTCATGCGGTACGTATATATGTATATATATTTGTGTATATATATATATATACAAGTATATAGGCGGAAGAAAAAACCGACCGCTGAATATCGACAAGTACTCTTCGAAAACACGGCAAGGAACGTTATTTTTTTTCAATAATTCCCCCTCCAAAAGGGAGCATTATTATTTTTTTTCGCAGTCGCTCTCAAACTCGTGAGTGATCCGATTATGTGACGTTTGCTGTTTATGCACGGTCCATTATGGCAGCGCGGAATAAACTAACAGAGGGCGCACGTTTTCGTCGGGTTGAGTGTAAGAGAGTTTATTTTCTTTGTGACGGGCTTTTCACCTGCTCGGGAGTAGTAGTCGCTCTTTTTTTTCGGTTCCCTGTGATCCCTACTACGACAAAGGAACTCTTATTTAGTTAATACTATTCCAAAACACCTCGATATTTCGGACACGCGTCGGAATCAACAAACCGCTTACCACGCGATTATTTGTTGATCCATCTCTAGCGCTTTAGATTTTAACCCAAGTGCAACATAAGAATACCCGATTGATAAAGATAGATATAGAAATGGACATACGTCTGTAATAGGGTGAGTTTGAGACTAGACAGTCTTTTCTTCCATCTGACTCATTTTAAAATCGAGTTATGCAGAATCGGAGATGCTGAAAAAGCCTAAGTACATTAATATCAACTAAACGAAAGTATTTTTCGAGTAGCATTTATAGACTTGAAAGTTTTCAATGTTTTTATACGTCGATTTTTTTTCACAAATATTCAAATTCCTCGCCCAAATCGTCCTATTTTTTTTTAGGATCAGGACTTCTATCGATCTATGCCGAGGGTTTATTAAACGCCTTTTTAAAAATGCAGTCAAAACCAGTCGGATGGCGAACCACGACGCACGGAAATCCAAAAAATCGATCCGGTATTGCGTGAGAATGTTTATTTAAAATTTTCCCACATTCTTTCCGTCTCTCTCTCTCTCTCTCTGGGTCAATAGAGATCTTTTTATATAGACCCATCACGTCCAAAAAAAATCAGAAAATTCACGTTAATCGTAATAGTTAAAAAAAACCATTCCTTCTCGCGCCACACGCGACGTCTCCCGACACCGAGATTCTTCCTTTCTAAATTTAAAAATAAAAACGACCAGGGTGTTAATGAAAACGAAAAGGGAGAGAGAGGATTTCGGCATCATACTGTCGCATCCAGCCGTCCACGTCCTACCCTTCATAAAGCGAACGTGACGCCTTACCGCACGCTCTTCCATAGTTACTGTTATTCCCTCAACTGGAATCGGAGTGCCCTTTCCCAACCCACACACACACACACTCACTCCCTCTTCCCGCATTCTCTCCTCCTTTTTCCCATGCGGTCCCGTCTCCTCCCATTGTCTCAAAGGCAAAGAGAGGGAGGAAAGAGATTGGTTCTCTCCCTCCCTCCCTCTCTCTCTCTCTCTCTTGCATCCTACGGGAAAAAAGTCTCTCTTTCTCTCTATTAACAATACATATTCTCATCCTTCTTCCCTGGCCTCTTCTCTTCCCTTTCACCCACCCTTCTCTTCGACCAGAGACCTTCCCCCCACCCTCATCCCAGCATCCCTGTCTTCTCTCTTCCCCTCCTCCCTTTTCGTTGCCCGGCAGCCGGAGGGCTCTTTCGCAGCACTTTAACCTCTCCACCTCCTCTTCCTCCCTCTCTCACAGCCACGCTCCCCTCCCATTTCACGTACCCTTTTTAACCTTCCTCCTATGACGACCCTCACTCTCTCGTGCCGTCCCTTACGTACACGTGACTGCGTTGCTAGGGGTTGGGGAGAGAGAGAGGAGACATTCGGGAGAGTGTGTGTGTAATAAAGAGAGAATGAGGGGTGGTTCGCGTCAATGAACGCTGTACGAGTTTCTTTTCTTATTTTTTAAAAATAATCGTTGCATGAGAAGTGCCGTCCGCATACCGCACCTCTTTTGTTTCTCGAGACGGAGTCGATTCGTCTCCGACCGTTTCGCTCGATGTTCTTCCACGGTCGGGAGAGCGTGATTGGCGTTCGCTTCTCGTTCGATCTGTGTTCGTGTCACGTGTATGGCTTTTCTTCCTACGAGAAAAATAACGCGCGTCGTTTTGTTTCCCACTAGCACGGAGGCATTTATCGATTTCTAAGTGATTAAAAGGTTACGGAACGACTGGATGTCGACAAATATGTCGGTGTAAAACGAGTACGTAACCTCTTATAAATGCGAAATAAGAAAAATTTGAAGTAATACGCTTATGCGTAATGCTTGTGAAGATTTTCGTTAATACTCACTGAAGTATTTCAAACTTTTCGTATCACTTAGGGCCATTAAAAATCTTAGTGATTAATGATTGAAAACTTTGAATTAATTACCGCGGAGAAGGCAATGAAAAATTTAACCAGCTGGTAATATGACCTTATTTCTCCTTCAGGGAAAAAGTAATTTGTATTCCTGTGCCATGAAAAAAGAAACGCCACCGTCTAACACAAATTATTCTCTGCATTAAAAATTTTAACACAGTGAATTATAACCTTCGTATTTTGATTATGGCACCTGCACACACAATATTTTGTATATAATAAATTCCGATAGCTAATTACACTTTTATCGTATGACGTTTTCTGGTTTAGGTATGATAAAAGTGAAAATTTTAATCGGGAAAAGTCTCGTATAAAATTCGGTACAAAAAACAGCCAAAAGACGCGATTTAAATACGAAACATCGACAGTGCTGTATTGGGACAAGTGTGAGAAAAGCCAATGGCATACATTTTAAAATTTTAAATAGCCCTCAGGAAACGCATAAACTCCTTTTAAAAAAACGCTTCGTTAGAACGAGCCGCTCACATCGAAAAGGATAAACATCGGACTCATATGAGGAGATGATCGCCGCAGGAGATTCTTTTTCTCTCAAAGGACGGTCCCTCTTAAGTCTCTTTCTGATCCAACCATCCGAGAGAGGGAGACCCTCATCCGTCCCTCGCCAGATATCTCCCTCGCCCTGCACATCTCGCTCTACCTCCCTTCCTCCGGCAGCAGCGGGACCATTATCCCACCCTCCCTCTTTCCCGCCCCCCCTCTCTTTTCCCTCCCCCTCCTCCGTCACGCGCACATGGGTCCGGTCCACTTATTCGGACAGACAGATACTCTCTCCTCCTCCCTCCCTCCCTTCCTCTCCCCACCATTCATTCCCCGTCTCATGCACTCCCTCCCTTCCCATTACACATAGGGAACCGGCGTTGCACTCCCATAATCTCTCATCCCGCTGGCCACATACACACACGTTCCCTGTGTGTTCCTCCCTTTCTGCACTCTCTCTCTCTCCATCCCTTTTTTCCTTTACCCTTTACGAGGGAGATTGGGTCGTGAGGTCGGGGGTGGATTTTGATTCAGGATGGAAGAGAAAGGAGGGCTGAGGGAGGGATGGGGGGGAAGTGCATGCCGTGATCAATGCAATGGACGAAGGGAAGCATATTAGGCATCGGACGGGAGAATTTGCATCTTAGGGCGGCCGAGTGATGAACAATTGTGGGGCATGAAGTCTGAGAGAAGTGGGCGTTTTCGAACTCCACGCAAGTCGGGTAACCATGCATACAAAAAGCCTTTTCGGAGGAAGTGAATGGAAAGTGCGACTGATGTTGCCCGAAAGGATGGGAATTGTTTGTGAACACAAGACGCGCGTCGACTGAGTTCATGTAAATCGGGAAATTATCCTTTCGCGCGTCAGGCAACCTCGATTTAAATTGCTTATTTTGTCAGAATTGTTTTACGTGGCAGAATCAGCTGTTCGTGTGTTCAGCAAGCGGCTATTGAATAAAGAAAACCTTTTATTTATCCTTGAAACGATTATATTCACTTCATTAACATTTACTTCTAAAGGAAAACGACAGAAAGTGGCACTGAAACTCATATAAAACTGAGGTTTTTACAAATGAATTATAGACCTAATTTTGTTGTTTGATTCAAATAAAGGCTTCTTGGATCGCAGTCGTTTTTTTTTAAATCAAATATCGATGATAACATTGTAGCTGAAATGCGCATGTGGTTCATTCAAATGTTTCATTCTCATTTTCATCAATTATCTTCCGAATATTTTACTAAACTTGCACTTGAGCACCATATGTTTTACACTCGAAATTATTTTCTGGGGTTTTTTTTTAATTAACTTATTCGTTGAAGCTTCGCAGCTCGTTCACGTTTAGAAGTTTTTAGAAAATTATTAGAAAAGGGCAAGGTGGTCGATCGTAAATTTTAATAGGAAGCAAATCACACGGCACGCGACGCCAGCTGTCACGGAAACTCATAATTCTAAAAAAAAAAAAGACCCGATAATAATCTGAAAAAAAAACAAAAGCGGCTCGCGCTCGAAGTATCTCTGTGCCCTGAACGATAGGAAAAGAATCATGTCACGAGGAGAATAACCTCTGATAGCACCGTGATCCAAACGCATTGGAGCTACGATACGAAGTTTTCATTTTAAAATTTCCCCTCTCTTTCGCGTCTGTAGGAAGCAATTCCACCCACCTCGGAACAATCGCTCAGTGTAGTCCACCGAAAATTAGCATATCCCGGACCGAAACGTCTGATAGGATCCGGAAACCCATCTCAACGGAGACGAGAAATTCAATCTCATCTTCGAAGCCCTGTTCTTTTCATTAACAATCACGACGGCTAGGAGTAAAATCGAATTTCCGAAGTCCCGCCAGATCGCGTTCGGGAAAGACTCGTTTATCCAAAGCTGCGGAATCCAATTACCCAGCGGGGAAGGGAAGAGGGAGAAATAAAGAAGAGTAGGTAATGACGAATCAATTAGCGTCGGAATACACGGTTTTGAAATAAACTTTTGACGGAAGGACTGTGAATGGGAAGTGTTATGCATACGTAAAAAGGGACGACGGACGTAGAACTGAAGGGGAATGCGTGCGCGACCAGCGACAGAGGCCGCTGAAAAATTTGCATGACATTAAAAATGGCGATCGGCACGGTGGAAGGGGAGAAGCTACGGAAGGTGGAGGGGGGGGGAGGGGGAGGAGGAGTATGGGGATTGGTGAGGGATAAGGGTTAAATGATGGAGGAGAAGGAGGGGAAGTGAGTCATACGCGCGCAAAGGGGTGAGAAAACGTAGGGGATGGAAATCCGGAGGGGAATGTATTTAGAATGAAAGAAAGTGGATTGAGGGGAAGTGCCGGAGGGGAGAGAGGAAGTTCGGAAAGATAAGGGGGAGAGGGGAAGGTTCTGCTGCCCCTTTAGCGCGCGCACATACACACACACACATACGTACAAAAGAAGGTGGTATTGCGTGCGCGGTGTGGGTAGGAAAGTCTGTTTGCTAGGGAGAGGCGTCGGATGGAATGGGGTGACGGTGGTAGGGAATATGAAAGAGAAAGAGGGTTTGTGACGAGTGAGGAGGCTGGAGTTTAAATCCCACTGCTCATAACGGCACGGGTTAAAGTTTTCGGATTCGCCATTGTTTTTATTTTAAGATTGCCAACCTAACGGATTTTGAGACCGTGTCTGAAGTCAGAAACGAGAGTAATTGGATTTTTGCTCGAGGAATTCCGAGCGCGTTTTTTTAAATTGCTTAGATTGTCGATTTGAAACGTGTGAGTTATCCTGCTCTTTTGCGATCGACGGCTCCCATCTAATTTCACGCTGTGCAGTCCGCTACAAAGGCATCATTTCGGAATACTTGTAATACTAAAACTGTATTACGTTAATCTTCTCGAATCAAATCGAATTTCTTCCGTAGTTTTAGTGGGAATGGCGTAAATATACCGATGATTAAGTCATACAATTATTCAGCCCAGTCTTAACTTTGTGCAATATCATTATGGAGGAAATAAAATGAAGTTTATCTCTGAGTAACTTGGTTTAATTATGCGCTTAGTATAATCATCAGATGAACAAGCTGAATGCTCTAAGCGCCGAAACCTAGGTCGCATTGTTGTATATTTTTTTAAGTGCGTCTTTAGACTAAGTTGTTCGGAAATAAATCTGTCGTCTTTCTCGATGAATACATTAATAGCAATTATATAAATATCATTTCTGAGTGTGACAAGTATGCTATTACTGAAACGAGTAAAAAGACCAAATTAGTTCATTGAAATTTATTTAAGCGATTGCGAGATTAAATGCATTCAATTTTTCTCAGCGAGATTTATTTTGATCGCCTACAATTACTGAATAAATCAATGCCGTCATAATAAATTTTATTGGTTAAGCACAATGACATAGGATAATTTCCCGTTTGAAAAATACAAACTGGAGTACAAATGAGGTGCGATTTTCATTCGGTAAAATATCTGTAAAATAAAATAAAAAATCGCATTAAACTTTGGGATTATATTCGAGGGAAAATTCAACTATGCAGTATAACTTAAAACCTTCTGAAAAGGCAATCGATCCGAAGGGAGAAACTGACTCTATAGCCTTAAACATGTCAACCCGACGCGTGACACCGACGATGTCGTCCTACCTTATAGATCCCACATGCGAAAGCACGGTGTCTTCAATCAAGTGCAGAGTCATTCACCTGAGTCTTTATTACTTTCATTTTAAAACAGACTCTTTTCATGGCTAGAAGAAAGAAAACTACATTTGGGCGATGGATTTTTACCGTCCGCGGCTTCGTACTTCATTTCAATCCTTTTACATTTGGAATACTTGGGGATAATGAGATCCAAAACGTCTAGACTGCTACATAAGTCACCTCCTCAAAAATTTCGATTGTTTCTAAATTATTATTGATTAAAATTATTAAAAGTCAATCTTGTGTGAAATTATTTGCGAATTAACAAAGTTAAACGTATTAGTCTTCAAATGTGAACATTGAGAAAGAAAAATTCTGAACTTGAAAGGTCAAGTTCAGAATTTTTCTCTTTCTCAATCTTCACATTTGTGATCAGTATTATGCACACACGCATATAAGTCAAATTTCCATTATTTCACTCTTGGTATTAGTCTTCAGTTTGCGCCAGGCAAATTAACCTTAAGTTATATGTTAAAAAGGATGGAGGTGCTTGATGTCGGTGTGAAAGTTTTGTTTTATCGATACTTCGAAGAATTTGACTTCAAAGTTTGAGTAAAATGGATAATAACCGTCCACTCACTAGTTTTTGCCAAAAGATAAAAAAACAATACTAAGGTTAAATTTTTGTTCTCGCGCCCCATCAAAATTCGGCTTCTCTTTCCTTAGAATTTTTAACATTCTCTTCAGTTTATGATCCTATAATTTAATTACATCAATATAATTTCCCATGGGCTGAAAAAACGAGCATTCCATTAGGAAAATATAGACCAAAGTTACGTAAGCTGTTAAATGATTCATTCTCAAAATTAGAAAAAAATACCTTGTTTATCTGAGACTAGATTATGTTTTTCCTACTTAAACCGAGATAACTGTTCTTCTCATCCTCCTAGAAGGTCGCTAACCTTCCATGAAACTAACAGCAGCAGACATGCTAAGATCAGAAAAAAGAGAACTTTTTCAGAAATCCCCTGGAGACAGATCATTGAGCTGAACCCTTTGCCGCTTCTTCGTGTGACGAAATCGCCTCTCGCAACCTCTAAAGACCTTGGTTAAATTTCTAGCAACGATCCCCGCAAAAATACTCTGGACCTCCAATTATTAGGCCCAATTTCTGTAATGGAAAAGGAGCAGTTGATGCCGCAGATGACTCTCTAGAGTTATTAAAGTGTATTGTGTGCGCGCGTCCAGTGGTGTTCGGCTCAATGGAAGGGAAGAGAGCGTGAAGCGCGGGGAAAGGCCGCAAAGCGAAGGGTTGCGTGTGTAGGAGGCGAAAATATATATATATATATGTGTGTGTGTAGAGGTCAGGATGGAATGGCCCGGGGACACGGGTAGAGTGGCAAAGGGGACTGGTTGTGGAGGAGGCAGCGGCGGGGGGTCGTGTAAGGACGACGGAGGGGGAAGGATGAGGAAGGAAAAGTGATGAAGGGGGCGAGAATATAAGGGGGAAACGGGGTGGAGTGGGGGTTGGTGGCGGTCGAAGATAAGAGGATAGAGTTAGCTTGACAAGGTCGAGAGCTTCGACAGAGGTTGAGTCGGAACGATTAACAACGGTGCCAACCTTCTGGCTTCGATATTTTTACCGTGAAACTTTTTCCCTCACCCGCTTTGACAAACAGATCGGTCTTTCTCGTATAAATATATACAGGGCCGTGCCCAGTCATTTTGCCTCCTGAGGCGCCCCATTAATTTTTACTTTCTCCATACGTAGTATAGGGAAAGTATTGTGATCACGAAAAAAATCGACTTCGAGATTTCAACGAAAATACACGTTTTGAGGTCCTAGAACACGTTTAGACTATTTTCGGAATGATGTCTGTGGGTGTGTGTGTGTGATTGTGGGCGCTTTAACTCCAAAAGTACTTGCCATATCGTTACCAAACTTCATATATAAGACTTTAGCATGAGCACAAGGAACCGATTAGTTTGTGGACAATACCGGTTAACCGGAAGTCGAGTTTTATTCGAAACTCGATTCGTTTTCTGTGATATTTCTCTGTTAAAATATCATTATTTTTATACAGTTCTACACAAAGGTTATAGAGAATGTAATTTCCTACAACTTTCATTTGAAAGAATTTTCCATAGCAGTTATTGTTTAGGATTTATAAATAATCGGTTTTTTCGGTTTCCGTCAAATATCTCCCTAAAAACGTCGTCATTGGTCATCTCCGTGAAGACCAAAGTTGTAGCGAATAATATTTCTTTCAAGTTTTGTTTGAAACAAATTTTCGTAGAACCATCCATTTCGGAGATATTTAGCTTTTTCGTAATTTCCAGTATACAGCGCCACCACCGTGTAGCGGTGAATTCTGTAAACATATTCAAAATATAATTTACGGCAACAAGGACGACTGTGTTCTTTTACGATACGAAATAATAATTTTGCCTTATAATGCTATTCAGAATAATTTAAATATCTATACCTCAAATATGGAGAAAGTCATGTGTTGGCCACATCAGATTTTTTTTACTAAGTAATTGTTTTTGATAGGTTTTCATTTTTGTCAAATTTTGGCGACCCCCTTCGAGAGGCCTGAGGCGGTTCCCTCGCCGCCTCACCCATCGGCACGGCCCTGTATATATACGTGTGTATATATATATATATATATATATATATTGGGCATTACCTGTGGAGAGAGTTCATGATTAAAGAAGTGCTAAAAGGAAAACTGGATGGAAAAAGAGAAAGAGGTAGGAAAGGGTTTCAGTTGGTAGACGATTTAAAAGGGAAAGAGAGCTATCAAGACATGAAGAAAACTGCGAAAAATAGGAGTATATGGAGAACCAAGTTTAACCATGAATTATCACGGACCTGTCAACGGACAGACTACTTATGATGATGATATATATATATATATATATATATGTATGTATATGTGTGTGTGTATACGAGAAAGACCGATCTGTTTGCGTAGCATTTCCGACTTACTGAAGTTTTTCTGTAGAAAAAGAACCGTACATATGGGACGATTGGATTTCTGTAAAACTCATGCCGAGAATCAATCTGGCTAAAAGTGTAATAAATCGTATTATACATTTTCAGATATTTCTGTTAGAACTTGGGATTTAGCAGGAGTTAATTTTCAATTGGGATGTTTTCCTCGGAACTGAATAGTTTCACTATCGCATTAGCCGCGTTACGACCTATCTCATGAAAAGAAAATAAGCTTCGAAGTGCCGACGCAAGTGAATGTCTGCGGGTGTGATACACCGACAGCGAAGTCGTAAAAGAAAACGGTTTTATTAAAGAGCAGCGGGAAGGGGCGCGAACGCGTTGCATAAGATAGTAGACGGAGAGTCAGCGAACGATTGCAAGAGAAGTATTTTTTTTGTGAGGAACAGCGTTTACCCACGCAAGTTTCGTCCACGGATAAAACCACTGAAAATGTTTCGTTCGACTCGTCTCGCTTGTTCAACAATAACTATTTGAGATGGGAGAAGTTCGGTTGAGGTCACCACAATTTGGTTGAATTATGAATCGGATGTAATTTTTTGTTTGTGGACGTAAATACAGTAATTCGATGTGTTCAATGATCAGTCTAGTGAAGAATGTATTGTGTCATCGGAGCTCAAAATATAAGTTTTATGAAAATATCGTGAAATATTCTTTGGGAAACGCTGAAAGTTATAACATATTTTACTTGTCGTAAGGAGAGCAATATACCATATGGAGAAAGTTAACGGGCGCTGAATAGCAACGTAGTTGGCACACCATGTTCCGGAAGTAATTGGCATTATGACATTCAAGGACTTTATTTACATACTCTTTGTGGCAAAATCGATCCACGTATTTTATCCTTCTCGTCGATTATTTTTTATTACAACGGCATTTTTAATTCTTTTGTTTCTTAACGGAAAAAGCATACAACCAAATTTATAAAACTTCATCCTGAGGCAACAGACTCGAAGGCACGCGAATTTATTTCATCCTTCCAACCGACGAGGGTTAGTAATTGATCAATGTATAAAGTGGAAAGATGCATTTGCTTAAGAAGTTTAGTATTCCCCTACCTTCAACTTCAGTGAGATTTTTGGTGTCACGAAGACAATACAATTTCTTATATTTATTTGTTTATTCAGGTTTTACTTTGTGTAAACGTAATTAGCCAGACCAACACCACATAATAGAACATGCACGACCTTTCAAGACTTAACGACAATTTGCAATCCTCATCCCCAAAGCTAATTGCAGGGAATTACAAGAACTCGGATCCAGTTAATCTAACCTATTTTTTTTAGGGTATAATCGCATCTCAGCTAAACTGGATAAGTAAGACAAATGGAGCATAAACGTTGCACGAAAAAGCAGACGGTCCGTGGGCAAACGAGTTTCATTTTAGTACATTCTACCCCCGTATAGATGGCGAGGGGGAGGGAAGAAAGAGGGTAGTAGAGGGAAAGAGGAGAGAGGATTGGGAAAGGAGGATGTTCAGAGGGAGGAGGGAATGCGCGGAGGCAAATGAGTTCTCCTCCTCCGTGTCGGGGGAGGAGTTGGAGGAGAGATGTGGAGCAAGAGTGACGTACGCTTGAGGATTACGTGGCGACCAATTCGATTAGTGCGCCGTCCATCGCCAGGGTAGGGAAGCGTCGTATCACGTGTCGCTTTTACGAGCCATGGCCGACGAGAAAAAGGGGGGGAGGAAAGAGGGGGACGGAGGGCGTCCTCGAGTAGAAACAAATGACAATTGGTGGGGAAAAGCGATCGACTAGAGATAGAGAGTAAATGCCCGACATTCCCTGTCAATATGTGTCGATGGCAAACAACAGGAGAAAGAGAGAGGAAATTTCTTCGGAAGTTGGATGTCTAGAGTAAAGTTTCCCTTCGGTTTGATCTAAACTGCTTTAAATTTTTTAAGCCTTTCGTTGAATCATCCAGTATTTAAGCGTCCACCTGCGATGGACGCATTTTTTCCTGTTTAAGGAAAGGATGTAATAATTAATAATTAAAACTAGGAACGCCGAGTCTCCCTGTTGGAATGACCTGATATAACGTGCTGCCTATGCACAAATGGATTGCAGTTGATTGCAACGGTTCTTTCCTTAAATGAAAATGGTAGAATGCATTAAAACATGTAACTTTTAATCAAACATTTCTTGGAATATATTTTAGAATCGAACTTATTCTTTGAATATTCAATTTTCAATTCATGCGATCTGAAAACCCAGCACGGACATGGTTTCACGCGAAAATGTTCCTTTCAATGTGTTCACGGCAATTGTACGACAAAGAAAACTATCTTACTCATAAAAAAATCTCTTCGGCCAAATCGTCCAAATGTAGCCCTTGATCGAAATGATTTTTTTTTAAATCATCAATTCGCGCATTAAGCGAAGGCAAGCACTTCTCTCTGCGAACCCTCGTAAAATGAGCGAGAGCGGAGAATCTGCTCGATGACCCACTTGTGTTTACAAGGGAAAGGGAGATGAAAATGTTGTCCTTCGTCTTTTTCGTTCAGCGCGTTGCAAATGGAAGGAGGTTGGGGGAGAGTTGTTTCTCTCTCTCTCTCTCTCTCTCTCTCTCTCTCTCGAGTGTATCTTTTTTGGAGGGAATGAAGTTACGGAGGCCGGCGATGACGTCAGTCGTGTCAACAATGAGAGCGACGGGAGCAATGGAACAGGACCACGCCCTCCGACAAAAGGGAGATGAACTGGGACATGACTTTCGGAAGGGGTGGAAAAATGGACAAAGAAAACATTTCACTTAATAAAATGAGTTATGTGTCTCACGTCATGGACGATTAAATCCGTTTTACGCCAAGTAATTGCCCACATCGACGTCCAATTGACGACCATTTCGGTGTAAATGCCCTTTTATTCTCGCTTTTGTTGTTCCCCCAGCAAACGATGCTACACGATCCTCGTAGCAGCAGGATTAAAGCTTCGTTCTATTTTCAATCATTATTATCGCTTTATCGATTCAATTATCTTTCTTTCCTATTGACTCCGAGTTTCCTCGTGCTCCATTTATTCCTTTAGTGTCTCGGGGAATACTGAGAGTTAGAATTTGTACAGAGTGATATCGAATCATATCGCATGACAAATTAAACAATAAAGAATACAGAAATGACGGTAAATAACATGAATCTCATATAAATCCAAGATATGAATTGCCGAAGCTATCACTAAAACCTATAAACGCCATAAATATTATCAATGAAGTGGGTGTAAATCAAAGGTAATCTGATAAATATCGGCAACCCCTCTTAACACTTATCTTCCAATAAATGCTATTGTTTGATTAAATACAATGAAATGAAACAGGAAAGTTAAAAATTATGTGAATTAACCCCTACGAACCATAAAAATTTTTCGTTCGTCTAAGAAAAAACTTAAGACTCAAAAAAGTTTTCGACTTTTTATTTGTACCAGTTTTTTTAAGGCCGATTTTCATTGAGATTTAACCATCACAAAAGCTTTAAATTAGCTCAACTCATTTTTCGTGTATTTATTTCCGCAGTAAAAGATATAATGACACAATATGCTGCAACTCTATCGTTAATGAGATGATAAAATAAGACATAAAAATTGAAAACTACAGCTGTGAAATTTATCATATTCCTCTATAATTAGGATGTTAAATCCAATTCTTATAGTACCAATATTTTTATTGTTATTTCATAAGGTTTTTAATTTGATAATAACAACATTCGATGCCAGTCTTGGAATTGATTCTCTAGTAACCTTCAACCTGTGAGCGACTTTAATTTTCTTTGGAAAATGTACCATCAGTTCAAGATTTTACAGCTTAAGTTAAAACATTGTCATTTTAGTGAAAATGGCTAAAGTAGAGATTAAATTTATACGGTAATTGAAATTCTCATTCATCTATTTTGTGGAGATAACCATAGCTGTAAGAAATATTTCATAGTTTTAAATATATATATATATGTAACTGAGTTAATACAGAAAACTAACATTTTCTTTCTTATCTTTACAGTTAACGATGAGATATCCTCGGGGCGGGATGACATTCTCAATACCGTGTCACGCCATGGAACAGATGGTGAGTGCACATTGAAAAGTAAAGCAGTAGAGAAATAAATCAGCAGAATCAAATAACGACGCCCCAAATAAGCAGTAGATATTAACTAGTGAAGATTATTACATTATTTTTATTATATGATACAATAATTTTCGGAACTTTATAAAGATAATAGTTATGGTTGCTTTAAATAATAAACTAGGTAACAATGATGTTATTGTATTAATTGGTAGCCACCATCGAGGATTTCTTAAGTTATTTTTCGATCCATGTTCGTCTGTGGTTCCGTGCAAATAAATTGCCTTTGTTCATAATAAATATTTTTGGGCAAAAATTGCCTTTTTATTTTAAAAAATCTCGATGAACATCTACTAAATAAGCTAAACATATGTTCAACAGCGAATAAATAATTGTTTTTCTCACGTTTTCTTATCTCTTTATCCTTTGCAGATCACGAAGTGCAGAGATCATAAAGGTGCGTGGATGTTGTTTTATAATCCGGCAATGGTCCTGTTGCTGGGGACGGAAGGCCCCTCATCCCTCCGTGTTCACTGTTGGCCTTGATGTGCGTAAAGTCATAAGGCACGCGGTGAATGCCAAGGGTGATGGGCTAATACAACGGAAATGGCGCCTCCCGAGTGGCTGCGATTAGTACCGGCGGTTTTAATATACGCCTTATACAGACACACACTGAAACGTAGAATTTTATCTACCCAACTCTAACCATCGCCATTTGGAGCCTTTCACTTCATTTCCTCGTAAAAAATCTCCCCTTCGTTCAAAATGACCGAATTATCCAACCTTTTCTTTCCCTTTATTTCTGGGCATGCCTCCTTCGAGTAAAATCAAGAAACTCCTAGAAAACTAGAAAAGTTTTGAGGCACAGTTAAATTAAAAATGACATCCTTTATGTAACTATTATATTTTTAGTGCCTTTTTCCTTTTAAAAAAATCTCTTTGCTTGTCTGTTTGTCTGTACGGGTAGTATTTCTGGTATCTTTCAACTTGAGAAACCAAAATTTCAGGATAGATTGTTTTATATGAGAGTTGGGCATGATATAAATTTGGTGGGTCTAGGAATAGCTGCTCGGGAGTAATCGGAAAAAACGTTAAGAAGTAAATGCTGCTACAAATCTGTGATTCTTTACTCCACTGGAAAGCAGTAGTAGTACCAGTAATAATGGAAGTCGGCGAAGAAAAGTGCCTCACGTAATTTGCTCTGCTTTTGAATAAAATGAGAAAAAATCACTTGGCATAAGTTTCACTTTATTAAAATAGATACGACCGGTTTCGACTAATATCTAGTCATCATCAGGTACAAAAACAAGAAGCAACGCAAATTTTTTCTCATTTTATTGATGATGGAGTTCCACCAAGTAAAGGCTTCCTCCGTTGATTTTGCTCTGTTTTCTTCCCTCACTTGTTTTCAAAGAATCCAACCTCACATTCTATACAAGTTTACACCCTCCTGAACCAACTATCCCGGAAAACCTGTCTAAGGCGTTCACCACTTTAAAAATCGTATAAAATCATTGAACGAAAGTGCATTCTTTCAAGCTCCATGACGACTGCAGGATAGCAGCTCAGTGTGTCAGGCTTAAACTTGCATTTTCTATGTCACAGTGATCGGTGAGCTGTTTATTGCTGTTTAGCGGCAATGACTGGCATTACGAAGTTGGAACCGACTCTTCTCCGTGTCTCAAAACTTTTCTAGTTACCTACGTATTATAAAATCCTCATGCGTGTTAAGAAATGATATCCACTATGATATTTTTTACATTTTTTCAAACAATTATAAGATGTATAATTTAATTAGCAGCGTTTTATTTTAAAATATTATTTATCATATATGAATGGATTTTATATATAAGAATGTACACATGAAGCTATGTAAAAATAAATGACTGAATAAATTTTGGAATTACATTTATTCCATATATAAATTTATATACTTTAGAAGCCATTGAAAAACTACCTGCTTTGATAAGTTCTTTGGCTTAAATTCCTTATTTATAAAATAAATTATGCTAGTTTTTAATTATACTCTTCTAATGCTTCAGAGGTAAGCAGCCAATAATTGTGAAATCAACGTAGACCATAATTATAACTTGATAGAAGCTGAAGATAATAAGAAGCAGCTTGATAAATGATAGATGGAAATCTTGCAGCTATATTATTTCAGCTGCATGCATTTTACTTTAGGCCTCTTCATTCATTGATATTTTCCACTATTACACCCTGAGAATTATTTAAATTCCAAATATATATACATTGTGAACAGTAAATATGAAATGCATAAAGGGTGGCAAAAGCGAGATCAGTTGTCTTCTGTGGATGAATAAGAGTCTTAACCGAAAAGCTTTTCATGTGTTACTGCGATACCCCAGCGGTTCTCAAGACTCACTAAGCGTCCGCCTTTTTGCTTTCCTTATTTCGTTTTACCTATCCTCTTCCTCCAGTATATATGCAGATAATAATGAAGTCAACAGATATATGTTTTCATTTAATTAACATCTTGGGAGATCTGCATGATTTTTCAAATTGGGAACCCATTTTACAATTCTCACATTGTCAGTTCAATATAGTCAAGTTCAAACAACACTAAAAAAAGTTTATTTGAGATTTTTTCCTTTCCTAATTATAGAATTTCAAGTTAAATTATGAAAACCGTAAGAAGTAAAAGAATGATTACAGATCATACATAAAGTAGTTGTTAATTTATCGATAACGGCAATTTGCTTTAGAAATGTAATATAGAATTCCATAAAAGAGAAACACTAAGGGGACCTTACGACATGTTCCTTGCTGATTTGGTTGAACCTTGGTGAGCATGTAGCACACTCGTAGTGATGAAAAATGCCAAAGCATTCGCGAGGTTTTTTCAATGATATTTAGCGAACGTACTAGGGGTCCAATTTATCTACTTATATGAGTCGTAATATGCATCTTAGGCGATGGCCTTGTTGTTTAGGGGTCGGATTCTCAAACTTTTGGGAGCGAGTTCGATCATAACAAGAAATTTTTTTTTCAATTTTTATTATTTTTTCTATTGTCTTGTAATTTTTGGGATATATTATTTACTGAAAGTTTACTGGATTTAAAATTACATTTCCACTGATTAAGTAAAGATAATAAATTTTTTCGCAATAAAGTTGAAAAAGAATTGAATTTGAATTACCAGAAATAATTAAATGGTAATAAGGTTTATCGCACATATTCAACTCTTTACAGGAAGCTAATGCTTCATTGCAAATTATTATTTTACACATTTACTTATCGATTTTATTAGACGACGTACAATTTTTCGGGTGGTAGTTATCGTAGAAACATGAAGAGCAGAGATATAGCTTACACCATGCACACGTTATTACACCAATTGACTGACAGGCACAGTTATATTTAACAGATTTTTCTGAAAAACACACATAATTCACATTCATAAAAATCCTCCTATCGCTTGTCAGTTTCGAAGCATACACGCGTACCCAATCATATCGCGAAATACTGGCGCCCTTAATTGGTGATGAAGCAACGAATTTAATTTAATTGCACGCTCACGTGATGATATTTCGCGCTTTTGTGCCATTCAAAATGTGCAATTCTGCATCCACTTAATGAAGTTTTTAACCTGCCTATAAAAATAAACATCACAAGGTTGGCAGAGTGGAGTGCATTTTGGCGGAATAAATTTAAGAGTGCACGTTGATTCATCCTTATCTTCAACAAAGATTTCGTCGTACACTGCGGGGTTAGTCTGACCTCCACAAGAATCAGTAAGCAGAAGAAACTGTTCATTTTTGACATATGGTAGAAGAGCGTTCTGAAAGAATAACTTTTTACAGCTTTCCTGTTAGTTTTCCTGATTTTGAACACTATACAATTACATTTCCAAACTCACTCGCCAAGTCATCAAGTTTCTTTTGCAACACAGGACCGAATTTATCACCCGATTCTTGAAGGCACAAAAAAATCCATGGAAGCAATTTCCCAGATATTGTTATTGCATATTACGCAGTATAAGAATGAGTAATTTTATTTAAACTTTGTTTTTGTACGAAAACACTTTCTACTCCTTGATAAGTGAGAGACCTGTTGATTGTATACCGATATTGACGCTTTGTCTGATCGGTATTCATAATAAAATAGGGATCGAATTTCGTGATGACTGCCTTGACTTGTTTCCAAAAATTTTCAGCTGCCTCCAACGTTTCTTACATTGTCACAGCATCCTTTTCACTGATGTAGCGAGTTATTTTACGCTGCCGGATCCGATTACTTGTCTTGAATTTTTCAACCCACCTATTAATATGAAAATTTTGTTATTACAATATATCATATCATATGTCATATCATATTGTACTTACGAGTCATTTGCAGTGAAGCAAAAATTTGTAGACTGGAATTGATATGCCGCAGCTATGGCCCACTGCTCCAAAGTTCTTGTTGTGACTTTTTGAAAGTTGGCTCTAACTTCAACAAATCTGTCCGTCGACCATGTATTAATTGCAGCATATTTAACTTGCTTGGATCCACCGGTTTTGATGTCCTGTTCCCACCGCTTTAGCGTCTGCTTATACGTTAAATTTTCCTCCGCAAAATTTCCAAACTCAACTTCGGGCGTGAAAGATCTAATGCAACTGCTCTCTTCTTATATTCTAATGGAATAAAAGCATTATTGAGACTGCTTGCCTTTTCTTCCGGTTCATACAACTCATCATCCTTATCATTCATTGTCAGTATATCTACATTGTCGACACCATCATTGCAATATCCCGTGCATTCTTCAAAGTCGCCGTCCACATCAGTTTCTTCCTGTAAAATACGTTCTTCATCCTCAATAATTTGACTTTTTCCATGCATTCCCATTATGCGCTTGAACATCTCTGCTCCAATTACCATGGAACGTTTCGAGATGGGAGAAGAGGAGACAGATCACATTACTGTTAACTAGCGGACTTTGGCAATATTTAAATGCATTAAACATTTCCACTTTTTGTTCTTCTTTCACCACCAATTAATCGAGTGTCGCAGAGTACGACATGCTTGACGAGCAAATATTGTAGAAATTTTTCCTCTAACATAGAACTTCTACACAATTTTCTGTAAAATCAAGACGGAGGATTCACGTGCTGCCACTACGAGTCTCTTCGGACGACTGACATGAAGTGCAACTTTGGTGCAGTGAGTGAGTGTATCCTGACTCGTGGACTAGTGAAGGCTGGCGTTTGAAAAGAGGATATGGACTTTGGTCCTACTGGGGGAGATTATTTTGTGATCGACATCCTTGGGAGGACGTGGGGATGAGACAGGCAAAAGGTTCATTTTGTTGTACATAGTGCACCAACAAGAACATTCAAGGATGAACTGATTGTGAAACAAATATACACTTTGTAAGCTCCACACGCTTGTCTCGTTTATCAGTAGATTCGTTCTCGCAGATGACACGTTTAATTTCATGTTTCTACGATAACTACCACCCGAAAAATTGTACGTCGTCTAATAAAATCGATAAGTAAATGTGTAAAATAATAATTTGCAATGAAGCATTAGCTCCCTGTAAAGAGTTGAATATGTGCGATAAACCTTATTACCATTTAATTATTTCTGGTAATTCAAATTCAATTCTTTTTCAACTTTATTGCGAAAAAATTTATTATCTTTACTTAATCAGTGGAAATGTAATTTTAAATCCAGTAAACTTTCAGTAAATAATATATCCCAAAAATTACAAGACAATAGAAAAAATAATTAAAATTGAAAAAAAAATTTCGTGTTATGATCGAACTCGCTCCCAAACGTTTGAGAATCCGACCCCTAACCAACTAGGCCACCGCCTACGCTGAACATTACGACTCATATTAGGACATAAACGGCGGATTGTCCCGCCGGGACACCGGGAAAAGTCCCGGTGGGCCGATGCTGCTCCTGGGCCGGGGCTGCCTGAGTGGCTGCTGCCTCGGCCAGGAGTGTTGCTTTTCCGTATTCTAAAGTAGTGTTTCTCAAACTATAGGTCGCGGCCTCCTAGGGGGCCGCAACGTTATTTTAGTTGTTAGGTGGGCCTATATCCTAGTATTTGCCCGGGCCGATTTTTGCTCCCAATCCGCCCCTGGACATAAATTGGTCCACTAGTATGTTCGCTAAATTTAAATGCAAAAATATCGCGAATGTTTGAGAGGAGCGTCTTCTTGCTTTGGCATTTTTCATCACTAGGAGTGTGCTACATGCTCACCAAGTTTCTACCAAATCAGCGACGAACATGACGTAAGGTCCCCGTTAGCATGCTCCCCATCAGCAACTTTGTTTTGTTTTTACGTTTAAAATTTTGGTTTTGATCGTTTTTGTAAAACTGAATTATCATTTTTAAGTTTAAGACGTTATGATTTGTGCATATAAAGAAAGAAGGATGGTGTGCTTTTAAAGGAATAGACGAAGGAAGATCAATCTTTCACCGAATCGATTGATTAACCTGTCAGGAATTTTTCAAATGGCGAGATATCGTTAAAAATTACATTGAAATTAAATGGAGGTAAGTTTACCGAGCATATGAAGTGAAAATAAAAAAGATGGCATGATATAAAAATTATTTTATTTAAGCAATTTTTCATTAAAGATTCGCATTCAAACAACTCGATGCAGCGATGGAAAAAAATTTGATGTTTGAGTTTAAGGATGGGCAGAAGGAGTACTAGCAGGCAAACTTCTAAATGAGCACGATTTAAATGTTTATAGTATCTTGCAAAATGACAGTTAAAGGTTTTATGGCCAAAAATGAGTATAAGTGTAAAAAATAATAATATAAGTTTAAACAATGGTTGTAATTCCGCTCCTTTTTAAGTAATACCAAGTAATACCTCACCTCCACTTTGTTGATTAAATTTTCTCTACCAATTATATACTGTATAGATAGAGGTGCAGCAAAGGGAATCACTCGTAAAAAAACTTACGATGACATAATTCTGGAAACAGGCCAGGATTTACCACTATGCTGCCCTTGAACATCTCGTTTAAAAAATGGAAAAGACATAATAAGAATAAATAAATACTGTAAATACTTGATTTATAACAATCGTGCACGTCTAAGTCGAGGTAAACATACAGTTCGGTAAAATGTATACAACGCGTGTTTACGATTCTAAAACTGTAACTCTTCCACTTAATGAATCTAACAATAAGATCGACGTATGTTCAGGCATCCTCATATGACGACTTACATACTGTATGTACTGCAGGCAGGATTTTGAATGCGCAGTAAAGGCGACATTCAATCAAGGCCTTTACTTCGTAAATAATACGAAGCACTTATCATGGTAAATAAGGGGCATTTTTGATTAAATTACTTTAAATATGACTTTAATTATATTATGAATCTCAAAACTATTATTACATTTGTTGCACTATCAAAAATAAAACCACCATATCATACAAACGAAAAACTTATCATGTGGATTAATTTGAAGGAGATTATTTAACTTTAAACTTTTTCGAAAAGCCGTGTACGCTTTTGAAGAGTCTCATTCGACAGGTGAGTCCAAATATTTTAAATTTCAAATATTAATTTATTGTGTATCCACCAAGCAAAAACAATCTCCAAACTTTTTATCTCCATATTTCGCATTACTTATTTTGACTAAGGATGGTGTTTTATAAGGTTCAAACCTACCGCCAGAACTAATAATGTAATAAATAAAGAATCAATTGATTTCGGTGTCAAGGATGTAGAACAAACGGTTATGAAGCAAACACTTTCAGAACATTACATTAATTTTGTATGGCACATGAAGAAAATTAAGCTTGAAATCCTGAAAAACTTGTGCAGAATTTACTTTCTTCGTCAGTTTCATTCCCTGAAGTATCCATATGTAACTCGAATTTATAAATGACTGGGCACTCGTCCAAAAAATACAAATAGTAAAATAGAACAATTTCAAGTCGGATAATACTTACAAACAGTTTGATTCGTTTTTTAGGCGCGTTTCGCTTACAGCGTGAGCGCCTATTATCGCATGTTCGTTCTCGGCTTCTACCGAACGGATTTTCATGAAATTTGATATTAAGGACTTTCGATCAAATGTAATAAGAAAATCGCAAAAATGAATCACGTACGCCAATCACTTTACTGGTGACAAAAAATTAAATTGTCGTCATATCTCGTAAAGTATTGCTCATATCAAAATATTTTTCAAATAAACGTTGTAGAACTAGTGAAGAAAAGTATTTCCTTTCCTATACATTTTTATCGTAGGAGTAGCCGTCATCGAGAAAATCAAACAAGAAAGTCTTATATCGAGTTGAACTTAGAAAATTTCTTGCATGGTTACTTTATTGTTGCTAACATAATCTCCCAAACAAACGTTTAATTTCCTTACGTGTGCATGTAATATTATTAAATAGGAAGAAAATGGATTATTTATGATGAAGAAAAGAACTTTAAAAAGCTATTTCCCTTACGTACAGGTATATAATTGCTTTCTAATACTCCATTGCACGAAACGCGCCCATTTGTGATACGTTGTACACTTTCCTAACTTGTTATAGATAGCCCCGCTTTTGACCATGTCATCTGAAAATTCTTATGCGAGTGATGCAGAAAAAAGAAAACGGAAAGCTGCATAAGTTTTATCAATATCTTCACATCCTAAATTAAGCAAATATTTCACCAAAAAGACAACAAACTTGATAACAGATACAGCCAACAAAATCGGCAATAGTAACTGTGTCTTCATCATTTCCATCGTCGTGAGTCCATGAAACAGATAATTTAGCAGCATCACATTCTGTCCAGCAATCATTAACACAGATTAATTAACATACATAAGTTTCAATTTCAAAGCAGATAACAACATCAGCTGATTATGGTTCTAATAATGACAGTTCGCCTTCCACGTTAGTTGTTGCGGAGAATGTAGGGAAAAGTTCATCACCATCACAATCTATCCAACCGCTAATAATTAGCACGGGTACCGCGGAAGTTCCAGATCCAGCAGGTTCATTAAAAACAACCGATCGTCGATTGGTAACATGATCCGGCAGAATGGTTAACCCAAACTATATAAAAGACAGTGTCACTTTGTGTGTAATGCTTTTTGAAGTTTAATATCTCGCAAACGACTGAAATTTTCAGGATAGCATTATGATATAATAAAAAAACGTTTTAATGTATCTAACTCGAGATCAAAGACCCGGGTTCGAATCCAGGGGATAATTTCCATTTCCAGTAAGATAAAACGTAAAAATCAATTTTTCGCCGTGCAGGCTTTCATTCTTTTGCAAAACTAAATTATAAAGAAATGACCTACGTTCTTCGGATCTGGATTATTTTAAAAGAAAACAAATAAAAATTCTTATTCATTTCATCTTTTTTCAGCCTACAGTTCGAAATCGCTTAATTTAAACGTTTAATTCACACAGTTTTAGGAAATCTTGCCATTTTTAACGGTATGTTGCCTTGCCTACATATTCCATTGTTAGACCTCGATATCATATTTTTACTAGTGTAATGCCCGTTGAAATATCAACGGGAGTAAAGACTCGATCGTTAAAGCTATTTATGGAGATAAAATTGGCATCAGAAACATAAATTGTATTGAAAGTCATTTCCCTCTCCTTCATTCCCACTCTCTTCACCTTTCTCCTTTCCCTCTCCCTTCCTCTACCTCCCTCTCCTTCCCTCTCTCCCCCTCCCTTTGTCCTCGACCTCCCTCACTCTCGTATTAAAAACAATCAAAACACGTTTACACCCATAAGGATTGAAATTACAATATTATATAGAGGTCTAACAATGGAATTGGTAGGCAAGGCAACATCCCCCTAAAATGGCTACATTCCCTCAAACTGTGTGAAGTAACGTTTAAATTGAGCGATTTCGAGCTGTAGACGGTAAAAGACGAACAGAATAAGAACCTTTATAATATTTTCTTCAAAATGGTTCACATCCGAAGTTCGTTGGTCCATTTTTTCTAATTTTCATCTCAAAACGAATGAAAGCCTGCACGGCGAGAAATTGATTTATAATTTATTGGAAATGGAAATTATCCCCTGAGTCGAGCCCGGGTCTTTGGTCTAGAGTTAGATACATTAAAACGTTTTGTTATTATATCATAATACTATCCTGAAAATTTCATCAAATTCGGCTAAGTCGTTTGCGAGATATTAAGCTTCAAAAAGCATTACACACAAAGTGACACTGTCTTTTATATATATCAATGGTAGAAGCTTTCATGTGGTGGAACTGCGTCATATTTAATAAGACCATAAAACGGTAGAAACTATAAAAAAAATTAGTAAAAGTTCCACAAAGTATATACTTTGTGGAACTTTTACCAATTGTTTTTATAGTTGCTACCGTTTTATGGTTTTACTGTTTTGCGGTTTTTACTGGTTTTATTAAATATGTCTTTTATATTAGTTTAGATTTCAATCCTCATGGGTATAAACGTGCTTTGAATGCTTTTAATATGAGATAGAGGGAGAGAGCGGGGGAGAGATAGGGAGGGTGAGGAGGAAGAGGGGTGAAGGAGGGAGGGGAAACGATTTTCAAGACAGTTGAAGTTTCTTATGTTAATATGATCTCCCTAAATAGTTTGAACGATCGTATCTTTCCTCTCGTCATTTTTGACAGGCTATACACTAGTAATAAATAACGAACTGCGTGAACAAGTCATTAAAAAACCAAACAATCAATATTTAAATGAAGATTATTCACGATCAGCGAGAGAGGAAAAAGTCAAGTACGGTTTTAATAGTTAAGCTTATTCAACTGAAAAATTAGCAACGGAGAACAAATAAGGAGAAAATGGCTTGTGTATTCACCATCTACCGGTAACGTATTTTATATACCGTGCAAACTTTTCAGTCAGCAAGAGTTTGCATTTCGGAATGGATTTAGTGACAGGAAAAACTGCCAGGTTCGGATTACTGAATATGAAAACAACATCAACCCTAAAAAAGCACTAATAATTTGAGCACATTGTACAAGGTTTCAGGTAGAATTGATTGTGAAATTGTCAAACAGCAGCAGACCGAACAAAAGTATGGCGCGATGTCCTTAGGCGTGTTGTTGAAACTATTAAATTTATAGTAGAAAGAGTCTTGCATTTCAGGGTGAAGATGAAACATTTGGATCACAGACTAACGGAAACTAAATTGATTGGAAGGCTTGATCCGTTTCTGGCCCAGCATATTGAAAAGTATGGCGGAAGTGGGTCAGGAAGTACAACATATTTGTCTAAAACAATTTTTGAGGAACTTATTCAGTTGATGGGTCAAACATTAGAGACAACCATTATCACAGAAATTAAAAGTGCTAAATATTTTCAAACAATGTGGACAAACCCAGATATTTCCCATATCCATCAACTTACCTTCATCGTACGATATGTGCGACCGAATGGAAAACCAGTCAAAAGATTTTTAAGATTTGTGGAGCTCCATAGCCATGGCGCTGAAAATATGACTAATCAGATTAAAAGACTGATTGAAGATTTTGGACTCAATATCGATGACTGCAGGGGACAGCGTTATGATAATGCCACTATCATGGCTGGTATTTACACAGGTCTACAGGCACGAATAAAGGAATTAAATCCGCTTGCTCATTATGTACCCTGTGCAGCACATTCTGCAAATCTTGTTGGTGCCTGTGCTGGTGATTGTTGTATAGGCACCTTGTCCTCCTCCTACTTTGTGCAATCTTTATACAACTTTTTATCCGCTTCGACGTATACATGGAAAAGGTTTAAAAACACGTTACCATGAAATTGACTTGTTGTTAAATCACTTTCTCAGACTCGATGGTGTGCTAGAGCGGAAGGAACGAAAGCCGTATATCTATACTATGCAAAAATTAGAAATACTCCAATTCAGTTATCTGATGATAACACTCAAAATCACGACTCGATAAGAAGCGAAAAATTTAGTTAACAACATGAACGAAACCGGGTCTTCCACTTGCCGGGCAGATATTCTACCGTTGAACTACCGTAGCAGACTAATTCTCCTGTTTCAGAACGGGAATATTTTCTTGGGTTGGGACTATGCTAGTATCAACCAGTCCCAACGGATGTCCTCAAGGAGATACATCAAAGAAAACCCCTACTCTCTCAAATGGTGAGAATGTCATGATATAAACTGATAGCTAGGCTGGACCCAATTCAAGAAAATATTCCCGTTCTGAAACAGGAAAATTAGTCTCCCACGGTAGTTCAGTGGTAGAATATCCACCCGGAAAGTGAAAGGCCCGGGTTCGAATCCCGGTCATGGCAAATTTTTTTCACCTGTTTCCACATTTACCATCATTTCAGATTATGCCTGTCTCATAAAGATCTTCGGATCATCCTTTCCATAAACACGAACGAATTCGATACAGTGCTAATGACAGTTATATGGAACACTATATTGAACCGCTTCAACGCAACAAGCTTCTCCCTAGAGCAAGCTAATATAGATATATTGAGTGTTGCCAAATTATACGAATCTCTTTCAGATTTTATTTTGAAAACGCGGGACAATTGTGATGAAATGGAAGAGCGAGCTAAGAAACTGGTGTCAGATCATACATATGCATTAGAAAAAGAGTCGAATTACAACCGAAAATGCATGTTTGATGAAGCAACTACGCCGGACGTAGAACTGACTGCACGTGATAGATTTTGATTTCAAACGTCCAATGTAATTTTTGACTGTTTGGTCATGGAAATGCGCAAGCAACAACTTGGATATTCGAAGATAAAGGAACTTTTCGGATTTTTAACGGAATTCCGCACTCTAGACCTGGTAGAGCTTAGAAAACAATTTACTAACTTAGTGGAGTTATGTCCTGATGATCTGGAAATCGAATTCGTGGATGTGTTTCTGCAATTTTCATCCGTGATTGCGACAGAGGAAAAGGCGAAAGTTGCGCATATGATGGAACTTCTTGCAGATGGAGGATCAATGTTAGAGTCATATCCAAACGTCAGAATCGCTCTAAGAATATACCTTAGTATTCCGGAGACCAACTGCGAGGGTGAAAGATCATTTTCAACTTTATCTCGCATAAAAAATCGTTTGCGCAACGCCATTGGACAAAATCGATTAAGTGCCCTATCACTTATCAATAGAGTCCAAACTTTTAAGAGCAATTACTTTTGAAAGTATAATTAACGACTTTGCAGAAAAAATCGCGAAGAAAAACTTTTTAAAATACTATTTTATTTTTGTTTCATTTTCCATAAAAATTTGATTTTATTTTAATAATTAAATTCTTTATTATTTACAGTATTGAAATAACAGAAATTGCGAAGAAAAACGTTTTAAAGCGTACTTATTTCTTTCTCTGTATTTCATTTTTATTTTATTTTTCCACAAATGAATGTGATATTATTTTTATAATTAAATTCTTCATTATTAACAGAAATAAAAATAATAATAAAAAATTAATGCATTTTGTCAATAAAATTTTCTGTACTAGGGGCCTCCATAAAAGTTTCAGCCTAGGGCCCCAAAAAGCATAAATCCGGCGCTGTCTGGAAACTAGATTTTTTTCAATGAATTATGATTTGAAATCAAACCAACGTTTCGATCTCGTTGCAAATCAAAACAAAAGCAAAATTTTGTACGAAATACACTATTTTGAAAAATAGTGCCACGCTAAAGCCTAAGGGCGTTTGTCGATCCACAACTGAATTTCTCGAAAGCGAGTCTAATCGTGATTTATTAGATATTTTATAGAAATTCGTTGATGAATTAGAATTTAAAGGTCCAGCAATATTTTATGCGCTTTTATGAGGTGGATCACAATTAAAGGGATCTCATTTACACGAAAAATAATATGAATATATTCGTTCGTCTCCATTCTATTTTACAACTACTATATTTTACTACTTTTCTAATGTAGCATGAAGAGGAAATGGTTCTAGGAAAATATAACCGCTCCTAAGATAGATATAACATTTCATTCCATTATTGCGTCAAGCTGTACGCTAAAAAAAACTGAACGACACTTGATTATGATATCGCAAAGTTAAGTATAATATTAAGAAACTGCCTAAAACATTCAACTTGTATTATCAGCTTCCTCAATGTCATTCTTTAACATTCTAATGACTCGAGGTAGTTCTATAATGAACGTGAATCAGTGACAATTATGCAGAATGCACTTGTATATTATATCCTACATTCTAAACTAGATGTTAAGATTATAAAATTTTATAATGGCATTCGCTGTAAAATTCATACATGCATGTCGAGGAAAATTACTACGAGCGTGAAGATTTATAAATAAAATAATCTCGTATTATACAAAAATTCCTCAGTACATGGTACGGAAATTAAAAAGTCATTATTTGCTATCTTGGCTTAAGGATGTTAAAATGTTTCTCTACAAATGTACTAAAATTATAATAAAAAGGGATAAATTTTCTAAAGAATACCTTCTGATGAGAAAGGAAAGACCTCGGTAGACCAGTGTCATCCACGGTGGCCTTAAAACCATGAAAAACTCAGGGCATGTGAATTATTCGATGTGACCATACATATATAGATGGAAAATTAATGTGTACTTATCCATTAGCTGAGCCCTAGCGCTGTGAATAAATAAATGTTTCACACAATAATAACCGCAACTTGTTACGAGTCCGAAAATACAAGTTAATGAAGATCGCCTTAGATTAAAAGTTAATTTATAAATTTTAGCACAAATTATTCATGTCGGTTCAGAATATTTTACAGTTTGACGCGCAAAAACTTAAATGAATTTTTAATAGTTTTCATCAAATTTAGGAGAAAAAAGATTTCCATTCAAGCATTCGCTTTAAAATGTTTTTAAAAACTCCAATTGGAAATTATCATCTATGCGCCGATGTAAAATATTTAGCGGTGTTTTAATTACACTAAAAGCCTCATGGCATGATAACAGATAAGCCGAAATGTCGGTTAACACGAAATCTACGTTAGATCTGATCCCATGTAATACTTCAGAGAGAGACATCATATCAACATATAGTGTAACACGAAAATTTTTCGTGGTGTCACGAACGTAACTGAATTAAAATTCCTTCAATAGGACAAATTTATGAACTGAAATTTATTATTAACGAATAGAAAACTACGGATGTATTTCAGTAAAAAGTCGAGACTACAAGTGTATGAAGGAGTTGTGTGAATCGATCTTAAAAAATAAAACATCTGCATTTCATTGGTGTCTTCAGTCGTATGTTGTAAAATATTCCTAAACAATCTAACGCATCGTTCATTTGCTTACATAAGTGCTATAATATTTTTTTAAATTAGAACTTTTAACACTAAAGGTTTGTGCCGGTCCCCCACATTTCAAGTATTGATCGATTCCTACAGTATATTGCCAAAATCTTTCATTTTGTCACTGATGTTTCAGTGTACTAATAACATAGCGCACGGATTCAACACTATTATAATGTTAGATAAATGCGTGTCAAAAATTGATTAATTACTCTCATAATCTGCGTGATGATTTCGGTCGCATTATTATCACAAACAAAAATCTACTATTGTCGGAAATTTCTGTCTGTAATACTCGATTTCTGTGTTGGAAATATTCAACAAAGATCAGAAATTACTAGGAGAAAGCGCCTGAAGACGTGTGCAACTCAGTTGAACAGTAAACCGAAGAAGAATCGCAGAGAATTTCGATTCGTTCCCTATCTTAAAATAAGTAAACCTCTGCTTGGCAAGATACCTCACGCTATTTTCCGCAAGCATACTTCGAACTTTTTAACAATCCCCTTTTTTTTATAGTTTTCTACAAATGAAATTCGCAATCTCGGAATTTCTCTAATATTTTGCCTGTTTTATTCAAGTATTTAACGAGCATTTTCCTGCGTTATTAACGTATCGCTTCCCTATTAGGCATTAATCGTCTTTAGTATAAACTTAAACCCAAGTTGGAATAATCTCTGAGAAAAGCGCTGTAAATCAATCGATAAAAAAATGACCGTACGTCATTCGACAGGCAATCGGAAATAGCACACGCTCGAAAAAATCGTGCTTACCATGTTTCGATTTTGTTTTTAATGGAGACAAAGTCGGATGAAATGAACGGCCGGACAACGGAGAGTCTGCGATGCGATCATTTGCACGAATTGGCGAGAGAATATAGAAGATAAATAACCATCCATTAGGCGCGAGCGAGCACGCACAAGTGGAAATTCAACCAGACCGAGCGACACCGCAAACACCCATATACAACACATCCGGCACCTGGTGTCCGAACGGCCAGGGTCGCTGGGATGATGACAGAATTCCAATTCGAGGAAAATCACCAATAAATGTCCCTTTTATTGTTCGATGACAGCTCTATGAAAAGACGATCCGGACGACGGACGAATTTCCCAGAATGCACCCTTCAGAGCGAAAGGAAACCCAATCACGGGGATTAACGGGAGTATTAACTGCTCTCCGAGTTGCAATGTTATGGATTATGATCTCAGCGGATACCAAATGGTAAATATTATTTTGTGTCTTTTTCAGCCATTTTAAACCAAAGATTTCTCATTTTGTAGAAAATTATTCAAAATATGAAGCGGAAATAAAATGATATGCATTTAAGATAACTTTCTTGTAACATTGTTCAGACTGGAAGAAAATATTATATATTTACATAAATTAAAATGGTATTGAAAATAATAAATATATTTGTATATTAAACGCACAATAAAAATGTATTGAAATATAAAAATATATCATAACTTGATTTTGTATTAAAGTATCATATACAGAAGCAATGTGGTGTCGTATAACGCCGTCTGATTTTGGATAAAGCTTAAATGTTGCTATTATGTTCATTAATTTAGTCGGAAAACCCTGAAACATAAAACATTGTTTTTATTTAAACGAATTACGGTATATGCGGCATGGGCAAAAACGCGATCCCAAGACTTTGGTATTGATCTAAAATTATTTTCTAATTACCAATATTTCAAGCCACAATTAAGACAAAATTGGTAGTGAGAATATTGACATTAAAAGTAAACACTGAAAACGTTTAACATTTTGGACATGTTATTCAGTTTTACAAACTTTTCTAGTTATAGATAGCAATAAATTAAATTTTATTTATCACTAGGTGGACATGGTAGATATCTTCAATAGCCCTTAAAAGGTTATGAAAACCAGATTCGCATTTCGACCATGATGCAGCCGTCATCAACTGCGATTCTTTATTAAAATCCGCCATTGAAAGATCAACTCGATTTCAGCCGTAAAGGGGTTCTCTATTTCAGTGGTCTCAAACATGCGGCCAGCTAGTTCATTTTATGCGGCCCTCTCACTGATCATATTTTAAGTGTACAACAATTTTTTCATTTAAAAATTTTAATATGTTTTTAGTCCTTTTTAAGTGTAATTTTTTCGTTTTTGACTAGGTTAGTGTATTAGCGTTTAGGATATTCTCTTTGGATGATCTTCCAAATGTCTGTGCTTCTCTCCAATCCCAAGAAACTCACAAAAAGCAAGCTCAAGAGATTTGCCATGGCAAACGGATAATTTTGAAATTTTAGGCGGGCCGCATATGTAGGGAAATGTATAATGCTTCTTAGCGAAATCGCGTCTTGTGAATTGGCGCCATGTGAGGTTTTATTGTATTTAAAATTCACAGTAGTAGAAATAAACTTCCCGAGCCTTTATTTAATCTTTAACCGCGAAAAAGCGAATAAGGATATCGCGGAAGGAGAAACTGATCGCATATAAGAACCGCGAAAAAGCGAAACCTTCGTAACACAAGGTCCCCATATATACAAAGATAAGAGTTTTTGCCAACAAATTATCTACAACCAGCTCCAGCCCCTCCTTTTCGCGCAGGGAATAGGAAAGTATATAAAGAGATTACTTACTTATTAACTGCTACTGCATCTTCTCACACCGACACTGCCTTCACTCACAATTCTCTATAGAATCGGTAGTCAGGTGATTCGCTGACTAGTTCTACAGTCATGGGGATTTTTCCATTAAATTCCGAAGCGTAAGGACAGCCAACCTGCTCTTTTGGACTAATATTATCGATGATTGAGCCCATAATATAGGCGGGGAGACGTAAAGGTTGGCCAAACCTTTCTTAAAGGGATATCCCCTGCTTCCAGCATAGGTCATGTTAATTTAACAAATATGTTTGAGTACGAATTGACGTAGGTTGTTTCTTTCAAGAATATGTTTACATAAACTCAAGAGTATCCTAACCTCCATGGGAATCCAGAAACTTCTGAAGTGGGAGAGAGAGACAGGTGGATTCAATGGGAGAAATTGCGTATATCGTTCCCTCAGACTTCTGTAGACCAACGAATATTCTATCAGTATAACTCTCACTCTGCAAGGATATTTATTAGCTTAGAACTAACTTGCGGCGCAAATTCGAGATATTTTGCACCGAATGCGTCTAACAATAAGAGTGCACTTTTTCTCAGCACGCAAGACGAGGTTTAGGGGTTAATTTTTTCTGGTGTTAAGAAATCTTGGGGGGAGGGAGGGGTAATTACCCCTTTACCTCCCCCTCCTTGTATCCGCCCATGGAATACTCTTTAGTCTCTAAAGCATACAACCTTTCCACTACGGTCAATAACCCTCTGTAATCATCATTCAGACGTAAATACTCAGGGTAATTCCCAACCCCATTGCAGCCACTGCCACCCACAAGAACAATCGCATCTTTTCTCTCTCCTGTGTAAAATCGCACCCTCGCTACGGTAATACTTCGAAAAAATTCATTCAGGGAAACCCTGATGCGGGTATGTCGGCTCTTTGAGGCGAATTTTGACCTGTCTCACCCAAACGGCACTATTTCATCCCCGCTGCTAGTTCGGTTGTCATTTTCCAAATCCTTCATCGACATTATCATTACAGCATCTTTTAAGCCGTCGACAGCCCATTGCCACCGATGTTAATCGTCTCCTCTTATTTGGATGAAAACTTCCTAAAAAGAATTCACACTCTCGAAGGGGCCATACAAAGAGTGATGGGACTTGCGGCTATAGCCTCTCTTCCCTATAGCATTACCGTTCATCCATACCCGTTCGCTTTCCTCAACCGCTTTTTCGGGTCTGCAGAGCAGCGCATTCGAGAAGCTCCTGTCCTTTTCCACGTGCGACCCAGAGTAATAAAACGGCTATGGAGTCCCTAAAGCAGGGATGGCAAACCTTTTGAGCTTGCTTTTTTGAGTTTCTTGGGAGTGGAGAGAAGAACAAACATTTGGAAAATCATCCAAAGAGAATATCCTAAACACTAATACACTAACCTAGCCAAAAACGAAAAAATGACACTTCAAAAGGACTAAAAGCATTTTTAAATCTTTAAATTAAAAAAAATTTCCACACTGATATAATTAGAATATGATCAGTGAGAGGGCCGCATAAAATGAACTAGCGGGCCGCGTGTTTGAGACCCCTGAGCTAGAAAGATCGCCTCAGGTGGGATTATTCTAGGAGTAGAATTTCAGGCGGCGCTACGCTCGAGTCTATCTCTTCCCCCACATAGTTATCTAGGACGACATGTTGTTTACTCTAATAAGATGATAGATTTGTATTCGACACCCCCAATCGTATTCATTCAAAGATATTTTCTTTTACCACGGCCGTGAAAATGGTTTGATCATCGGCATGGCGGAAATTACGCATTGAGTAGTACGTCAAGTTGAACAAAATTACGTGTGGGGGAAATGCCAAATCAACTTAACTAAGAAATTGTGATCGTTTTAACTTCAAGAAGGTACCTCTTTTTGCATCACAATATAAACTTTAAACAAGTAAGGAAAGAACTGACGAATCAGATATTAACGGCGGTTCTTTTTTAATAAAAATATAGGAATGCGTTATGATATCACGAAATATATTTTTTCTTCAATCATAAAACCAACGGCTTACGAAAACTCAACAAACTTTAGTAAATTATACTAAAATCAGTGGGGTTCATGACATCCACCAGCTGAAACTATCCTGAAATTTTGGTTGCTCTAACTTGAACGACGTAGAAGTCTTTAACAGACACGGAAGTGTGACTGACGGAGAGACAAAACGATAATATTAGCGGGTTAAAAAACGCTAAAAATCTATTCACTTTCGCACTGATAAAAATTCCCTTCATTTAGTAGTTGAGGTGTGGCAGAAACATACAACTCTTAGGTAATCCAAGAGAATTGCTGAAACACATTTACTGAGACACTTCCGAACATTTTTCTACTAGTCTTTCAAAGCTTCACTCTTTTCTAAGGGTTGCTTGCCTTTTCTACTACAATAAAGAAACGATCGATTTTATAATAAATTACATCCTCAGAAAAATTCCACACCCTGCAACTTTAGTCAAACTGAAGTCACGCTAAGGCGATCAATAAGCCAGCAAAACTGATTTACAAATAGAGTCATCACAAAGGCTTGTTTCTAAATACAAAACTTACTCCTGATTGAAGGCATAAAAATGCACAATGTCCTTAAAAAATGAAATAGAAGAATCGTGTAGTTACAATCTACGCTAACTAGTACAATGGATTAAAATGCCCAGTATTTTTTATTTTATTTTTTAAATTTCATTTAATCAACTCCATAGAGTCAAATAATTGCACTGCTTGCTTTATAAAACTGAAATACATTATCTCCCATCATGTAATATAAAATAGATGAAGTTTAAAAAGCACGGCAATGGGATTATAGTTACTGCAATACTGAGATTTGTTTTTGATTGAATTCACGTTTATATTGTGAATGCTCATAGATTTGACATTTGTCCTTAGTAACCACACTCTGTTGCTCATTTCTGCACTTTTGAACTGCGTATATAAAACTTGGAATTACCACGCACATTCAATCGTTTTTGTTCAAGTGGTCAAAAATATAAAAGAACTAGCAGAATTTCCCGTTGAATTTCAACGGATTTAGTGAAGCTACTACAGCACAAAATGGGATAAACTCTTTAAAATACCTATATAGTAGATACTTTTAAAATTACAATCACCTTTTCTTAACAATTAATCATATTTGCTTGTAACAATCCGTTTCCGAACATATTGCATTCAAATTTAGCGATTATTGTATTTCCTATCATATTAATTTCGCCAAATCCAGCTACATTTCTTGTGTAATTATGCCTATGAAATGTTTACATTTATGTCTTGTAAGCAAGAAACCCATGAAAAAGCAACGTACAGTTGTCCATGATTGAACACTGACTGGTAAATGTACACCAGATACGTGAGCCTATTTACGTTAATAAAAATTATAATGTAGAATATAATTATTTTACTTAAAAAAATGTAAGATTCCAGTATTCAATAGACGAAAGAAGGTTCAATTACTTTCATCAACCGTTATAAACGCTTCCTGAATAATAATATCTGTTTACGTTGCTATCCATAAACATCGATCGTTTCGTAGCTTAAACAAAAGTGCGAAGCGAATAACGCTAAACTTTCGTCTACTTGTAAGCTTCATTGAAGCTAACTGAATCGGAGGTAACAATCACGGCCGCCTTGGCAACGCCCGGAAAGAGTACGAAACATCCACAAAATTTCGAAACAAATAGCGTATTTCTGAGAACTTCGACCGTGTAACACGTAAACTTCGCAGGAATAAGATAGTATAGAGTTTTATTCGACGAATAAAGCAAAAATGAAAAAAATCGGTCCATATTTACACATTTTTATGCTTAAAGGAAGAATACCTTACAAATAAAGAAATGGATTCATACGTGTTATCTTATGGAAAAATGTTAATCCTCTATATTGGCAGCACTGACTAATCCTGGTTGACCAATCCTTGACCATTCACTAACGATGTAAGGAAGAATCGTACCAAATTTGGTTATTCTAGCTTTTATCGTTTAGGAGGAGTTCCATGAACAAACACACGCTTCAAAATATATTATAGATTATGCAGCAAATTAAGCTAAATTATTAATGAATTCTCTCTTTATAAAGAAAGACATATCTTAATTCTTTTGAAATATAACTTTACAGAGACCACCCGATAGCCACGAGAAATATACGGTACTAATGGTGAAAAGCCCTTGCAATGCTTATTCACATGCCACTATAACTCTATAACCACTGCAGTGTATGGTATTACAGTGTTTAATTTTCTGCTCTTACTTGTCCTATAAAATAAGAAACATATACTATCAAACGTTACAATATTAGTAGAAAATCTGATTATGCGCTAAACGTCAAAACTTTCCTGGATAATGTTTGGTGTCTGCACAAAATAATAATTATTAATAATCCTTAGCGGAAGTGCCCGTTGAATTTCAACGGATTTAGTGAAATCCTTGTCTCCGTATAACATGTAAACATCGCAAGAATAACATAGTACACAGTTTCAACCGTCGAATAAAGCAAAAACGAAGAAAATCGGTCTATATTTAGGTATTTTGATGTATGAAGGGGGGGGAAAACTTGCACTCGGAAAAATCTGAAACTACGTGTGAAATTATGCGAAAATAATTATTCAATTAAGCCTCTCCTACCCCCAAATTTTTTATCACCATAGATCCTATGTTACCCGCCGGGTAAAATTATATACTTATGCAAAGCCTCGTCCAAAAGCAATTTTTATGCAGTTTTAATAGGTGTAGTTACGGTAGATGTTAAAACGACACTCACTCAAGCCTATTTGAAGGCATTGAAGGTTTATCTTTCCTAAAAATAAAATAAACCCAGTGTTGCGGTACCTGTCGCTGTAATTACTACCCCGTGTTACTCTCCTGAGATCAACAATTTAATTTTTATATTCACGCTGTATTCCAAATATACGTTACAAACTATTTTCCATATTTGATTCGTTATTGCTATTTTTGCAACAATATAAAATCAAGTCTAAACTAATATTAACAGTTGAATAAATTAAAATGAAAAAAATAAAATTCTCCGATTGTTATTGCAGGATCCCAATTTACTTTGGTTCCTTAATAAATTTCCATAATTACATTCTATTGCTATAAAACTAATAACAGACGCACTATAGGGAATCGGTTGATACAGAAACGTAATATGACGAATTGATATTTATTTGTAATCGTTATGAAAACAACTTATAACAATTAATATACTCCCTTGATAGTACAACTAAATCCTCCTTCATGAAAAAAAAAACAATTTGCCTTCTTTCCGATTCGATGAAATCGTAATCGACTTTTATGGCTGCTCAAAAAGTACATTTAAAAAATTGCCAATAATTTTCCTTCCATGCTTTAAAAAAATCAATCTCTTGACTATGTTATCGAAAAAATTCCCCATCTTTGTCAAGAGCCATTGGTGGTAGTCGATCCCACGTCCATTTAAAGAAATCCCATCCGATCCGATAAGCCACCGCCGTCTCGTAAAAATGTCGGGGCAAGATACTTTCAGTCAACTTTGAACGTAGGAAATAGGAGATAAGGATTGGCAGTCGCGTCCCACGGGACCTTTACCATTCTGCTGTCTATTGACCGGAGAGCTCCAGCCGCCTGTGATACCGGAAAGTGGACAGGCGGCGAAGCGTGAGAGAAGATCGACGGACCGATTGCGTAAGTGAAGTAAGCGATAAAGCAAAGGCGGAGCCTGTGTGAGTGTCGAACTGCCAATGGGGCGAATAAGAGGTTAAAATACGGATGTATGCAAAGATGTGCAAAAAGCTTTCCTTTTTTACATTCTCATATACGAAGTATTGTAATCGCGAAAAAATTCGACCTCGAGTTTTGACGGAAATATACGTTTTAGGTGTAGCAGAGTCCAAAAAAGTGGTTTTCGCAATGCCGTCTGTCTGTTATTGACTCTAGGACGTAAACGGTAGAGCGAAAATGAATGAAATCTCGTACTTAGGCATTTTATCCTACAGAGTAGAAGCTATGAAGAAATGGTTGATATTGCTCAATAATTAAGGGTAGTTTATTCTACGCATTTTTAAAAACAATTTGATTTTCTCAAAAACGAAGATGATTTTTGATCAAATTTCATACAGTTACTTGAGTTTGTCTTCAAAAATACCAAATAGTTCATATTTCTCAAAAAATGAATATAAGGATAGTTTATTCTTGGGCACCTTTAACAAAAATTGGATTTTCTAAAAACCGGCTAATACGATTTCCATTTTCTAAAGATAACTAAACGACGCATTAGTATATGAGAAAGTTTGTACAATGTATATTGCACTGATTTTTCTAAACAGTCCTCAATCACTTTTTTCTTACCTTTCCTAGTTACATTACCGTAATACACCCACTTAAAATTTCAGAAGCAGCGCGTAATAAAAACAGTAGGGGTCTTATGACTATTTTCGTTTCAAAATAATTGATAGGCGAATCCTGCTTTTCAATGTTAAAGCAAACAACCAAATCCCAATGAAACGCTTTCATTTTGAAAAATATGGAAAACTGGTGTAATGCCCGTTGAAATATCAACGGAAGAATTATAGATAGATAGATTATTATTATTTTCATTTTAAATAATTAATATCACACTTTTACATATGAAATATTTTGCCATATAGAACATTTCTGTGAATATTTTGTTGTAGATGTGCTATCTTTGGTTAAACTGAAAATAATTGCCTCTCTTTCCCTCCCTCCACACCCTCCCCATCTCCCTCTACTTCCCTCTCTCTCCCCCTCCCTCTCGCTCCCCCCTCTACCTCCCCCCTTCTCTCGTATTAAAAGCATTCAAAGCACGTTTATATATACCCATAAGGATTGAATCAACAATATGATATAGAGGTCTAACAATGGAATTGGTAGCCAAGGCAACATTCTGTTAAAATGGCAATATTTCCACAAAATATGTGAATTAAACGTATAACATGAGTGATTTCGAACTGTATGACGAAAAAGATGAACAGAATAAGAAACTTTGTAATTTTTTCTTCAAAATGGATCAGATCCGAAGATCGTAGGTTAACTCATTCTAATTTTAATTTCCAAAACAATAAAAGCCTGCAGATCAAAAAATTGATTTTTACATGTTACCTTGCGGAAAATGGAAATGTCTTCCTTGGAGTCGAACCTAGGACTGTTTTGGAGATTTATTTTCGTCATTACCTTAAAATATGTAAATCAAGCATCCTTGCCAAATTTCGATCTTCTACCTATTCGGGAAGTTGGTTAAAACGCTCTATATCGGCCATCGTGAAAGCGTGACCAACCAACCAACCAACAGACCTGGGCTATCATAGTATAAAATTCACGGTTTACCATAAGACGATTGCTTACCTTTGGTAACACATAATGGATTGAGAGTAAGGAGAAGAAGGGCTTAAATTAAATCGTCATACTTATACATAAACGGCTCTATGCGGCGACGCAAGTTTACTGCATATTGGCACCTCTTAAAAATTTGAGAAAAAAACGATTGCCATCCAGCTCATCCTCAGGCAAGGAAGCAAGGAGCAACACAAAGTGGAGGAAAGTGATAGAATCATTTCCAACAATCAAGGTATTACCATGAAACAAAATTATAATTTTCGACATCTTTTAAAATGGGAAATTCATTTAACTATTACTTTTAACGTGTTTGAAAATGTTAAATGCATATACCCCCTTGCTGCTGGATATGAGCCCTGCCGTGAAAATTGTTAGTGGATCCTTGGATTCGTGCATTTTTGCCAAAAACATTCCGATTTTTTTACTTTCTTCTGAAATCTTTCGTAAATTAGACTTTTCTGAAAACCTGATGCTATGTTAAATTTTATGGCTCAGAAAATTACTTAACGTAGATAAACAGTAAAACAATATCTGTGAAATTGAAAAAAAAATTCCCTCACGCGGTAGGGTCGACAAAACCTCGGGATCAGAGATTTCGTTTTAGAGTGCGCCAGTTTCTGCGGATATTTAAGCAGTTTGCTGCAGTCAGTTGTAATGCAGCACTTAAAATCACAATGTACGCCTGATTAAAAAAACATCCGCAGAGGCTCCACTACTAAAATAGGTGCCGCATAATTTTTCGTAAAAATAATCCCACAGCAGCAATCTCAGAACACCTGAACATAGCAAATATACGAGGAAAAATTATTTATAGGTATTAACATATTATCGATGTATGGAATGTATAGAAATAAATATCGCCGTTTTAAGAGAAATCTTAAGAAAGTTTGAAGCGTCTCCTTCGATCAATTTTTATTTTTTTTATCCTTAAATGTTTTTCAGATTTGTAAACAAAATGCGTATATTTCTGTAATATAGCTATAGTATAGATAAATGTATGCGATTATTTTCTCTAAAGCGATGTTAGTTAGTCCCAACTTGCCAACTCAAATAATTGAAATGAAGGAGATTACTGAAGTTTAATATTTAAAGTTTTAATCGTGAATTTAAACGAATATATTAGTGTTAAAATTACAAAGAACTTTTACCTAAGAGGTTTTTCTTTAAAATTTCCTATGACGTCTATGTGCATTTCATTAGAACATTCTAGCATTTCTAAAAGTAAAAAATCTTGCCGATCGATGAAGCAAATTACGTACTTTCAAAACGGCTTAAGAAAGGAAACAAAAAGTACAATAGAAACGAAAAAGTTGCAGGAATACGAAAGATGTACACATCTTGAGAAGTGCATAGTTATGCGTCACATGAATTGTTGGAGTTTTGAAACTGGACCTTTATTCATGCGAAAAGCAATGGACTTGTAAAGTTTTCAGACAAAAACCTTCCGCACATTTCTGTTAGGAGGAGACTATGACTTGAGTTAAGCTCGTTTCCAAAAAGACGGCGCGAAGTCACACGCTCAAAATGTGCTTGACGTTTTGAATGAAAAATTTCACAATCGAATCCAGAATATTATACATATTATTTTTTGAAGTAAGGATTGAAAATATTCGAGACACAAACCGTATTTAGAACTAAGATTTTCAAACGATGTAACTAGGATCTTTTCCTCTCTCATATTTAAGAATTGCAAATTTCTAACCAACCCGTTATATTTGATATTATTATAAAGTCTTTTTAATCGACGCTTATGTCATAATATATACATGTAGATACCTTTGGTAAAATTTTATATAATAATAGCCGTCGTCCGTTGGTTGGTTGGTCACGCTATGCATACGCTAATAACTCCAGAAATAATAATGATAGAATCTCGAAATTTGGTAAGGATGCTTGATTAACACTTCTTCAGAGAATGAAAAATTTAAATCGCGAAAAAATTCCTTGGTTCGTCTACAAGAGAGGCATTTCCATTTCCCATTACTTTACAAATAAAACGCGATTTTTCGACGTGCAGGCTTTTATTCATTTGGAAATTAAAATTAGGAGAAATTAACAGACGACCTTCGGATTTGAACCATTTTGAAGAAAAAGTTATAAAGTTTCTTATTCCGTTCGTCTTTTTTCGCCCACAGTTCAAAATATTCCATGTTAAACGTTTAATTTGCATATTTTGTGGAAATCTCGCCATTGTAACGTGATGTTGCTATGTTGACCATTATCATTGTTAGCTTCAATACGAGAGAGAGAGAGAGAGAGGAAGGAAGGGGAGGGATTGGCGTGTTTTGTGGAAAATATGTATATTAACGTAAATATAAAAAAATTTAAGTATCAACAGTGTCATTTTAGAAAAATTGGAAATAAAAAGCATTCTTAAATGAAATTTTGTAAACCATACGTGCTTACGATTTTATATTCTTATTCCTCGAATTAATATCGTAACAATGGCCGAAGTTTGGAAACAAATATAAATTACAATTCAATTAAAATTAAAAGGACATTTAAAACTGTTAACAGGCATTTTTCGAAGAAACAATAGTGGATCTTTTAATGAATGATTTGTTTTTATAAAAGGAATTTTGGTGCTTATTTAATACAGAGTACCTAAGTTCTAAGGCTTATAATCCATTTAAATCTAATAATAGTGGCTATTATAGTTTAAAGAAAGAACTTTATTTATTCACTTTACAGAATGAATTAATTTTAGGCTAGCATTGTCTATTATAAAAGGAGTTACTTTGGAATTTACAGTATGTAAAGTGGAAGTTGTACTGAATTGACTCAAGTATTTTGGGTACTTTCCTGTTAACGGGAATACCTCAAAAAATAAACACGTATTGTTGTGATATGTTACGACGTATTTGTTTGTTAACAATGCGTAACAACGGGGGAATTACTTAAAAATCACACTTTTATAAACTTATTTATTAATAAAAGTAACATAATTACTAATACTATCTAAATTTATGTTACTAGGGGGCCAATATGGCTTTATGGCATTTAAAATAGCTGGAAATATGTCGATTTCTTTGTTATGTTGTCGCCACATGAATACTTCTGCTGACAGGCATTCGCGTTGCATTTCCAAAATATTCTGTCGCTAAAGTAAAGTTTCATAATATGATCCTTCTTGCACATTCGCCCTTTAGATAAAATACCATGGTCTTGAAGCAAAGATACAGCTTCTTCTTCACCGTTCTTCACTCCTCGGCAAGCTCCACAAATTCATCATTAAGGGATCAACGTAAATATCTTAACGAGATTTGTTACGCATTGTTAACAAACAAAATATCACAACATATCACAACAATACGTGTTTATTTTTTGAGGTATTCCCGTTAACAGGAAAGTACCATTTCAAAGCAAAAATCAATTTAAAACTATTGAAAGTTGTTGTTTCGGAAACTGAAAGTCCAGAGTGGTGAGCGGACGCTAAATGCTATTAAGGTACATTTTATGACAAAGTCTATTTAAAGTATTATCAGAGGCAATTGAAGATTGAACAAATTTTTTTGTTACCGGAATTCTGCTTATTTCATGAAATTGAAATGCTAATGCATTAATACATTAAAATCTGTTAAGAGTGGCTATTTTAGTTGAAAGAAATATATGTACATGGTACTTTTATTCACTTTTCAGACTGAATGAATTCTAGGTTAACATTGCATATTATAAAAAGATTTTCTTTGGAAAAAGAAGTTTGTTATGTGGTTATTTTAAGTGAATTGAATCAAGTTCTCTTCTAAGTTTGAAATCCATTTAAAACTGGTGAAAGTGGTTGTTTCGGAAAATGAGAAGGCAAGAATGCTGAGCAGACGATAAACGATATTGAGGTACATTATATTCCAAAATCTATTTAAAGTATTATCAGAGGCAATTGAAGATTGAACCAATTTTTTGGAACCGGAATTCTGCTTATTTAATGAAATTGAAATCCTAATGCTATAATCAATTTAAAACTAATAACAATGGCTATTTTAGTAGAAAGAAAGGTACTATTTTATTAAAAAGGAATTTCTGTGAGATTTTAGTTAATTAATTAAAACAGACTTATAATATAGAAATATTCGATGGTTAAAACTGCAAAATTTTATTCTTGCGATTTTTACATGTTGCATTGACGAAAATTTAGATTCATTAAACCCGTTGAAATTCAACGGGCACTTATGCTAGTAATCACATAACAAAAACCAATTTTGCGTAATGTATTTGCTTTCGGATAAAACTGTTTTTACCCCATCAATAAAAAATAATTAATTAAATTTCAACAATAATATTTCCAAAATAACTAAATACATCTTCCGCAGAAAATGAAGGACTAAATTCACAACTTATCCCTATGAAATCCATTTCATTTCACATTATAATTCGCTAGAGAGGTTTAACAGTTAGTGAAAGATGAACATCTAAATATATAAAAGTTCATTCACGAAGGATAGAAATATAAAGTTCAAAATATAAGAACAGAATTTTCCTGGGGAATCACCATACAGTATTGGATATGAAATACAGACGTAGTGAAGACAAACATCTGCGCTAAGATATGCGGTGGCTGAATGCCATGATTGGTAATTCAAAATATATATTCACTCATATTTTTTGTCAGAATGATGAAAATTGTGATTAAAGAAGACATAAAAATTATGGAGAGATTGCAGCATTATTTCACAACGTTTTTCTTATATTTAATTCATAAAGATATATTGCTTCGGAAATGTAGATAAAGGGCAATTTAAATTTAAAGCAATAATATGGCATATCGTTATTAATTTAAAGTTGCAAAAAAAATACAAAAACTATTTTAACATTACATACCGCTCGTTATCTACCTACAAGCTGGAGTACCCGGCGTTGCTCGGGACCAGATGGAAAACAGCATTATTAAGCACCCCTCCCCCAATTTTAAATCGCCATATAGCCTATGTTACTCGCAGAGTAAAATTATATACCTACGAAAAGTTTTGTGACGTTATCTTCAAGGTGTGGATTTGTATAACGAACAAACAAAACCATAATTTCATATTTATAGATATAGATAGATGAACAACTCATTGATTAACTTCCAAACAATTGCAGGATAAGTACAGATAAACTATTCCATATATTTTTTGGTGAAGTTATGGGAAATACAGTCACAGAGGCCAATAAATATTGTTTTGTGGATGATCAGAAAGGGCACATGCAGAAACACCATTAATATGAAATTTTTATAAGAAAAATAAATGCAGAGAAATGAAACATTATAAATAATAATTCTAAGAATATAAATAGGTTGATTTTTAGGTTTTGCTGTACTGATTATTGTTGTAAGATAAGAAAAAAGATTTTTGTAATTATTGGATGAAACAGATATAATTCAATGAAAATTGAAGGATATTTGATAGTAATTTCTTAGATACATGAATTGGAAATGCTTGAGACAAAGCTGTATTAGATGAAGAGGTGGCCTATTTCCATAATTCATTACGGCTCAGTTGAAGAAAACGTTTGAAGCAACACATAGGAGATAATCGCCCAAGAGAAAAGATTATGTCACACATCTGTGATACGTGGACACAGCCATAACTTACATTTATTTAATTTATTTGTAATAAAAATAAAAATATGAAAAGAAAGAAAACAAGATCAATTATTGAAAAATAATCTTTCTGTTTATATCCGCCTTGGCCGGCATAATTCATTTCTAATTTTGAAACAGTAGAAGCGTCCCGAGAGAAGCGAAGGATTCGAACTAGACCTCGTGAGTACGGAGTCGAAATGAATCTTTGTCAAAGATAATCACAATTCCTTGCAAATCAAAAATTATCGATCTCGATGTTGCAGAATTAAAAAAAAAGAGACAAAATGGGTATGAATAAGACGGATCATCGTCCCAAATGGCTGCCTTCTTCGTGGTATCAACATTATCGTTGAAAACATTAGCGCATCAAGATAAAAATCAACGAAGCAGTTAAAAGACTCATCTATCACAAAAATTCATATATGTGATTCCAACTATTGGATTGGATAGAAAAATCATCTTTTGACTTGGAACAACGGAAGGAAGCATTGGGCATCCTCCCCGAAGAGAAAGAAAAATTAATGACGGCGTACGAAGATGAAAAAGAAATCTTATATATATAATTAAAAGAGCAAAGGAAATGGCAATAAGCCGGCCAAATTGCAAAGGGAGTCGGTTAGCGCCGGAGGTCAGAAATAATCGAATGGATCCCAAGAGAGGAAAGAGGAGAGCCAACTGCAGATGGAAGAGGGAATTGAGGAGGAGAGAAGCGTCCGATAAGCTTGAAAGAGAGAAGCATTTAAGCGTGAAAATTGGAAAAAATCTAAGGATGGTCTTCACCCGGGAGTAAATTGAGATGAGTCCTTTGATTATACATCTATAGATATCTACAAAGCGTATGTATGTATGTATGTTTTTATAGCTCAGCAACTACAGCACGTAAAAACAAGAGGAAAGTATCATTTTAACCTGAATCAAGAGTTAAGTGGTGTAGTCAGGTTTTTATATCGATTTGATTGACCTTTCTAATTTTAAAAAATATTTTCTTTTCTCATTTCCTCCAATTGAGTTACATAGGGATGAGTGCAGCTCATTTTTCATTTGAATTTTAAAATTACTTAGAGACATGGTACGAACTTGTGGCTTGGATGGTTCTATGAAGGAAAGAACAAAGTTAATTTTTATTGAAGACGGAATCCGAATCATGATCGAATTAGCATAAAAATGCGTCTAGAATTAGGAAAATGAATGATTTTTACCAGTTTTATAACAATACCAATTATAAGCTACCATGACAACCAACTCCCATTGTCACCGAAGTTGAGAGTACAATGCATTTATAAGGGAAAAATTTTAACAATTTGATTTTCTCAAAAACGGCTCTAACGATTTTGATCAAATTTCGTAGTTACTTGAGTTTACGTCTTCAATAATACATACCAAATGGTTCATATTTCTCAAAAAATATGAAAATAAGGCTAGTTTATTCTAGGCAACTTTAACAATAATTTGATTTTCTCAAAAACGGCTAGAACGACTTTGATCAAATTTCCTACCGTTACTTGAGTATACATCTACAATAATACTACATATTTCATTTTTCTCGAAGAATGAATATAAGGCTAGTTTATTCTTGCGCAACTTGAACAAAAATTGAATTTTCTAAAAACCGGCTGAACGATTTTCATTTTCTAAAGATAACTAAACGACGCATTAGTATATGAGAAAGTTTGTACAATGTATGTTGTACCGATTTTTTTTATTGCTACTGGAGAGGAGCAGAAAAGATTACGTTATGCGTAGCGGGAGAAAGGAGAGACACACTCGGCAACAGCATCAAAAAAAAGCTTTAAAATGAAATGGATAAAAAACGCGGAGAAAAAAGTGAAGACGGGAGAGATAAGGAATCGGAGGAAATGAGGGATATGGAGAGGAGGATGTGGAGGAAGTAAAAAAAAAGACGCTTGAGAAGGGGTGAGGAGGAGGAGGAGGAAGACGAATAGGAGATATAGGATGAGGAAGAGTAGGGAATAGGAGCGCGATCCCGAGTCTACCCCATCACCTCCCTACCCTCCCCTCCCCCATTTCACCCTTCTCCACATCCTTTCCCTCCTTTCTCCCGCCTACCATTCTCTCTCTCCCTCCTTCCTACCTCCCTTCCCTCTCTCTCTCACCTCTTCTCTCGGCGTCGCCATGGCAACGAGGTCAATACTTGGGTGTGGTGGGTGCAGCACGGCAGCAGCAGCTACAGCGGCGGCGGCTGCTCCGGGGCCACCCTTCCCATCATCCAAAGCACCCGCCATTGACCAAAACGATTCCCGCGACACCAATCTCTATCTCACTCAAACACAAGCTCCCTCTTTCTCTCTCTCCGCACCTTTTTTTCCTCCCTCTCTCTCTTTCCTTCTCAACGGGATTGGGTGAGATCATCGTGGACGGTAAGGTGTGAGAATACTCCCTCCATCCCTGCCTATCTCCCTCCTACGCTTAAACACTTCACCTTGGGGGGGAGGTCCGTTCTTTACTTACCTCCTGAAGCTCTCGTACACGCTTTACTCCCTCTCTCTCTTTCTTCGTCACGCACTTCATATCTCGTCCCCTTATGCTCCATTCTCTCTCTCTCCTCATTTCTCTTCTGACTACCTACCTGCTCTCTCTCTCTCTCTCCCATCCGCATTTTTTCCTACCTCGTCCTCCCTTCGAACGACTCCTCGAAAAACCCGCCTCCCCCCCCTTACCACCCCACCCTCACCTCGCCCATTTCTGCTGCTCACCCTTCCTCGCCTCCCGCCGCGTGACCGAAACCAACCATCATTCATCTTAAGTTGGAGTGGTATTTTGGAAACGGTCCCGTGTTATTGCAGATTTTTCGACAAAAGAGACATCTTATGCCGTCGGCGACGGATTTCTAGCGCCGCGAAACGAAAGAAGGCGGCAAATAGATTAATAGCTTTTTATCCTATTTATATTCGTTGAGGATCCGATGAGAAACGAAATATTAGCCAAAAAATCGAGCTTTTTGATTTCTTTTTTTTTAAAAAGAATATCCGTAACGAAAATCCTGGAACGGATAAGAACGTTTAATATCTTGGCTTGATACACGTGCGTGGCAACGAGTTAAAGGTTTAATTCACGCGATGTTTACAGCGTTCACGATGGTTCATTTCTACAATATTTTTTTATTAAAAACTAATTCTCGAATTCTTCCTCGATCACTCTACATTCCATCGAGCTTTTATGAAATGCCATCCTTGTAATGGGGCGTTTAGTGTTTATCGGTGGTACGTGCTCGTCTTTGTTGTCACTGATATTCTCGTTGTAAAAGATCGTAAGTGCCGTTCATTATATCGTTAAAATAAAAATGAATAAATAAATATTAATGTAACCCTGACAAGCTACATTGCAACAACCAGAAAGCTCAATGGTCATGAAACGAGACGGAGAAAAAAGTTGGCCTAGGTAATGAATGCATTTCAAACGACCCGAAATATTTTTCCATCTCTCCGAGGAGCCGTTTTCAACCATTCACAGCCGAGAAAATGTAAAGACGAAAAATAAAAACGCCGAATAATTTTCCGAGCCCGACGAATGAGAAGATAATCCACAAAAGAAAACTCGAAACTTTTTATGACAAACGAAGGCATGATTTTTGTCTCCGCAGCATTTCGACGTTTTTTTAAAAAAAAAATAAAAAAAACCGCAGGCGTTTCTCTTATTTTTCTCAATTTTGTACAAATCGTCGGTTAATGAACGCGGTATAAAAAAATGGATTCGAGTGCTGTTAAAGCTTTTGTACGCTTGTGCTGCATGGGATGGAAGGGAAGGAGGGGGGGGAGGGAGGGAGGGAGAGAGGGGGGAGAGAGGGGGGGAGAGAGGGGGGGGAGAGATGGGAAGAGAGAGAAAGAGAGCAAGAGAGATGAAGCGACGTCGACCCAATCGGTCATTGTCTTCCCGCGAAAGTCATCATTAAGGAGTGAGCGAGATGGAGAGAGAGATGGAGGGAGAGAGAGATGGAGAGAGAGAGAGATGGAGAGAGAGAGAGAGAGTGAGAGATGGATGGAAGGGGGTTGGGTTGGGTGCGCGAATCGGTGTCTCACTCCCCTTCTCGTTTGCCCGATGGCTCGCAAGCCATCCACCACCTCTCCCCCCTCCCGTCCCCCACTCCGTACTTACTCTCTCACATTCTCCACTTGTGCTTCGTCCTGAGAGGTTATACACTTACCCTTACTCCAACTTCTCCCCTTCCATTTTCTCTCTCTCTCTTTCCCCTCCATTTTTTCACTCCCTCATCGGTTTCAATATTTTTTGGCCTACTCCTCTCTGCCTCTTCCATCTCCTTCAAACCAACGTCAATTGCGATGGGAAAAAATGAACATCGGAAAAATTACTATCCGTATGGTAGCGGCAGAATGTTTTTAAGAAAGATGACATACTAAGTAAGATCTCAACAAATGAATGTACGAAAGTATTCAAACAATGGGGGAGCCATCTACTCCTCCGTTGTTTGAATACTTTCGTGCACGTGTTGAGATAGGCATAAAATCGTTACGTGGACACTTGCTTTGCTGAATTTTAAATGTATGGATGTATGGAATATATAGATTACATGAGAAATAAACTGTGAAATGGAGAAACTTTATAAATGAACTCGTTAGTTTAATTAAATTAAGGAAGCACAAACACTACAACTGTTTTGTAAATGTGTATCTATCAGTTTTGTAAAAGGCTCTGGACTATATATTGTTACCTAAGGTCCCTTTTATCTTAAATCTCTATCATTTCCAAACCTGGCGTAATAATTGGACACGGTGGGAAACTTTCAAAGTAAAAAAAGTCAGATATATGTATACAAAATATTTAAAACTTAAATGAGCGAGCGATACAAAAATTACTGGTTTTTTAAGTGAGCTTTAAGGCTTTGAAAAATATCGTGAGTGCATCTACTTAGTTTCCATATTCAGCATGCCATGTAAAAGAACTAGTCAATTCATATATACGCTTTCCTTTATTTAACCACAAAACATTTAACGAATAAATTGCATCCCGAGACAAATGCTTAGATCAGAGACTTTCAGAACTTCATGGATCCGCGGCAGTAGCCGATTTCGTCGCGACTCCTCTTATGGCAGCCGACCTAATCGCGGCCCACTTAGCCCCATTCATCTAACAATAAATAGATAATTCAAATGGAACATTCGAAGACAATCAGGATTTGTGTTATCCTGATTAACGAAACAAACTCACGCAGCCAAATTAAATCTATAAAAATAAAATATAGTAACAATTACATAAGCACTGTTCCCTTTTGGCAAACCCCCGAAAACTTTTCGTGATCCTCAGTTTGGAAAGCGTTGGCAAAGATGCGTTTTTTTATGCATTCCCCCTTTTCCTGGGTATTTTTTACTTCAGAATATCGATCTTGAGCTGAAAATTTTCAAACTTCGTAAACAGTACACCCATTTTCAGCTTCCAAGAGCATTTTCTTGACCCGTTGCCGCCGTTGGTGAAGGTGAGATATTTTCTCGATCTTATATCTTAATATATACATACATACGTATTTGCAGAAATACCAACTCTAACACTCATTCTTTCGCACTCAATTCTCACAACGACAACAACTGAGACACGTTCTATAAATACATCTTTCCCTATTCACCCGTTTTTTTTTTTCGACCCTACACTCCCATTGCCTTCCTATCCGCTCATCAGGGTAACGTATTCGCGAACCCCAATCGCACACAGCGTCGCAATTTCAATTTATTAAAGCGAGCCACCGCTCACCCGTTCTAAAAACCTTTCTCCGTCCCCAAGAATTTCTCGAGGTCGTGGTACAGGAGAGCGCGCGCACAGACACACACACACACACTTTAAGGACGACGTGACGAAAAGACATGCGTGCACACAAGGGATTCTTGAGAGTGCGAGGGAGTCGTGCAGGGAGGATGGGGGACTGATGAAAAGGGAGGCAAAGGAAAGAGAACGTTAAGGGAGAGAGAGAATTGAAAGATTGGAAGGGGAGTGAGGTGAAAGAAGTGAATAAAAAGAGAGAGAGAGAGGGACAGAGATGGAGGTCGGAAAATAAAGAGAGAAGGAGAGGGATAAGAGACGCGAAAGGAGGGATAATAGGGATGAGATGACGTCGAAAATCGAATAAAATAAATTTTAGGGAATGTGGGGATTGAAAGGGACAGGAGGAGAGATGAGGGTAAGAAAGAGGATTTGTGAAAGGGGATGATGGGAGGATAGAAGACAAAGGGCGAAAGGAAAATGAAATAAACTGAGAAAACGAGGCGAAAGGAAAAGAGTGAGAAATAAAGAGGCACGGCGAGATGCATGAGATGAGGCATTGGGGTGATGAGGAGCGCATGGGATTGGGAACGAGAGAGAGAGAGAAAATTTGACAGGGACACAACGAAAAGAAGGGATGAGAAGGAAAACAGGATAGAGGACGAGAATTTAAGTAGCTTAACGCGCAAGTAGTTTTAAGAGGTGAGACAAAAGGGAGGGGAGGGCGCGGGTGTATTTTTTTAAAGGGCGATAAAAAAAGGGGGGGAGCGAAAGAAGCGCTGGAAAAAGAGAGGAGAATGGGTGGAAACTGGCTTAGATAGAGACAGAGGCAGGAGTGAAGGTAAGAGGGAGAGGAATTAAAAGTATATGGGGGATTTAAATTAGGCGAGATAAAATGCAAGAGACGGGCCACCGAGCGAAATTAACAAACTTAAACGCGGATAAAGAGACGGAGAGAAGGACAGGGACCAGCTGGAGAAGACGGCAAACGGGCGTTCGCTCGATAATACTACTGAAAATACAACCTGGAAATAGGAATCGAAATAGGAGCGAACGAGAAAGAATGGGCGCGATCGAGAGAAAGGGAGGATAGAGATAGCCTCACCAAACTTCCTCTCTCTCTCTTTCTACTTGTCCCTTTCCCCACTTCACCTCCTCCCTCCATCTCTCTCTCTCTCTCCTTCCCTGCTCCACTCGCGAATCCACTCCACCATCCAGCAGAGGAGCCAGATCAATATCTGGGAGCCCCGTTGCTATGGCACACCCTCCTCCGCCACATCCTCCCTCTCACCCCACCCCCTCTCCTCCCCCCCTTCTCTCTTCCCTCCTTCACCTCTTCCTCTCGCACTTCTCCCTTCCCCTTACGCTCCTCTCTCTCTCTCTCTTCCCTTCTTCCCTCTTTCTCTCCTTCCCCTCCTTTCCTCCTCCTCCCCCTCCCTCCTCCATTTGCCCACGCAATGCTCTTCCCAAATCCTCAAGCCTTCCATCTTCTCGCCGACTATTCCTTATATGCCACTGCGAGCCCGTTGCTTTCTCTCTCTATCTTTCTACCTAATGTTCAATCCGTTCCATGAAATCGCATTATTTTCGCGTTGTCACATTTTTTCTCCTCCTCTCCGATCATCTCAACCTCCCTTCATCCCTTCTCCTCTCCGTCGCTCTCCCGTCTTTCGTCTCCCTGTGTGTCTCCCCGTCCTTACCTTCTTCCCATCTATCGAGTCATTCTTTTTGCCGCACGCGCCAAACTCGCGAGCGGAAAGGACGCGTAATGCCGCACTCATTCTTTTCCATCAATTCCAAGACGGTCGTCATCCCGCGGACGGCTTTTGTGCAGCCTAATGTGCCTTTAAAAAAAAAAAGTCCCAGAGACAAACACTATCGATCAATTTTTGGGTCCAGAAAGTGAGATGTATTGGTCGTCTTCTTCTCCCATCGATCATAATCGCCCATAAACAGAAGGACCTGAGGATGGAAAACAAAGTTTCGCCGTGTGACTTCGTCTTATTTGCGCGACCCTTGATTTGACGGTACTGTGAGACAATGAGCTTTTTTCCCCCATCGATTATTCCGTTACCCCTTAACTCGCCGCGGTCGGGACTTTCACGATGTTTGCACGATTTATACAGACGCCGTAGAGCGAAACGGATGCCGGGTTCTTTGGAAGAAAAAAAATTCTGCATTCCCGTGATGAAGGGGAGGAAGTATTAAATGATCGAAAGCTGACGAAAAATAAATGTTCCTATCATCCAATATTTATACATCTCATTATTTTGAATCCGTAATAGGACAGCAGTGAGGATAATGATCGTTCTGTTGAAATAAAACCACTGTGGCATTACTAATTTGATACCTTATCCTCCGTCATTTACGGATAAGTGAATGAGTAAAATATTTATGAAACTTCCCCAATCCGCACCCAGAGAAACAGCGCTCAGTTACTTCCTGCTCGAAAGTGTAAAAATCAAATCCAACGCACGTAGTCGTAATATTAATAATCGAGCCCAATTTCAGAGCTAAATTTCTTGAGCGATTTCCGATTATTCTGTTACCCACAGTTCCCATCCATTTAAATAAACTAATTACGAAATTCGAATGGAATGTATCGCTTAGAAAACGATTTACCCGTGCGAAATACAATCCGCCATCATCAGCTGATGTCCCCTGAGAATGTCTGAAACTTCCTCGAAGTGAACTCGAACCGATTCCAGAAAAAAAAACCAAATTATAGAAGAGCCGTATACTTTTTTAATTTGTCTCGCGGGAGATATACTTTTTTATACTGTTATTGAAGATTCAATTCGCGTCGCGAGCGGTGCACGCCTCCCAACTGACTGCACGTACGTTTCTCCCCTCGTCACTCGCCTCGTAATCCGTCTTCCTTTCTCGGGCTATTACGAAACATCAATCCCACGCCGAAAATTCTCTCATATGTGCGCTGCCTCGGCCGCGAGCGACCCGCCATCGATCTTCAGCGGCAGAGATGCGAACCAAGGTTGTTCCATTTTCATGACGCAAAAGGGAGGTGAGGTCAACCGATGAGGGACCCCCGAGGAGAGGGAGGCGGCGGCGGAAACTAAAAACAATCGTCTTCGCCCACAAAAGCCCAATGGAGATAATAAAAGAAAGCAACGCGGTATCTCTTTTTCCGAGGCGTGTGAGAAGAGGAAGAAGAAGAATAAGAAAAAAAAGGCGCGAAGAACACGCGCCATCGCTTAGGAGAGATACGGCCAGGGAATGCACGCGCGTGGAGAGGTCTCGCCAGCCAATTATTCCGCGCTGCTTTTTGTATGCACACAGCGGAAAATTGCCTCTCTGAGACGGGCGGAAATATGATTTTATCCTCATCTCATCCCTCCCTATTCAACAAACGATTTTCTTTACTCTAACATGATGAGCATCATTCGTGTTCTTTTGGGAATACTTTTCAACCTTCATAATTCCATCACCTGCCACACTAATATTCGAAAACTCGTAGGAAATTTTCTCAGCGCCATCTCTATGGAATCCGGTGATTCGAACGTTCTATATCTCGAATGTTTTCCTTGTATAACGGTTCGAGTAATAGAAATTATTTTATTACGAAGTGAAGTCCATAGCGTTACCAGTGCTAAAAATCAAATAATAATGTTCTGGTTACTAAGCGTTCCGGTTCTTAAATTTTTCCAATTCGAGCACTGCGTGTGTATGCGTGCGCGCGGGCGTGAAATGACGCACAACATTCTGAAATTAGTTTCACAAAACGAATTTCAACGAATGATTCGACGAAAAGTTATCAGGTTATCATATCGTTTATGCAGCTCAAGGTCGAAACGGGAAAAATAAACGGCACGTGGCATTATAGATTCGGCGTTTCGAGCCGTTGGAGAATTCGACACTCCTGAACGCATAGCTGAAAAAAATAAAATGATAAACCTTAATTGCGGATACGCAAGAACGTGTTATGTTTCCAGAGACGAAAGAATTATTATCTTTGCTGCACACCGTGAATTAAGAAATAGGAAGGGAGAGAAAGACGTGGTGAAGGATGGAAGAGCTGCACGCAATTGGAACGGCAAAAAAAAAATAGGGTAGGAGGCACCTGCCTGTGTTTCCTCCCTTTTATTTTCGCAGAAAGGAAGTAGTCAGATGCACACGTGGAAACGAACGCGCGCACACGCACACATGGATTCGCGATCCAAGTGGAAATGGGAGGGGGAGAAGAGGTAAAGAGACGGTTGGTGGAAGGAGGAGAGAGGGCAGAGGTCAAAGCGTGGGCACGGAAGCCGCGGCAGCGGGAGGGAATAAGGACTAGTGTGCGGTCGTCAGGCGGAGCAGAGAGAGAGATAGGCTAGATGAAGGGGGGAGGGGAGAGAGAAGGGAGTTAGAGAGGAGAGGGAGGAGGGGTCCATCGATCGGGAGAGGAGGCGCGCAGCCTCCTTCCCCAGGACCCCAGCCGAGGTCCCCGGCAACCAACCACGCTTCCAACCTCTCTCCCTTCCCCCTGGCAACGCCCCCTCCTCCATCCACACTACGCCCACACCGTCGCTCGATTCACCTGGTACAGCAAAGAGGGAGGAGGAAGGTGACTGCAAGGAGGGTTAAGAGGCGGGAAGAGGGAAGCGGAAGGACGGGAGGAGAGAAATGGAGGGGAGAAGGAAAGAGGGAGGAGGAGAGAGGCAGAAGGGATGCGTGAACGGAGAGAAAGGTCTCGCCGTAGCATAGATAAGCATTCGTTCTAAAGGCTCCTGAGGGCCGGCCAATCGCTCATTCGGCCTCGCCACGGCTTCTGTGAGCCATCCGAGTTATGGCAAGGCCCTTAAACGGAGGGATGCCCTACACCTTACCACGACGTCGCCGCTCTATACGGACCCATTACGCGGAAATGAGAGAGCATCTCCTACTCTTCCTCATATCACGTGGTTTTTTCCCCTCCTTGCCCACATTTCACGAGAGTCGGGTGGGTCCAGAGGGTTTTAAACAGGATTGCGGAGTTTCGCCTCGATGCCTTAAGGTTCCGAACGCTTCGGAATACCTTCGAAAGACCCTCGTGAATGTCCTCCGGTATCATTTAATTCGATGATTTAATACGCTCTTTATATGACTGGCTACGAAAAAACCTAAACAAGTGAAAACATTGGTATAAAAAATTCATGCCGCTATAAGACTCCATGATGGATATTATTAAACTGTTATCCCTCTCAAACGGAATTAATCGGTTCTCGAAGAAGAATAGGCTGAAAAATGTGTTTCCGCGTTCGCAAAAACTACGAAACGTTCAACAAGAAAGGGAATTCGTGGTTTGCCGCTTGCCTTATATTTTACTTGATGTTACTTGTCCAGTTATACTTTTTTTGCTGGGTTGTCGATGTGATGCCGGCCGTGACTGTGTAAGGTACTTTGTTTTTTTTTTACGTCCTTCTCACGTCCTTTGAGGGAATGAGATGGGTTAGGCTGTCTGTTATGGCTAAGAGATATTGAGTTCATCGATTCCATTAGCACAGTCATTGACCCTTCGTTTATGTCGAAGAATAGCAAATAACATTCAGAAAACAAAAACCTCGCGGCCAAATGGTTAAAACTAACGTTTAACATTCAATTTTTTCGCTGAGAATAATTTCAATAATATTTTCATTCGAATAAAATATCCGAGTAAAAAAATGAAACGAAATTATCGAAACTCATTCGAAAATTTTCGTGACTATTGTAACGATTATTTTTTTTTCCATATCTGCCATTATTTTGCATCAAGTTTATTTTATGTAATATTGTATTTTGTATCATAAAAATAATGCTATACGTTTAACATATTATTTCGAGATTGTTTCTCAGAAGATGAGGCTCGGTCATCGTTTCATTTTATTAGTAAAAAATCTGCACGTCAATCTACACGTCTTTATAATGGAATTACTGTTTTATGTTTGACGTAACTAAAGAGAAGACAGAACCGCTGCATATCTACTCCAAGAAGGGAATCTGCGACTTCCTTACCTTATAATCCTAATTTCTGTGGAAAAACAATGCGAAAACCCAATTGGAACGATCGTAAAAATGAGATCCTAACGCAAACAAGAGACCGATTCTAACCGGAAGGATCCAATATCTGCTATATACATCACTTTATATTTCGCTCCAACGACCGGCACAACAGAGCCATTCCGGTGAAACTTTTGTAATGCCTTTACCCTTCTCCTAAAGTCGGCGTCTACGTATATGACACCCATTCCGATTCTATCGGACCAAGTTGCCAAAAAGTGTAATCCGTTCGGCTCTTGGTCATCGGCCAAACATTTTCCGATTGGCTCCAAGATTTATTTTCCGTCCTTATTAAGGGATCCTCGAGGCCATTCTCGGGTAGAAAAAAAATTAATCTAAAAAATTGATTTGGTAACTGGGTTCCGTCACGTCACCATAGAAACAAGCGTCCCGTCGACAGCTCCGCATTCATTGGCTGTAGCGAACTACGGTCTCCGGGGAGAGAGAGATAGAGAGAGAGAGGTGTGGAAAGGGGAGAATGCGAGGAGGAAGAGAGGGGAAGGTTTTAGTGAGGGTGTACGTGGGTGGCATCGATCAACCTTCGCAGGTCGGCATACAGTCACGTCGACGAGGCCCTTTCATCGAAAACACAAGGAGTTCGGTAGAGACCAGCAACAATGCCCGCCATTCCCTCCCGTCTAACCTCCTCACTCTTTTATCATTTTCATTCCTCTCTCTATCGTCCTATTTCTTTTTCCTCCTACATTTCCCCTTTTCCTAATCTCTCAATCCGACGCGCATGGACTCTCGCCGAAAGAAACAGGGTAGGTCGTCAGGTCGGAAGACGCATTTAACGGCGGTTGGAGTCAAATGCGATTCCAGGAAAAAAGTAAAATAAATGGCGCGTGCCATAGGTCGGAGATTTATGTCACCTCACGAGGAATCGCGGAACCATTAAAAGAAAAAATGCATCGCCGGCCGGCCAACTCGAGAAAGAGTTTCTCTGGAGCTCACTAATTCGAACAAGAAGAAAGCGACGGGCGAGAAAATGATTTTGAAAAAATCTTAAGAAAGAATGCACGCAATCCCTAAAGTTGGCAGCATTGGAAGTCGCGCTGCCGTTTGCGGTGAAAGAGGAAGGTCGAAAATGGAAGTGAAAGAGGGAGGTGGGGATAGCATGAAAAATAGAAAGAAATAGGAGAGACGAGGGGAGGAATCTGGGGTGAACGAGAAAGACGTGACAGACAGAGAAGAAAAATGAATAGGGAGACAGCGGGAAGGAGATACATGGAGATGTGATGCTTAAGGGAGTGGAGCGGGGAGGAGGAGGAGAAGCGCGAAAGAAGGGAATGATGGAATGGGAAGAGAAACGGGACGAACGGGGAGAGAGGGGAAGTTTTGAGGGGGCGAGGCGAGGGTTCGATACGAGTGGGGTGAGTGCGGTGGAGGGGAGGGATGCAGAAAGCGGGAAGGGGAGGCGGGGGTGGCGGAATGAGGCGGTGGGTGTGGTTCAGAGGCGTGGAGGCTGGCCCCTGCTCCGTTTCCATGGTTACTCGGCGACGGGGACCGTTTCATCGATCCCTTTCGACGAGAGGAGGGAGAGAGAGAGAGAAAGAGAGAGAGAGATATGGAGGAATGACGGAAGCAAAGAATAAGAGAAACGGAGAGAACGCGAAAGAGAACGATGGAGGGAGAGTAAGAAAGGCAAGATATTCCTTTGCGTTTATCGAAATTTATGCGTGCAGTTGACGGAATAATTATTCAGAACGCTCTAAAAAAAAAGGTCAAACAATTACTTGAATTTGAATCCTAGATGTATACAATGAATTTGTTCATAATAGATTGGCATAAAGATTAAACATGTATATGCATGTGTGCGAGATGAAAACGAAAAATTATTGTAAAATTTACATATAAACGGTATACGAATGTATGAAACAAACCATATTTTCACGTTAAAAAGATATGATCCTGTGGATATCATCTATGCATTTCTGCAAAAATGCGTGCCTTCATTTGTAATTAAAAGCAAATAAATGACTCTACGTGATAAAAAAATTTCAATATGTCGATGGATGGTACCATAAATGTTCTCACCATATGCTAGTAGCGTAACTCGTCACCATATCACAAGCTTGCCAGCAGCATAATGCGACACCTGCATATAATCACCAATTATGCATTCTAGTATTCGTCGCGAACTAGCTATAGGGCGCAGTAATGCAGGTGCAGAGCAAATGGTGCAAATGAGCAGTTTCAAAAGGCCCCATTCCGGATTAAGTATAAGAAAGGGTCGTTAAATGAATGGAAATAAAGGAAAGAGCAAAAAAATCGGGTTTGCTAAGAGAGAGCTAAGGAACTAGGAAAGAGACAGAAAGAGAGAGGAAAAGAAAGAGGAAATGAAAAAAGTAGGTAGAGCGAGATAAAAAATTTAGAAAAGGCCTTCCCCGGCTTCATCCTATTTCTTTCCCGTCCATTACTCCTTTTATTGCCTCGTCATCTCGCCAAATGTGGCTCAGCCATCTGAGCATCTGAGTCATTATTTTCCTTGCAGTTGCTGCTGGTCTCTGCCGGTTTGTTTTGGGATTTCTTTTCATTTTTTCGCGCTTGATTCAAAACTCTCTCGCGATATGAAAACGTTGGAAGTAATTAGGAGAACGCTATGAAATTTAAAGCCTCCCAAAAGGTCGGAATTTTCTTAATTTTTAAGAATAAGAGAAACGAGTTCGCTTTAAAGCTTACTTGGCCGTAATTAAGTACCCAAGAAGAAGGAGTTTTATAGGGTAATAATTTTATTAAAGTTTACATCACCTTTCTCAGAGCATCAAATATTGAAGATATTTTCAAATTACGAATATGAGTTTTTTATTAAATTTTTAAAAATATGATTTACCTTATGGGTCATAATTGGACGAGATTACTCAACTTAAGTTTTACAATCTCTGACAAGTTTTAAGGAGGATTTTTATGAACTTTTTCCTATTGTAGGAACTATTTTTAGAGCTCAGACCGGTAACACATTTAATATACAGAATACGACATCGTAGCTATCCAAATGTGCATATAGGTGCAAATTTTTCTTTTTCAAGAACCAAGTGTTTGTTAGAGACACTGCGTGTGGGTAAAGATTGTGTCCCTGGCGAGAAATAACACCCCCTAAACTTCTACGTGAATTGTCCCCTGGTGCGGTGTAACTATACCCGTAAACGTGTGTTTTTGAGCGTATGGGGAGTTACTTGTTTTTTCCTCTCCTTTCTAACCTTTATATGGTGGTGTATAGGTGGATATCTAAACATTTTATTTACAGCATGCATGTTCTTTGATATTTGTGTTTGTATCTTTCTAGGTCTGCTATTTCCCCGACGGTATGAATATAAAAGAATAGATGTTTCATTGGGCCAACCGTTAATGATATGAGATGATGTTTTTATGCCTATTCGATCGTTTTCAAAAGATGACTTTAAATATGAAGTGTCCCAAGTTAGAAGAGCTTTCCTATACCGTTTTTAAATAATATATGTTGCATACGGAATATAAATTTTATGAGAAAGCTATTTTTATTTCAGATGGTTGTAAATTTGCTTATTACCAAGCTAGCTTATTTATTTCCTGTAATGTGAAAAATAAAAAATGTAAGGTAATTTCCGCATATATGTAATAATGAAGCGTACTCATTTTTAGTCATAAATATCACGGCGGTTAGATAGCTATCGTTATTGTAACGGAGCAGCACGTTGAGTCATTAATTCATTCATTACCATCCTCTTCATAAATTTTTGACTCATTCTTTCCAGGTAGTCTTATGTAAAGCACTACTCTTCACTCATTGGTGACTATCGCCTTCTTTCAGTCTATCCAAAACCCTTATTCTCTTCTTGTCTCTTATCTTCTTTCTTTGCATCCTCCGGTTCCTGACTTCCTTCGTCAGTCCGTTGCCTCCTAAAATTTGAACCCTCCAATGGCGGATACACGAGGGGGTAACTACCTCCCCTCCATGATTTCTGAACACTAGAAAAAATTAACCCCTAAACCTCGTCCTGCGTGCTGAGCACGTCAGACGAGAACTATAATAGTGTTTTACTACATTCATTTTGCTGTACAAAAAATTATACATTTCCTTTTTCTGTATTAAATTATACGTGAATTACGATATTTTCAAATAGTTTATTTTTTAATTCCTGATTACCCCCCCCCCCCCCCCCCCCCATGGATGAAGCTTGGATCCGCCCTTGAAACCCTCCACTCCTTACTTTTCCTAATTATTCTAAGGTATTCCCTTCTTCTACTTCACTTAAAACCTTCTCACTTGTTTTCCTCTTCGTCTTAAATACTTTCTTTAATCTAACTTTAATACAATACGAAAAATTTTCCATTCTTTTCACACTTTCCATCCTTAGAGCCCATGGGTCACATTAATACAGTGTTACATTCCATACCATAACAGGGTCAAACACCTAAAATACTGAAAATGTGACAGTTGTAATATATTTAAATCTATAATTTAGCCGATTCGTGATGCAATAAATTCTGACTGGACCACCATAACTATTACACAGGTCGAAGTTAACCTTTTCTAGGCGTGTGATGCCAAATGGCATCATTATTTTTATGTTGCTCCTAGAATCATCTGGTAAGGATAATTTGTACAAATCTAAGTCCAACCGATTATCCTTGAACGTCCTTTCGAATGCGCGCATGCATTACAATGATGAGAATAGTTGAGATTACACACATCTTTGAAACTATTTTGTGGTGAAAACTGAAGTACTGCTTGGTGTAAGTATTTTGTATTCTTGATTTATTTTTAATTATGATAAGTAGGGGAAATTTCACTTATTAAATACCCATTCATACAAGTACTTTGTAGTAACTTTTGGATCAAAATTATAAACGGAGCCTCATAGATATCCATGAATTACGATATACATGATTCCGCATGGCGTCATCCACCACTTTGTTATCAATACTAATGCTAGGAACTGTAACTTCAGAATCAGTCTGGACTGCCAGACTTTTTACATGTATCGAAATACAAATAACAAAAGGGCACCATGTTCTAAAATTGTGTTAATTTAAGTTTTGCGACATTCATGACAATAACAGTAAAACAGTAGTATCTGTCACGAAATGGTTTGATGGTACTCTTCGGTTATCCCGGACCCCCTTCGAAAATTAATTTTTGCGATAACCCTTTCCCGGAGAAAACTTTAAAATAAACTAAGAAATGAGAACTTGTCAACAAAAATTTTAATTACAAATAACCGAGGATCTTGGCGAGCCTTCGGCTCGCTTTCATTTTAGATTATAATGACTTCTATAACGGGTGTAGCCGTCTCCGGGCGCTATCGCGCCCTTCGCCTCTCTGGAACGAAACTATCCCTCCCCATTGGCCGGTGATCTAGTGGGTAAATGTCGCCACAGGCAGATCCGTCATGGGTTTGCAAGCTTTCGTTTTGCGTGAAAGGGTTATCTCAAAAAATTATTTTTCAAAAGAGGTCCGGGATAACCGAAGAGAACCTAAAATTGTTGGCCTTGCATCTTAAATTGTTGGATTTAATTCAACCGACAGTTTTAAACAAACGAATTTGAAAACAAAAGCCTCATACTGAGGTTGCGAGATCTTTTTGCGCTCCCAAATACTATATAATTACTTATTCTAAGTAATATGAATAAACTAGGGTTTGTAGAGCTGTTCAGGGGACGGTTCTTGGTGATTAATAATACATGGGGTATCCTATTTTCATTACAAATACTTTTTTAATATGTCTGTCAAAGAAATATTATTCTACCCAATGAAGACTAAAGAAGGGTATGTATCGATGTAACGCTCGATTTCGCTTCGTAACTCATATCTTTGGCCACCGTCCATATTGAATTTTAATTAGGTTGTGGCAGAAGACTGTCAATCACAGAAGCGGCCAGCCGAAATCTTTCAAATATGAGTTACGCCAATGGTTAACCGAATGAGCTGGTATTTGGTAGAATGGATCCTCAGTATATGACGTGTTTGATTTTGAAACGTTAGTTCTTTTTGTTCGTGCACTTAGGAATCAAGTATTATCTTTAGTACCATTGATTAAGTTTGCAACTTATATAATGAAAATTATGGCATGAACTGAATATAGACGCATTCACTGGATTCAACAGTTTCTGTACACTAAATTATAAATCGGGAAAATCTTTCCTTATTAATATCCTTACTTGCCACCGCTATTAACGCGATTCATAGTATTTAACCAGCTTTAAGTGAGATACTTTGAAATTAATTTATACGTTTCCGGGCATCATTTAAGGAAATTATGTTTGCCGTAATGAAAGTTTTCTGAATAGGACAAAATTAATGTAGACTGGAAGTTACAATCAAGAAATAAATTCTACCACATCAAATGAAATAACCAAAGTTGAAGTTACAACGTATGAACTGAAGATTTCCTTTTAATTTTAATTTTTAAATGAGAACACCAAAAACAGAGAAGGAAAAGATCTGGAAGGAACAGAATTTTTATATGTTACACAATCAGTTAAGTGACTTCTTCAGCAAGCAACGCTATAGATATGATTGCATTAATATAAACAAAACCTTCTGCAATTTATATGTAACATTTCCTCGTCCGTATGAAATCTGTTTCATTCTTTTACATATATTATAAGTAATTCTGGATTCTACGCAGATCGGCATCAATGAACTGAGATGTAATATTTCTCGCAAAATGATGGGTAATTAATAAATTTCTAATTTTTGGTCGTTGGCTTGAGTTATGAATAATGGTATGCCCCTGAGACTAATGAGGGAACAAACTCTTGAGAAGAACTAAACTCTATTATACAACTACATGCGCATGGGATACGTAGTTTTACAAATATTGTATATGCATCTTCAATATGATCACTTTAACTTCAATTTAGTTAATACCATTAAGCGACTGATAATAATAACTCGCAACCTTCCTTAAACTAAACTTGGTTTTGGAATTTCTTGCTTGATCACAATAACCTACTTATAATAATAACCAATGATAATAAGTAAATAGCAGCATACATTGTAAACGGCAGAAACTTAAAGTAAGTTCGAATAATTCATTTTTATGAAAAACGGAATTTTTTGAGTGACAAACCCCTCGCTTTTTAATTTTCAGAAACTTTCGTTTTTAATAATTAAATGTCAATTAGATAATTTTTATGCGTAATAACCAACTAAAAAATTCAAAATTAATGCAGGGTTCTAGATATGTGAAATATAAGATTACCCGATTAGAAACTCAGAAAATATGATCACCTTATGAATTCAGAATATAGTCTCGATGAACTACAAAAACAGAAAATCCGCCTGATTCTGAAACAAATGTGATTTTTCAATGATAGTCTTGTTTTTCCTCAAAATTCAAGCTTGCTCGTAGCAAACATTTTTTAAAGCAGACGCGAATTGCAAAATCCAAAAGACAACTTAAATCACAAATACTGTAAAATCACTAAAACTATATAAACATGAAAATAATAACATTCAGCTACGACGTAACTGTATTTTTTCAGTTAACAACAGCAGTCTAGGGTTTTCGCTACGCACCTTGAACAGTTGACAAAAAGGAAAACACAATGATGAAATTATATTTTGTAACGATATAACGTTTTGACATTCGCAAAGAAAACATACCGATCATCTCTATGTAAGCTGATATGTTCATCAGTAAACATATACAATTCGAACTGTACCAATAAGCTGCCAAAATACTCATATATTTTCAATCTTGTATGATGAAAAATACCTATACGATCTTTGACTTTTTCCTCTCAATATGAGCCCATAAATAACCCTTTGTGAAATAAATCTATTGTATTCATTTTCGTTATTTTGTGAACCAATTTTCAACAAAAAGATACAAACTTAGAAAATATTTTAAAGAAATGGTAAGTTAGAAAATGACAAACGTATTTTGGCGAAGTATTATGTTTCGATCTGATGGGGACTATCAGCAAACTTGAATGTGAACTAATTATGCCAAAAGCTGGCTGAAGGAAACTGTATTTCGAAGAGGTCACAATGAACTTACAATTAGTTCATTTGGAGGTCAAATATCTCGTCGCCGCTTTCCGGAATGTTACATAGCGACAAACACTTGAATATACGCTAGAAATATTACTGTTTATGTGAACTTAAGTGATACAAAATCATTTCTAGAGTTATTACCTAAACTGCTTCATAAGTATTTGCCATTTATGTCTATGTTATAGCCTTAAAAATAGAATGCATTATAATTATAATATACTTTTTAGTCACAAATATACTTGTAAAAATGACAAAGTAACCATAACTGATTATATAGAGTTTAACTTATCAAGGCTATCGCATATTTGCCAACATTTTCGTTTCTTCAAATATTTTTCAGAGAGATAGATTATACTTACCTACCTCACAAATATAAAGATTTATAACGGCCTACCATAGTCAGGACTCGAATCCTTTTGTATGGGAATTCTGATTCTGACGTCTAAAGACCATGGTTATATTATATTCTGGTGGTTAGATTCTTTTATAAAGGTTGGTACAAAAGTTCGAGTTATCTTTGATTTTCTCATAAAAATGGAACTTTTAGAGATTTTTAAAACAAAAGACTTGCTTTCCATCATCCTCTTGTGAGAGGGTGATCAATCCTCAATATAACTGCGTAGGCCTAGCAAACTACAATGTCTGAAAACTTGAGTCCTCCGTCATTAAAACTTTCGTTGAAATATCATTTTGTTTGGAATTCTCGAACAGTGTCTATTAAGGAAAAGAATATCCGCATATATAATAATATCTTACGAAGATACAAAGAACAAAAAACAATACAAGGATAAGCACTTCAATATAAAAATTTTTTATGTACTAATCTTATTGTTAGATATCTCCAATAGCAACAGCAACAAGATTATGAAAAACTATTGTTTTCAGCCAAAGACGAGATTGATAATTCTCTAATGAAGAAAAAAAATGTCCACGAAATATCTGTAAATAGGAAAGATTAATGATAAAGAACATAAGTGCAGAAACAGACGAAAATACTAACGGGGAACTGGACAGACGGACAAAATACTTAATCGTTTTTCAAAAAAAATCGCGCTAAAAATTTCAATATCTCACACAATTTCTCCAATAAAAAACAAGGAATACTCGACGATATGAATGCCTCTCACATACTAAGTCTACGAGGAAAACAAAAACATCGTCGCAGCGAGCGAATAGAGAAAGGAAGAAGTTGGAAATTCTTGAAGAGCGGCTGAGGTTCTCACCAGGAGGGTGAAACTAGGAGAGAAGGGAAATCGGAAAGGAAAGAAATGGTCTAAGGTAAAGGGGAGGGTAGAGGGAGAGGAGATGATGGAGAGGGGGCATTGGGGCGACGAAGGGAAGCTGAGAGGGTTGTAAGAGAGAGAGAGAGAGAGATATAGAAAGTGGAAGGGGAAGGCAGAAGATAGATAGGGGTATAAAGGAGGTAGCTGGGATTTGTGTGGCCCTTTTATCCCACTCCACGTTCAAGTCACCCTATCCCGCACCTACCCGCTTTTTCCTCTCTCTCTCCCTCCTCCCCCTTTCCTAACACTCCAAACAGCCACCCATTTCTCTTTCACCCCCTCTTTCTCCGCCACTTCCCCCGTCTCCTTTCACCCTCCCTCCCCTCCTCCCCCCTTCCTCTCGAAAGCCTTTCTCCGACTCGCTCTCGCCCACCCTTCACCATTATATTCCTCCTCCGACGCCGGCACCAGGAGCAACTCCTCCCCTCCTCCATCTCCATCCTAAACCATTCCGAAGGAAATCCCGCCGTCAAGTTGGCAGCAGACGTTATTAATTAACGCGAGTCGCATATTCTGCATCCGTGGCCACGCAGAAAAGAGGAACGTTGTGATTTGCGATGGGAGGTGATTTTTTTTAACCCTCTTCGCGGGCTGAAGGATGAGGCGAAGAGGGAGGAAAGCGAGAGGGTGGACAGGGAAAGAGAGGAGGGAAATGGAGAGAGTGAAAAAGGAGGCCACGGAAGAAATACAGGTGATGAAGGAGAGAGGGATTAACAAAAAGAGCGAGTGAGATAAAAGATTAGGCGGAATATTTTTATGCGGAAGTAAATTGGCGCGAAAAAATAACACCATTTAATGCTAACATACCACATCCGCGTTCACATTCCCGCAATCCACAAAATTATAAATCCACAGCATATATCCATTTCACGTGATAATTCGCGATCCTTAAGGAAACAGGCCTTTTGAAACACACAATTTTTATCTTTCCATGAGCAATTAGATCTTGTCTCTGTGTTTAGTTCTTAAGTTCAGCTCTTAGTTTCTCACGGTGTGTGGGAATATTATAAAAGTTTTTATAGTGAGTTATTTAACAGCAAAGTAATGCATTAATTAATCATGCTAAAGATTATTTAAAACTAGATAATATCGAAAATTAAAACATTATCGACATCGTAGAACCCACTGATAACTAAATAGTCATGCGCTAGAATTTTACACTTTTTTAAGTTCTCTTACCACGCAATCTCTACGACCAAAATAAGGTCGATCCGTATGAATAAATATTACGGATTATACGAATTACTTGCTCTAGACCGAATATAAAGCGAAGATATAAGGGGACAACAAGCTGCACAGGGCGAGAGAGGAAGCACTGGAGGCATAACGGGAAACTGTAAAGCAGTGTTGGCGAATAAAAGCCGGCCACACATGAATATGTGTAATTGGGAAAACTTGTTTTCCTTCAGGTTTGGCGCAGCGTGTAGAATATTAGTTTGGTTTAAGGATCTGCGCGGCACGCTTGTTTTTGCCCGACTGTAATGTAAATGAATTGTCATGAGGTAAAAACGAGCTCTTGCACGTGCAACCGGTTATCTTTATGTTACGCAAGGTAAATAATCCAAGCAACGCTCTAAATGGATCAGTGTTTCGCAAAAATGGAAAATTTCAGCCGTTCACCATTTAATAGCAGAATTTAAAAAAAAACGATTCCGACGGTTTCAGAAATTATTTGAGAATGGGCAAAAAGACTTTCAATAATAACTTCAACAAAACCGTATCTGACTTACCACAATATCGTAATGAGACAACTATCGCTGAACAACGCTCTCAGATTTATGGCCAATCGAAGATGTTACGAAGGGCTAAAATTCAGGGCAGGTATTCAGTACTGGTCCGAAGTATTCCAGCGCACTTAGAAATTTTTTACGAAAACGTATTTATCTATTAATAATTTGTCGACCTGCGTCACGCTTAGCGGCGTTTATATTGGTTGACTGGCAAGCCAATCAGAGATCGGAATTTCAATGTTGAGGAATACAAACCGTTTATTTAGGTTATCTGTTACTTTAGGTACTTCAATTCTTTGTGATGAAGTTACAGTAGTGAAAAATTCATAATAGAGAGGAATTTATCTTATGAAATATAAGATATTATTATTATTACAATAATAAAAAATCGGTACAACATACATTGTACAAACTTTCTCATATACTAATGCGTCGTTTAGTTATCTTTAGAAAATGAAAATCGTATGAGCCTGTTTTTAGAAAACCCAATTTTTGTTAAAGTTGCCCAACAATAAATTACCCTTATATTCATTCATTGAGAAATATGAAATACGTAGTATTATTGTAGATGTATACTCATGTAACTGTACGAAATTTGATCAAAATCGTTCTAGCCGTTTTTGAGAAAATCAAATTATTGTTAAAGTTGCCTATACTAAACTAGCCTTATATTAATTTTTTAAGAAATATGAACTATACATTATTTATGACGTAAACTCAAGTAACTGTACGAAATTTGATCAAAATCGTTAGAGCCGTTTTCGAGAAAATCGGATTGTTGTTAAAAATGCGTAGAATAAACTACTCTTAATTATTGATCAATGTCAACCATTTCTATGTATACTCTGCTGAGTATGATAAAATGCCTAAGTACGAGATTTCATTCATTTTCGCTCTACCGTCTAGGCTCCAGAGCCAGTAACAGACAGACAGAGGGCATTGCGAAAACCACTTTTTCGGATTCAGTGACACCTAAAACGTATATTTCCGTAAAAATCTCGAGGTCGAATTTTTTCGCGAAAACAATACTTTCTCGATACTTCGTATGAGAAAGTAAAAATCTTAGCATTTCATTCCTTGTAGTATTTTATAATGGTAAGGTTTTATAAAAACACGTTATAAATAATAAATAATATAAAAAATCTATGGGACTAATCGAAATTTCATTATAGATAGAGATTCAACTGTATGTTTAGATTTGGCTTACATACAAATAAGCTGAAAACAAAATTAATTTATTATTATTATTGTTGTTGTTCTAGAAACCTAATATGCCTACAGAACGGGAAAGCGAGCTGAATCGGATAAGACAGTGTAGACATCGTGCAGTTATTTTAGATTTATTTGCATCCGTTCATGGAACGGGCTTTCTCTAGTTTATATAGTACTGCATTAAATTCTTGAGAAAATGGGGAAAATTACGTAAAAAACTAACTAAATAAACGACACTGAAGATGCCTATTCAATGCTAGCCAAAATTTATCATTGAGGAAGCGCCCCATAAATTTTGATCCCTCCGGCGGCCGCCCGGTTCATCGGAACGACCCTGCAGATATCGCAGCTCTAACTTTGGGTTAATTAATCCTTGAAACACATGTCAATCGTACTAAGAGCCTGAATTCTGTGCGAAGCAAATAAATTTACGCGACAATCCTGCAACAAAAATACGACTGAAGACTGACTGGGGCGCGAGATGAGGACGCGTGCAGGTCTCCACATGCTTTGCCTGCCTGCTGAGCGCGGCCTCCGCGGCCATTAATGAACACTCTGTCCTGCAGGATTGGATCACGGTGCGCCAATGCTGCAGGAAAGCATGTTCGTGTGTGGAGGGATAAAAAGAGGAATCGTGGGCTAGAGGAAACGAAGTTTTGATGCTGGAGGAGAAAGGGAAGGAGAGAGGAAGACGGAGGAATATAGAGATTAGAAAGGGAGAGAAATGGGAGGAGGCAAAAAGGAAAAGAAACGCAATGGGAACGGGGGAAGCGTTGGAAAGGAAGTGGGAAATAGCGGGAGGCAAAGAGGAGAGGAAGGAAAGGGAAGAGAGTCAGTCCGACAAAGGACACCGGCACGCATGCGCCGGCCTCCCGCCGCCGCGGACTCCCTCAATCAACGGAAAAATGAGCGTTAATTCGGTGCTCATTAAAAGTTTCGCCATTTTTCCTGCGAAACCCTATTGTCGGCCGAGTAATTGCCTTTTCCCCGGACTGGGAGGGAGGGATGGGTACACGACGGGCTGTCGGAGAGCGGGAGATGTGAAGTGCTGGCGACCGCAGACAGCGGGGCGCCTTTGCGATTTAACGCAGCACTCGGAAGAGGTAAGAGTTTATGCTTTCCTGATGGGCGACGCTATGTACCGTACGACTTGCATTCTTTGATTCGGGCCTCATCTCGGGCAGATGCCGACTGAGTAATGACCTAGCTACCAAAATGCAATAATTCTTAGGTGGTTTTATTTATTGTTTTTTAGGGCTGACCCTTTTTAGAATGAGTGGATCAATTTTGAGATCCGGATGAGTACAAAATTTACGACAGATTAGCTCGAGATGGCATAAGATTAAAAATTGCTAAAATGATCAACCTGTGAACTTAATAAACCAAGAGATATACAATAGGTTGGACGGAAAAGAGTTGCGTATTTGAAAATGTTAGTAACTGTTTTTCAAATCTAAACAGAACGCTTTTTATGAAAAGGGAATCATGGAGTTGCCTGAAAGATGACGAAAGATTGTTGATCAAAAGGGTAATTATATTTTTGAACGAAATTTTACTATTAAAAATAAAACTTTTTTATTTAAAATAAAAAACACAACTTATTTCCATCCAACCTAATATAAACTAACATAAAGTCGTTTCCATCCCACGAATGAATGTTAGGATTTTTTTTTGCACAATTTCAAACTTATTTTGTTTGCTTTTAACATAAAATTTCAAAATTTATTTGACATGGAATGGTAATATTTTAATAATACGGTTCACAACGTAGGTGATCAGCATCAAGTCATAAAATCCAAGAAAATTCCATACAAGTAAATATTTCGATAAAATTATAGCGATAGACTCATTTATATATATATAGAGAGAGAGATGGGGGGGGGGGAGAAGAATTTTGCACACAAAAAAAGAGAAACATTTAAAATATAAAAACAAATAAAAGGCATATATGGCGACAATAGTCGAACGGTGGATATCTATGCGATAATGAAATGCCTTAAGCCCGTCAGCAGAATTGCAAGGTTGCTGTACTGCGCAAGAATGGCAGAACGTATTTACGTTGAGTTATACAGGTAGTCCTTGAAATACATCGTAAATACTTCCCTCGAAACTCGTTTTTCCATAAGCTACCAATCTGCAGCAGGTGATGCGTTCACCTCCGCAATTTTAAACACATAATTTGCTAAGTGTATAGCAGTGTATAGCAGTATAGTACACTATATAGTATATTGTATAGTATATTGTATATAGGAGCAGAACTTATTCCATTTCACAGTTAAGTTTCACGTCTCAACGTAAGCAGTTCCGGGGAAGAACTGACAATGAGACAAAACTTCTGGGGAGTTACATCGAGTAAGCAGTGGTTACAATATTTCACCGACCGTTTCAGATTTTTCTCGGGCTTCTAGAAAGTGACTAAATGAGCGTACTTTGTTAGAGGAATGGAAAGGAGATCCCAGTCGGTATTTGATTTGAAAGAAGATATTTGTGATTATGAAAGTAAAAAAGAAGTGACAAACAGAGTGAGGGTGCCGGCTCTGTCCTCGAATGAATTTAGATGACTGCGGAAAGCGAAACTTCAGCGACGTAGTATATATGAAATCTATTCCTAATTTCTTGACGACGCATAAACGAAACGACGTATCTCGAGGACTACCTGTTTATGGATTTCCAATATCGTATTGGGAATAACGCATTGTGCGGTGTTGGAATGAATTATTTATAACTTTTACATGAGTTCAAAAATAAGCACTTAAATATTTTTTAACAAGTTAGGACAGTGTACAACGTATCACAAATGGGTGCGTTTCGTGCAATGGAGTATTAGAAAGAAATTATACACCTGTACGTAAGGGAAATTGCGTTTTAAAATTCTTTTCTTCGTCATAAATAATCCATTTTCCTCCTATTTAATAATAATACATGCACACGTAAGGAAATTAAACGTTTGTTTGTGAGACTGTTTATGTTAGCAGCAATGAAGAAGTAACCATGCAAAAAATTTTCCAAGTTCAACTCGAATTAAGACATTTTTGTTTGATTTTCTAGATAACGGCTACTCCTACGATAAAAATGTATAGGAAAGGAAATACTCTTCTTTACCAATTCTACAACATTTGAAAAATATTTTGATATGAGCAATATTTTACGATATATGACGAAAATTTCATTTTTTGTCAACAGTAAAGTGGTACCCCTGATTGGCTTGATTCATTTTTGCGATTTTCGTATTATATTTGATAGTAAGTCCTTAATATCAAATTTCATGAAAATCCGTTAGGTAGAAGCCGAGAACGAACATGCGGACGGACGGACAGACCGACGATAATAGGCGCCCACGCTGGAAGCGAAACGCGTCTAAAAACTGAAACAAGTTAGGAAAGTGTACAACGTATCACAAATGGGCGCGTTTCGTGTAATGGAGCCGTCCGTCTGTCTGTCCCCAATTGTATCTTGAGAACCGTCGCCGTAGATATAGTATGCGGTAAACGGCGTTTTGTTTCTACTGGCTAAGCGGTCCCAGGACAACTATTTTCATTTTCATAAAGTCCTGGATTCGAATCCAGGAAACAATTGTGTTTTTCCGTAAGTTTACACGAGATTTTCAGTTTTTCAGAGAGCAAGGTTTTTTTTCCTTTATTCATCAAAATATGGACAGATTTTCTTCGTTTTCGCTTCATTCGACGGATAAAATTGTACACTATCTTATTCTTGCAAGTTTTACATGTTACGCGGTCGAAGCTTTCAGAAATACGCAATTGTTTTCGAAATTTTGCGGATACTTCGTACTCCTTCCGGGCGTTGCCAAGGCGACCGTCATTGTTGCCTCCGATTTAATTACCGTCAATCAAACCTTCAAAAACGTGAAATAATATCGTTATTCGCTTTGCACGTTTGTTTAAGCATCGAAATTATTGCTGTAGCAACGTCAAACTTTATACATAGTAACGTAAAACTTTGTACATAGAAACGTAAATATTTACGTTAACTGCGTATGGGAAGCGTTTATAACGATTTAATCAAAGCAGTTCAATCTTCATTTCATCGTTTGTATGCTGGCATCTTGCCCTTTTGCAAGTAGACCCAGTATATTATACATCTATAATGTTTATTAACGCAAATAGACACGTATAAATTTCAAATTAGATGAGAATAGGGACATACGTCATTTTTTCAACACATTACATGGTTATCTTATCTTCCTTGATAATCTAAATAACCGGTTTCATTGATTGCCACAGAAAAAAGAAAGGACACATACTTCAATAAAAAGAACCAAAGAAAATTAAAAACATACAAGTTCGCAGTCAATTACTGTGTAGCATTAATTTCCTCTCTAATATGACTTTTCAAATGCAGATTTCTGACTGATAATAAATTGTCAATACGCGTACACAGCCGTGCCCTCAGCGAGATTAGAACCCGCGAACCTTATCTATACCGGGGAAATGCATTATTAGAGTTAAATGTGAATTATTGAGATAAACTTATTTCACACACTTCTTAATATTTTATAACTTAATTGAAAAAAACCGCGCAAACATTGCGCGGGTACAGCTAGTTATTTAATAAATTCGCGTACAAATGATGGATCTATATATTTTTATGCGAAAAATTAAATATATCTGTTATGTAATATATGCAACAAAATGTATTAACACATAATAGCCATTTTTCAATAACAGAAAATTATTATTATCTATCAGTATATATTTCGAACATAAAATATAAATTTCTCAAATAATTTAGGTCTTCGGGTATTATTTCATCCCAAAGGGATATTAAATGCATTTTCCATCTAACACACTTTTTAATTTTTTATCCCTTTGAAGCCAATCATTCGATAAAAACTGATAATCGAAAAGTTACATATTTATAAAAAATATTATTAACATCCACTGGAATATTGGCTCGGATATGAAAATTCGCCAGGAAAAAATATAAATTGGTTCAGAATTTTTTTCTCTCTCCCGGATGTCATTCAAAGTACCGTCAAACTTAATTATCCTAGCATCGAGCAACAGCATTGTGAAGTGATGATGCTCCCACTCCCACTCACCCAGCTCCATACCAAAATTCTCCGAAAGCGGGAGGCTACGGCAGACCCTGGAAATTGGTCAAGTTACGGTTGTCATGACGACCGTCCGGGTAAAGCCTGTGAGACGCGGAGGTGGAAAATGTAAGGGATGAGATTCCGAGACTGAGGATGAGATGGTGGCGGAGATAATAGTCGAAATAGGACGGCATATAAAAGGGCGATGAGGGGCGGGAGGAAGAGGGAGAAATATATCTGCAAAAGATAATCCTGTTAAAATTTTATTTTTTCTCTGCCGCTTAGATGCGAAAATGTCAAAGGCAGCATTCACAAAAATGGCATAAAGAGTCTCGAAAAGTAAAAAGATAACCACGCAACGTAAGCCATTTTTAACAAAAGAAATGTCGAGGAAAAACTACAAAAAGCACCAAAGTCTACATCACATTTCATCCCAATTATTTACTCAAAATTACGTTATATTTATGTGTTTATGGATATCACGCAGAATTAAGGAGTAATCCTATCACAGCGATCTAAAAATACGAATGTAACTCCTTTTTGCTATACTCAACTAATGAAATGTCGAAAAAATAGAAAAACATCTAGACGAAGCCCAATTCCTTAAAAAATGGAAAAATTTCAGTATGGGAATTAGGAAGTTATCATGCAATTCTAGAGCAGGGATGGGCAATCTGCGGCCCGTGATGCCATTATGAAAGTATACCGTGAATTTCGTATTAAAAATCTTAAACTGCTACTTAAATTTTAAATTATGGCTGGTAAACATTCCGTAGCAAAGATGTGGCGCTGAAATATTATTAATTATTGATTTACACTAACAGGAAACTTTTCATTCTCACTATTAATTTCCGGTGTGAACCTAATGCGACCCACTGAAGCAAGTGCATATGTTAATTCAACCGCAACTGCTGTTGCGGCCCACCTCGTCAAACGTTCACACACCCCTCTTCTCGACCAAAGCAGTCCCAGCAAAGGTGCTTCGCCCTCTAAACTCGTTAAATATATTTTATTTCAATTTAAGTCAAGAGAGAACATCGTTTCAAAACGTAACGTTAGAAAAATCATGTAGTGACAATTACAAAATTTACTTCCCTCTCGCACTTCCTCCCGACATCCCATTTTCCAGATTTGAACGAAATAAAGGTGGCAGCCCTGATTGCTCTGCAGACTTCTCCGGGGATCTCCTTCCTACATTTCGGAAGGGGGTGGGAGAAAGCGTACGTGAGAGGCGGAGGGAGAGGAAGGAAAGAGTAGGAGAATAGGAGGTGGAAGTGGGAGGAGAGGGTGGGGTCAGGCGGAGAGATGGGAGAGGTAGGAGTAATTTTTAGGGCCGTAACATAGCCGCAGAAAGGGTTACACCATATAGGAGTGGGAGGATGGATTTGGGGAAAAAGGAGGAGGTAGAGAGAGAAAAACGAGGGGGATAGGGGAGGAGAGGAAGGTTAGGGTCCTGTGGGAGGGAAATGTGTGTGTGTGGAGTATGTGTGTTTTAGTTCGTCGAGCTTTGAATAATAGAGGCTAGGGGCGTTTGACGTAGGGTGGAGCTGTGGTGCTGCCGGTGGAGGTGGGACGGTGGAAGAGGGGAGAGGGAGTTATCCCCGGGGACAGGAGCCTACAAAAAAATCCGAATCGAGGTTGCCGGTTGGCGGACGTGTGCGTTCCCTTGCAAATGACGATGGCATTACCGCTCTATTTACTATTCTCAACTTCCGCTTCCAATGTTGCGTACTTTTTTATATGAAATGACGTTTAAAAACGTTTTTTTGTAAATTACTTCTTTTATGAAAGATTCGTCGTATGCGTTTTGGGATGAAACTATGCCAAACGCAAGCGTTAAGCAAGCGTGTCAAAGTGTGTGAGCGACTGAACTCCCACATTTGATATCATTGTTTCGTATTCCTACGGCCCTTTGAAACAAAAATAGCATTCGTTTACTTCGCATTGATAAAACTAGTATCCGTATGTCTCGGTTGCACCCAATTCAGTAACTAAAATATGTCAAAATTAAAAGTAATAATGTCATTGATTTCGCTGTAATGGTTCCATTTCATCGACCCTGTAGCACGCCTTTGAGAAAATTTGATGAAATACATTGAGTGTTTCAGGGCATACTGTAGGTGTAAAAAAAAGCAAATATCGAACTACGAGGTCGATTAAATAACTTACTCTGAAATATGAAATCATCTTTAAATATGACTGTGAATCGACAAATTTACTCAAAAGTAAAGCTAAAAAAATGCAGCCTACATTAGCAATGGAGTAACCGTAGGAGCCATATTGGAGCCGATCGATTTCTCCATTGATGGAAGAGCCAGAAACGCAAAGATATTTTTTAAAAACACGGTAAATATATATTTTTAAATTACCGAATGTTAAAGTATTTTAGATAAAAAGTAATATGAAAAAATCTGACTAAATCAAGAAAATAAGCAATTCCTTCAATGCGATTTGGTATCAAAATTCTTTTCGTAAATTTATCATAAATAAAAATCTTTGCTACGGATTTAATGTGGATGGTAGCTACGAAAAAAATTTTAATTGAACGAATTTAGAGAAAAAACTTCATCCTGCCGAGAATCGGGAAATAGTGGGGTAAAAGTTATATAAACCGCACTATGTCCGTATAAACGACTACAAAAACATGAAAGTGTACTTCATTAAGGTCCCCTGAAAAATAAGCTTATGAAAAAATGTGTTAGAAAAGTTAATTTTCTCCAAGTCAAAAGAAGTGAAATTTCGCGCGTAATTCTCCAATGGGAATTTTTCGACAAATAATATCAGTTATTTTTCGCCAAATTTTAGGGAGGGAAAGGAAAATTTTCGATTCTTTTCGGTTATATCCCCCCTCTAATTATTTACTAATTATGTTATAGCTGCCAACGAGATACTTAATAAACAATCATATAACGATTATAACATTCTAAATTATATTATTTACTAGCAGAACTGCCAGTTGAATTTCAACGGATTTAGTGAATCTAAAACTTCGACCGTGTAACACGTAAGCATCGTAAGAATAAGAAAGTACACAGTTTTAACCGTCGAATAAAGCAAAAATGAAGAAAACCTGTTCGCAATTACCTATTTAGATGAATGACAAAAGAAAATCTTGCACTCTAAAAAATTGGAAATTACGTGTAAACTTATGGGAAAATAATTATTGAATTAAGCACCCCCCCTCCCAAAATTTTTATCGCCATATAGCCTAGGTTATCTGCAGGATAAAATTATTTACCTATGCGAAGTTTTGTGACGATATCTTCAAAGGTTTGAAAATCACAATTTGTGGAAAATCTACCTCTAATTATTTAAGTTACTTACGTAGTTTTAAAAATAGTTTGCTTTGGAGAACTCTATGCCACACTTTGTGTTTCTTTCTTCGCGACTTTAGTTAATATTAGGTATGTATATATTATTTCTTTTAGTTTTATTAGGTAGGTATATATTAATTCTTTTAGTTAATACTAGCAGAATTTCCCGTTGAATTTCAACGGATTTAGTGAAGTTACTACAGCACAACATACAAACTCTTTAAAATACCTATATAGTAGATACTTTTTAAATTACAATTAGCTTTTCTTAACAATTAATCATATTTGCTTGTAACAATCCGTTTCCGAACCTATTGCATTCAAATATAACGATAATTGTATTTGCTATCATATATATCACTTTCGCCAAATCCAGCTTCATTTCTTGTGTAAGTATGCCTCGCTGAAATATTTACTTTTATGTCTTGTAAGCAAGAAACCCGTGAAAAAGCGACGTACAGTTGTCCATGATTGAACACTGACTGGTAAATATACACCAGATACGTGAGCCTATTTACGTTAATAAAAATTATAATGTAGAATATAATGATTTTACTTACAAAAAATTTAATATTCCAGTATTCAATAGACGAAAGAAGGTTCAATTACTTTCATCAATCGTTATAAACGCTTCCTGAATAATAATCACTATCTGTTTACGTTGCTATCCATAAACATCGATCGTTTCGTAGCTTAAACAAAAGTGCGAAGCGAATAACGCTAAACTTTCGTCTATTTGTAAGCTTCATTGAAGCTAACTGAATCGGAGGTAACAATGTCGGCCGCCTTGGCAACGCCCGGAAAGAGTACGAAACATCCACAAAATTTCGAAACAAATAGCGTATTTCTGAGAACTTCGACCGTGTAACATGTAAACTTCGCAGGAATAAGATAGTATAGAGTTTTTTTAGTCGAATAAAGCGAAAACGAAAAAAATCGGTCCATATTTACGTATTTTTATGCTTGCAAGTCAAGAAATGGATTCATACGTGTTATCTTATGGAAAAATGTTAATCCCCTATATTGGCAGGTTGACCAAACCTTGACCATTCACTAAGTCAGGATGTAAGGAAGAATCGTACCAAATTTGGTTATTCTAGCTTTTATCGTTTGGGAGAAGTTCCATGAACAAACCAACAAACACACGCTTCAAAATATATTATAGTAGATTACGTATTGTTTATAACGGTTGTTTCGTAAATTGTTAATCCAACAATATACTCATTCCCGTGTTATTTAAATGGGAAAAATTAAAAGAGAAAACATTTTTATATAAAAAATGTAATTCAAATTACTTTAAAAACCCTCCCATTTTGCTTAACTTTTTATTGCGGTTAAAATGTCACCTTCTTCTTGCTTATACGTCTTGTAGTTGTTGCGCTACAAATGCACAAACACACAAACACATTCTTCAAAATATTTATAGTAGAGATTTATTCAGTTTTACAATGTTTTGGTGGAGAGAACAAGGCAATATCGTGTAAAATACAATAGGACATCCATATTTTATACTGTGTCACCACAAGAATTCCTCAAGATAGGAAGGAATCAATCACGGATCGATGTGTTCCACATTGGCTATTATTTCTTTTCTTTAAGAATTTCCATGTTCTTCCTATATTTTGTGTGTGAAGGTAAATTCTCTATTAAATGAATTAAATTCGTTTTCATTATGATTTACGACGGGTTTAGAAAGAAATACAGTAAAACCCCGCTATACATTGTTTCACATATACGTTGCCATTCAATTAAGGAACATGTTTCGTTATAAGTTGTGACGCTTCGCATATACGTCGTTTGTGAAATACTAAAAGCAAAATATCAGAAATTCCAATTGCGGTGCATAAATTATAACTATAACAATAAAAACCTTCTATTCTGCTTTTAATTTCATGTTTATTATTATTTACATGAATTAATTTAATATCATGTTTGTCAATTCAAGTAAAATCAAGCTCAGAATAAACATTTGCTGGCCAAGTGTTTGAGAGATCACGATGGGTTAGGTGGTTCACAAGATACACAGGGGATAAAAGAGACTGTCCCAATTTTAATGACTATGTTTAAAAACCTATTTCTGAGCGACAGACAGCTGTAAGAGAGCTTTGTGAACAGTTGTGTCTAACATTTTGTGTGTTTACGTTTGCATTGATATCTCATGAGATATTGGATATACTTTGGATCGTGAAATCTGCTTGAAAATTACTCTAAAGTGCGTATCAGTGTACGTGTAAGTAAAGAAACGATTTTTGTGCTCCATCACACTATAGACAATTATTTTCGGTGATTTCTGAATTTATTAATGCAATTGTTACTCGTTGTTACGATTAATTGTATATTAAACCCTAGTAGCAATGAGTGGTAAACACATAGTGGTAACATAGTATGTCCAGTGTATGTATTGATATGTATTATTTGGGAAACAAATGAGTCACAAAATATCCACCAGGAACGTAACCCCTAACTTTTGTCATAGTTCTTATGGTAATCTTTGTTTCGCTATACATTGTTTCGTTATAAGTCGCATTTTTCAGGAGCGCATCTCCGACGTATAGCGGGGTATTACTGTATTAATATTATTCCAAGGTTCTTCGTATAATAAAGTATGATAATTAGTTGATTGTTTAGTATGTATCTCATTGGCAACATAATTACTAAATAATTACAGGGGGGATATAACCGAAAAGAACCAAATTTTCTAAGTTTCACCTTTCAGATCTACTGAAGCTATGATTCAGTTACAATATTCAAACACTAAATATAGAAATGTTACCAGAAGCAGCTTATATTAACCATAGATAAAACGGAATATAATAAGAAAAATAGCAACTAATACCAGAGTAACTGTTTCCATTTTACTTATCTCCTAAATTAAGACTGCTTTTAAAAAATTACTATAGAAAATTAACAATCGAATCAAGTTAATTTTCATTTCATTCATTACTCCCTTTCATAATTCTAATATATCTCTGTATTTCTATATTATCAGATGATTTTCATGGCTAAAAACTAAAATAAATTCATTTAATTTCACTTAACGATTTTCACTGAGTTAAAAAAATGTGTAATCCCAATACTGATGGAATCAAATAATATATACTTTCTACTTCATATATATTTAAAAGTGAATGCACAAAATGCTATTTTTCATCTCCCTTTATCAATTTTTAGATAATCTAAAATGATTTTCATAAACGAAGAAAAATATTAAATGCCAATGATAACATTGCAGCTAATGTCAACTTCTAGCACACTTTAAGAAAACATTCAAGTATAGAAATTAACTTTCAACGAAGAAAAATATTAAATGCCAATGATAACATTGTAGCTAATGTCAACTTCTAGCACACTTTAAGAAAACGTTCAAGTATAGAAATTAACTTTCATGGATATTTTTCTTATAGTAGATTTGAGAACATTTATATAGGATATAAATGTTTTCATTGCACCAGATCTGGATTATCCATTAGGTACAATGAGCACAGTGCCCAGGGCCTACGAAAAAGTGTTAGACCCCAAAAAATCATAGATGAGTCAAAAAGGGAACTGCTAAATCAAATTTAATAATTTTCTCTAATTGATGGGATCTATACATTGTATAGTGCAATGCAAATATTTATCTATAGATCTATCTTGGGGACCTACAATTATGAGAGTTTCCAGAGCCCACAACGACTTTAATCCGGCCTTGCATTGCACAACAAAAAAAGTCAACAAAGAGGCAAAAGGCAAATGTATCTTAGACACATTACACTCAACACATTCAAAGATTGGTTTTCAATAACTTAAAATTCTTTCTTCTTACACCATTGATAAATTGTACTATTCAGTATAAAATCAAACTCAAAACATCTGCCTTTTTCCATAAGATACACTTGTACAATTAAATAAACATTTAATGTTTAAAATATTTACACACAATTTCTAGCTTGTCCAAACTGCAATCACATATAACATATTTTCAAAGGAATTACTAGAACATAAAATACAATCAAATGCAAAATTGAAAATATAATGATACGAACAAGAATTTATACTGAAAAAAAATAAGTATCATGATAGCCAGCAAAACTAAATTTACATAAATCTTTCATAGAAAGAAAAATCTAATGCTTACGATAAACAAAAGATGCTCATAGTTATTAAATGGATGAGAGAAAATGGTATGCATTTAATTTTTATAATCAAAATGTCTGATTGTAAAAAAAATGTAGGGAAAATATTTATAAATATTATATTAGGATTAAAAAGCATGTTAAAAACAAATAATTATTTTTGATTAGTTGAGTTGATAATTTAAGTTAGTTTGAGAGTTGACAGAGAAGAGCTACTCCCCGAACAATCCAGTGATCAGCAACATCAATTGAGGGTAACATCACTGCTAGGACAAAATTGGTAGAGTGACCTGTAGTTGAAAGTACACCTCTTCTTTCTGCTGTCTTGTACACAGGGCAGCAGTAAACAGACTCAAATGTCAAATCTTCGCGTTTTGCAGGCTTTAGCCACATCTGAAGTAACGTCAAACAACATAAATTATTAATTAAGAGTAATACGGTATTCTGTATGAATAAAATAAATTGCAAGAATTTTAAATAACTTAAAATAATTAACTTGGGCCAAATAAAAAACTTAATGCTTTGAAAAATGCCATTTTACTTTGCCTGAGTAATGGCAAGTATAACTGAATAAGATAATCCACTATTTATGTACATGCAAAGAAAATTACTTTTTATATTACAGGCAGTCCTCGACTTACGTCGATCTGCATTTACAGCAGTCGTCAATTGCCACTTATGTTAGCACTTACAGCGGTCGGGTCTGCACATACATCTTTGTGTATACAGCTGCTCAGCTGAAGTTTGAATATGAAGAAGGTTATGTTCATTCCCATGAACATACCAATGAAGAGGAGAGTCCTTTACAGTGGGCTAATACAATCAAGCTGTTGTGTGAAGCCTTTTAAACATTCGGAAGCTGTCATGGCAATTTTTGATTAAATGAAACCCAGCATAGAGCATAGCACCAAGACTAACATTATGATATCCAACACTTAACGCTTGCATTAGAGAAATTTACAATGAGAAGAGGCATTTTTCAAAAAGCCATTAAGCCATTCTAAATCACCCCCTTATTTAACACAAATATTACGAAGAAGAATTATTTAAACACTAATTATAACACTATTATTGCACTCTATAAATGGTTATTAGTTTATTGCACTTGCTATATATCTGTATCATATGTATGAAAAGTTTTACATTGGATCATTGATCAAGAACGTAATCCGATATTACGTCATTGTTTCTACGGTAAAATCAGTTTCAACTTATGTTGTTTCAACTTACGATACTTTTTCTAGGGACGTAACCTGACGTATGAGAACCGCCTGTATTTGCATAATGAACATCAGTTGCATGTATACGCTCTAATTATATTAATTAAACCAATATAAATATAAATGGGTGTTTTAAAAAACAAAACAAGTTTATATGAGTATTTTCTGTGACCAGTTATAATGAAAAAATAATGTGATTTGGAAATCAAAAAATAAAACAACAAACAAAGAAAATGAATAAATACATCTACTTTAATACAGGCAATATGTGCTTAATGGGCAGGTTACATTCCTGAAAACTTATATGTTAAGGGAACGGAGATTAACCATATACATTATAATATAGATGCATTCCCATATAAGTCCATGAATTTTTTCACCCAAAATTTAGCTGGGATATTGTACCACTGCATTTATGAAGCAACAAACAATAAATTTAAGTAAACAATAAATTAACCCAAAGAAACCTCATAAGCATAAATTAATATTCATTTTAAAATAATTACTTACTACAGGTACAGTGTCATAAAGGACTCTTGGGAGTGATTCTCCTAATACCTTCCTTTTCCTATCCCATCTGGCTCCATCTATAAAAAGCCCATAAACAAATACACCATCTTCTGGGCTTTCTTTTGGATGAATATCTTCCATGACCTATTAAGCACCAATGTATTTAATTAGGCATTTAAAAGTTTTTTTCAAGATGTTTCAATATGAATATTACATTAAATTACATTTACCCCTGCCAAAAACATTTAATCATTACTTTATAAGCTAAAGATAACTTTTTCACTAAATAAAATTAGCCTAATATTAAAATGAACTTCATTGGCATAAACATAACTAAAGGGATTCTTTCCACTGAAAAAGTTTTGCATTTCATACATTATAAAGTAAGAAAATTTACTTTGAACCAAAAACTTGCCTCAAAGTCATATGTCAGGTGGTCAATGGGTATTTTATATTTTCTTGCGTAGTTCTGCTGAGCTCCTGTGAGAAACGCTTGAGTGAAATAAAATCCCGATATCCAATAGCATACAGGGGATCCATTTTCATACCAATTCTAAAATAAATTAGTTAAATTTGTTAACAGATAAAGGAATAATATACCATTCCTAACCTCGAAAAAAATATTTGAATTTTTATATGAAGCATTACACAAGTATCTAATATTATGCTGAAAAAAGCTGTTATATGTGGATAACTTGCAGAATATTTTTGGTTGAACTGTCACTACAAAGCTGAGGAACCACACTGTCAAAGGCTTGAAAAATTGGAATTTTTCATTTACAAAAATAACTTTTGGCTAATTCGTGATTTATATTCTTTGTAGTCAAATAGAGAAAATAAACATTCTTTGAATTAAAACTAAGTTTCTTAACTTATGACTGCCTATAGGTTTACAAAAATTAAGCTTTAAATTCTGGAGGAGCCAGAATAAACCATGACAGACTAATGCCTAAGAATTATACAATTCAAACTCTACAAAAGCTCCTAAAAAAACTTTATAGCTTCCATTTTTAAAAAATAACCAAATACCATTTTGATCGGTAATTTTGTTTTTTTTTTTGATAAAATTATGCAACCTAACAAAAACTGAGAAATGATTTAAAAAAGGAAAACGAATAAAAAGTCTTAATACTACAACACAACACTAAGAACCATGTTTTAATGGGTGTATTTAAGATAACAACACTTACTTATTCTTCTAAAATATTCCTGTCGATGTTGTTACCCACAATTTAGGTAGTGATGAATTTTGAATAAAGAGTTTTAAAAGTTTGTTTGTGAAACTAGGATGATACATATGGTTGGTCCAGAAAATTATGTTAAAAATTACTTAGATATAATATTTAAAAACAAGGTAAAGCACAACTTTTAATAAAAGATTACTTGGAAAAAAGCAAGCCTCTCCAGGAAGTCTATAATATATGACCCTAAAGGCTTTAGTGATGGATATGAGCGTCCCATCCACATTTTTGGTACTCTTCCTTGGAACACACTTGTTGTTACTTCCTCTAGTTCTGAACTCATCTCAATTTCACCTGTATATTCAATTGAATAACATTAAAAACCAAAATTTTAATTAGTAAAACTGAAATAAACTTTTAAATTGAAAAGTCTTAATCATAGTTATAAAAATTTAACGCCTGAAAATACTTCATTTTCACTGAATTAACATCACATAAATTAGGCTTTAGTTTTACTCAAACGTCAATGCAATATTATAATCAATGCAAAGATTGATAATATACATTTCAATATATTTATAATTTTTACTCCATGATTTCTAAATTGATAAGTTTGTTAACATAGGAAAAGTCCTTGTTTAGTCTTATCAACTATTTTATAGATTACAAATTATTCACCTTTTATAGCCTTACAGACACCAATTAGAGAATTCCTTATACAGCTTAGCAAGATATTGAATCTTCCCATTTCTTGAACCAACACAGTATTCATTGACTGCTCATAAAGGATAGGATAGTGTTCGAGTGCTTCAAGCAAATTAAAGTTAGAAGGTAGACGTCCCAAGATATCTGCTGCTACTTCTGGCACAACTTCAGTAGATCCAGCTCCTCCGCCTCCACCTCCTTCACCTATGGCACCCTAATCAACGTAACTCAGGATAACATTATTTTAAAAACAGATGATCATCATGAGCAATAATCAAAGAAGTGCTTTTAATGCACATTATGAAAGCATGCTGCTAGGTGCTTTTGTGCTTTTCATTGTGCCTGAAAATTTTTGTGCAAATACAGTATGGGTGGTATGTACTTTTATCTAGAGAAATCAGTACAATATACATTGTACAAACTTCTCATATACTAATGCATCGTTTAGTTATCTTTAGAAAATGAAAATCGTATTAGCCTGTATTTCGAAAATTCAATTTTTGCTAAAGTTGCCCAAGAATAAACTAGCCTTATATCCATTCTTTGATAAATATGAAGTATGTAGTATTATTGCAGACGTATACCCAAGTAACACTATGAAATTTTATCAAAATCAGTCAAGCCGTTTATGAAAAATCAAATTATTGTTAAAGTTGCCTAGAATAAACTACCTTTATATTCATTTTTTGAGAAATATGAACTATACAGTATTATTGAAGATGTAAACTCAGGTAACTGTATGAAATTTGATCAAAAATCGTTAGCCCATTTTTGAGAAAATGAAATTATTGTTAAAAATGCATAGAATAAACTTCCCTTAATTATTGAGTATTGTCACCCATTTCTTCAAAGCTTCTGCTCTGAATGATAAAATGTCTAAATACGAGATTTCATTCATTTTTGCTCTACCGTTTAGGCTCTAGAGCCACGAACAGACAGAGACAGACCCACAGACAGACAGCATTGCAAAAACAACTTTTTCGTACCCAGCTACACCTAAAGCATATATTTCCGTAAAAATCTCGAGGTTGAATTTTTTCGCGATTACAATATTTTCTCAATATACTTCGTATATAAGAAATTTAAAAAATTAGTATTCAGATCTGATCAACTCATTGGAAGAGGAAAATGCAGTAAAGGTTTAAGAAAATGATAATAGGAAAGAATATAATACAAATGAACAAAGCCACAAATTTCATGAAAGGTACCAAGTTCAAATCATATTTTCATTTAACTTGATTGTAAAATATTTTTTGAAACTAACTTTTTTAAAGTTTTTCTTTGTCATGAAGTATCTTGATTAGGAAGCTTATGATCAAGGGATTGGGTAAATTAAAAATACTGTGTTTTTAGTAACAACAGCATAAATTTAAATTGTTCATTAATATATATATATATAAACAAAAAACTAATGGCAGTCCAAGTACTGATCATATTCCATGGGATATTTTGTTTTCAGGATATTTTAATTTAATTTTAAAAGTAATCAGGTATGTATATCTGTGAGTGATAAATAAAATTTATATGCTAGAGTGCAAATACACCACTTCAAAAACTGAAAGAAATAAGGAGATAAACTAGTAGATGAACACTTGGTCATTATAAATTGGTAAATTTTAATCAACAATATTAGATAAAATATAATTAAATAATACGAAAAATAATATAGAAATAATTAATAAGAATAATTCATAAAAATGAACAGATTTAGGAAAATTTTGTAGGCAACATAAAATAGTCATAATATTTTATAGTAGGCTAAGCTACCAAATATTTGTTATGGATCATACAAAAATTCTTTAAAAAGTCAATGCTAATACATCGCACAAACTAAAGATAACAAATATGAAAAATGACTTAATAGCATTCAAATTAATTAATTAATAATATTACTTACATATCAAAAAAGTAAACATTATGTCACATACGTTAATGAAATGTCATGCAAATTATTTTCCAGAGTAAAATTCTCAATGGTAAAAGAGTTTGCAATATTTAATATAAAAATAATTCTCATGCAAAACAAATAACATTACAAATATAAATTGGCTTATGGCAAAGAAATAAGTATGTACTTACAATTAAATCCTAGTATCCATGAAAAAAGTTTTCAGAAACATTATTTTATTAGAGCAACTATTTGTAAGAGATTAATAATAGCCATAAAAGGGTATGGAAAACCAGGTGTACATTTTGGCCACAAAGCAGCTGTAACCCGTGGTGGTTCACTAATATTAGCCCACTCTTTACAAAGAGCACCAAGGGTATAACTGCCTCACCTCCCTTCTTTAGGACAGAGCACTGACTTGAACGGTCTCCTCAAACCATTAAATGGGGCAATCCCAGATTGAAAAATCTGTCCTCTACCAGATTTGAACCTAAGAGCATAGCATGGAAGGCCAATATTCTAGCCACTCCACCAATGCAATCCTGCTTGGCAACAACAATCAATATCTTCAGTATCTGGCTGGTACATATTTATTTCATGTAAATTCTAAAGAGCATCTGCTGCACAATGCTATGATTTGTTCATCAATAGTGTTATTTTCTTTGCAATAAGCAGCTAAAATGTCAAAAATCTCTCTGATAGCAGCTAATTTATCATGTTGTTTTTTATCTTCTCTGATGTCCATGTCAACAAATCTCATATGCACCCAGAACTCAAGAAATCTGTTCCATGGCATAGATGTAAGGAAAATAGGACTTTTTATTGCTGGGTCTGTAGTGGACAATATTTTTAGAAATTTTTGTCTAGCTTTCAAAGCTTCCATCACTATGAGGAGACCAATGAAACGATATATTTCGGTTTCATTAGTTGGTTTCCAGATTTTTCTTTACTTAGATGGATTTTCTTGATCCCATTTATCTTAGCTCCTTTCACCTCTCGAGTTTTTATACACTACTATTATTCTTATAATGTATTATTATTATTTATTATGTTAGTTCATATAAACCATTGTTATTACATTTCAAATTCCCAACATACCAAACAAGCGAGGAAAGAATTGCAGAGCAAATTACATAAGATGCTTTTTTAAAAATACAGTCGGCCCTCTAATGCAGGGGTTACGATCCTTGAGAATGCCGTGTTGGGTGAATCTGCATTGGAGGAACATAATACCTTATGGGATTGAGTGGGATACGTGAAAGCAGCCATGTGAAGTCTCCAATAAATACCTAAATATGTAATTTTTTTATACATACAGAAATAGAAAGCCCTACTTATATTGTATGCATTTAAAGGGGCATTTAAAGGGGCCTTAACACTTACACGTATTTTCTCTTCACTCTTCCTGATCATACGTATGGTACGCTCATTCACGCCATACTCCCGGCCTACCTTCGTATCTTATCAAGGATCTTAATTCTCAACTAATGTCATAACTTTGCAACTTTTCTTTGCCTCACTACCACTTGAAGATGCTTTACATTTTGATTCCATACTAAGGGTTATTACAAAAACTGCACAAAAAGTGGCACTGAACTTAACACGGTCACAACTTACACGAGACTGATGGAAAGGAGAGAGCAGCGCTCACCAAACAAATGTAAACATTGCTACTTTGTCTTATATGAGTTCTATGAAAATGACAACAATGCAGATATATTTAGTTTACTATTTGGCAATATAAGGGGTACCCAGATATGGTTTATAAAGTTCTAGAGCATGCATACTGTGTTGTGTTTAGCGAACCGCGTATATTCCAATTTTCTACATTCAGTAGATAATTGGTCGCATTTATTTTTGAGCATATAAGCGAATCTGCACTTAAAGTACACACGTTGGAAGAGAGTTTGCTGTACTAAAATAAAAACATTCCCCTACAGACCAACATATCTTGAAAATTTTGCATCTTTAATAATATTCATAACTTTAATTATGTAAATACATTTTTAGACCAATGTAATTTCACTTTTGTTTCAAAAAATTAATTAACTAAGCTCAAAGCAATGTATTTTACCATTACAATGTTAAGCAGTATATCACGTAAACATTTCTTCAAAAACAATTGGCATTACATAATGTCAAAATATTTCATAAAATAAAAATTTAGAACTGTGTAATTTCACTTACTTTTGCTTAATAGCATACTTGTTTATGTACGTTCATTGCCAACTATATGAAAGCCATAATGAACCCATAAAGATAGTTTGTAAGGAGTTTTCTAATATTCTGTTAAACGGCAAATAGAGGGATGGACCTCAAATTTTTTCCATATCTAGTTCGAATGTATCCTGAAAATTTGGTGTTTGTAGCTTACATAATTTTTGAGTTATTTATTACATGGTCAGATAGATGGATGAACCAAATACATAAGCTTTTTTATAAAAAAGCGTTAAAAATTGTGATGAATATCCCCAAGTGGGGTATATTTGGACCCAAGGAGAAATTTTTTTAAAAAATGATCAGCTTAATGTATTAAATGAATATCAATTGCATGTCATGAATAGAGATGAGCCTGATGCAAAATAAATTACTTACCATGTAAAACTTAAACAATTTTATAACAAAAAATGCATTTGGGATCCAAGACTACCCCACCTCGGGAAATGAAGGTTAATTTCACAATACTTTTTAATTACCTCAATCTTCATTCCATACTGTTCGTTTTTATCCCTTAGTAGGAAAAATGAGCAGAAACAATTATTCTTCATTCAAACATATTATGGCTAAATCCCACATTTTCATATGGTTTAACACGTTCACTGCGAATTCTGGTATCGGACACAAATACCGGTGTGTGGCACCCGTTTTTTTGCATTGATAGTTTGATATGTCTCTAGAAATATTAGTAATAATGTTTAAAATGTTTATGGTACAATTATAGACTAAAAAACGAAGGGACGCACCGGTGCGTCCTCCGCCCTATGTTGCAATTTCGTAACAACCATGCAACACACATTTTGCTTGTGAGGTTCTCCTGGTCCGATATCTTTTCTAATATGTATTTAACCTTCATCTGACAAAAAATGTGCAAATATTATATTCATGCCATTTGATAAAAGTCTGCAATATTATTTTTAATTAAAATCTTTACAAAATATGTTTAAAAAATAAAGCAATTGTAGTAAACCGCCTGCAAATTTCAGTATTTCTGACAGAGTAATTTCCGGAATTCTCGGAGATGCCTTTTTACTCTGCATGAATTGATGGTAATATCTATTTGATTCTGTCACTAGGAGATCAAGAACTTCTTTACCAAAAAACAATTGGAAAGAATCCAGAGAATTATTTTCTGACGTAAGCGATGCTTCATGCATATCTAACTCGCATGGTGGCCCGATAAACGTAAAAACTTGCAGGTTAAAATTACAGGAAGAAGGACACCAGGAGGACTCGACTATACGAACGCCGCAAAGAAAAAAAAATTTATGGTACGTGCGTCATCATGGCCTTGAAAGCAAGGAGGACGAAATGTACCAAAGGAACACGCATGGCAGTCTAGAAATACATTTTTTGCACCGGATATATAATGCTCATAACATAAAGGATAACAACGAAATTTTAAAATAATAAATGAGATTCAATTTTTAAAATTTAAAGCACAATTTTATTATAGTAAATAATATTTATCCAAGATACTATTTACACATTATTAATGATTGAACCATCTTAAAATATAAGAATATAACCCAAATAAACTGAAAAATGTTCACGGATAACCAGTGAAGTAAAATAATAAACAAAACCTAAATATTTACATGAAATTTGGTAGTAATGGTGAGTATCACACTCAAAAAGCCGCCGAGGATGAAATAAAAGGCACACTGAAAAATGGCTGGTACTCCTAGAAAGGTCAGGACGTAACTGATGGCGGGGAGAAGATTGCAGCACCATAGATGCAGGTGGCTGGTTTCACTAAGTGTTTGAATAGAATATGTAATGGGACACACCAGTGCGTCCCCCGCCCTGAGAAGTAGCCTACAGAAGAAGTCCTCTGCAGTGAATGTATTAATATTTTAGTTATATTACATATTAATTCAATGAGAACATTTGCTAATTCTCCAATCAAGTAAGTTTGGTTTAGGTTTAAGTAATTGAAACAATTTAACAGATTCAGCTGTAAAATATCATTCTTTATAAGAAATTTCCTTTTTGTGGCCTTGGCCAGATATGGAATGGTTACCCAGGTAACCATGTGAGCACCTGCTGGGTTGATGCTTTCCAGGTCAATTAGGCCAGTTGATTCAGTGAGATGCTCAAGCTACTTAGAATAAAATGCCTGGGCCAATAAGTATTACCAGTCCACTACTGGATTTGGCTTGAGAATAATAAAATGCCAAATGCTCTGTGGCTATGGCATACCTGGTGCTTCATTATGGCATACCACTGTGCTGAGACACACCAGATGCACAGCACTAATCTAGACCATGCAATAGCACAACTTCCACATGCATAGAGAATGTTGCCTGAGGACCTGTTGTCACCACTCTTGATTTCTTTGCCAAACTTCAACAGATTGGATTCAGTTTTGGAATCATTATCAAAGATGAATTAGTTCTCTCTCAAGTAAAATGTTTGTCAACTATGAGGAAACCAAACATCTACCAAATTTACCTTGGAAAACTCCTTTCCTATGATTACAAATGCTTTACTTCCTTCTTTCCTACTTCAAGGGGATAAAAATGCTATCACTTGAAATGCTATGACTTGAAAGAGGGAGATTGATGGGGGGCTGTGCAGTATACTTGATTTCAAATTATGGCATAAAATTAGTTTGAGGTGACCATGATCCTTGTTTGGAATAGACAAGAAAGAAATATCATATTAACATCCCTTACAAAACATTGTACAAAGTTTGCAGTACCTAAGGAAAAATAAGAAGTTTAGAAGTTACTAAATCATCACTGGTACTGCAACAGCCATTAAGGGATACTATTTTCTGCTATGTATAAATAACATACAAATGCTAAAGGTTAAGTATGAAAACTTCAAAAAGAATATTATCACATTAAAAATGAAATTCAACCATGTATGATATAAAAATACTTACCACAATATCCTGTTTTTGACAGCATGAAATTATGATAAATAAATCAATTTTTAAACGAGAATTTGATATAGAAATAGGATTTAAATATTAGAATTTTTCTTTGTCATTAAAATATTTATAATACTATTAAAAATAAACCATGAATGGTAATACAGTATCAAACAGTTGTGTTATGAGAATTAGAAAATGTGTATATCTAAATTTTAATTGAAACATATTCATTGTATAACATGCAGCATTATTTTAGGACAGTTTTGCAACAAATATATATACACTGGAAAATATAACATATTAAATTCCGATGGAGCAACTGAATTAAATGCCAAATAGATTACATCCTAGTAAAACAAAGATTCAGGAACAGCATAAAAAATGCTAAGACATTACCAGGAGCAGACATTGATTCAGATCACATCCTTCTAATAGTCGATGTAACTACAAAGCTTAAACAAATAAGGAAAACGAGAAGAGATAGACAGACTTGGGACCTAGAAAAACTGAAAGATGCATTCAGCATGAAGTTGGAAGATCCCCTTAGAAATTTGGAAAACAAACCGAAGACCGTGGATAAGGAATGGGAGGAAGTGAAAGCCAGCATCAAAGATACCTTGAATAAAGAGATTGGGAAACAAGAGAAGAAAATCAGAAATCAGAAAACCATGGGTCACTAAGGAAATGCCGGAGAAAATGGATGAGAGAAGAAAATGGAAAAACTTTAACAGTGAAGAAGGTACAGACAACTATAGATGCATAAACAATGAGTTGAGAAGGGTAACAAATAAAGCTAGGAAAATTTGGATAAAAGATGGAAAAATAGTCACAGAACCAAAGGATATAGCCCAGGTATGGGAAGAATGCATTAAGGAACTATACAACAAACAGGCAGGATAGGCACAAATTGAACTGGAAGAAGAGGATAACATTGAAGAAGACAACTTGGGACCAAGTATTATGAAAAGCGAAGTAGAAAAGGCGATACTGGAACTGAATAAAGGAAAAGCTACAGGCAGCGATGGAATACCAGCAGAGGTACTTAAAGTCATGGGATCAGGATTAAAAGTGATTATGAAATTAATTAATAAGATTTACGACTCGGGGGAGTGGCCTCAGGATTTCTTAGATTTAACAGTGATCCCTCTAAAGAAGAAGCCAAAGGCAATGCAGTGTAAAGACTACAGAACGATAAGCCTACTGTCACACACTTCGAAGATCATCATGAGAATTCTCAATAAAAGGCTAGAGAAAAAGGCTAGGGGAAGATCAATTCAGCTTCAGAAAAGGATGAGGAACCAGAGATGATATTGGTGTAGTGAGAATCATATCAGAAAGGGCAATAGAGTAAAGCCAAGATTGCTGTGTATGTTTCGTCAACTGGTAGAAGGCCTTTGATAGAGTAAATTCGGTACTGCTGATGAGGATATCAAAGGATATAGGTGTAGACTGGAAAGACAGGAGACTGATCAGGAATCTATATGTGAATCAAGTTGTAGAGGTCAGGTTAGAGAATGCGGACACCAGTGGAGTAAATATCAGTAGAGGATTAAGACAGGGCTGTTGTTTATCACCAAACACATTCAATATATATGGAGAGAGGCTAATGCAGAAAGCATTAGAAGACACGGGAGATTTGAAAATTGGAGGAAGGATTATAAGAACGGTGAAATACGAGGATGATCAAGTACTTCTAGCAGTAAGGAAAAGAAACTTCTGAAAATGATAAATAGACTAGTGATAACAAGTAGAAAATGTGGTATGGAAATAAATATAGATAAATCCAAGGTCATGGGAATATCAAGTAAAGAAGAAGAAAATTTGAACATAAGTATTGGAGGAAAGCCATTAGAACAAGTTTCACATTATAAATAACGAGAGAAGCAAAATGTACCAATGAAATCAGGACTAGAATAAAGAAAGCAAAAGCCGCTTTCAGAAGAAAGAAACTCCTACTAATGAGGAATATAAAGGAGGATATCCGCAAGAAGTTGATAAAATGCTATGTATGTATGGGGCTGAAACATGGACCCTAAGGAAAATTATATTAAGTACTTGGAAAGCTTCAAAATGTGGACATGGAAAAGAATACTGAAGATAAAATGGACAGATAGGGTGAAAAACGAGGAAGTACTACGAAGAATAGGAGAGAAGCGAACGATTATACAGATTATCAAAAAGAGGAAGGCAAACTGAATTGGACATTATCTGAGGAGAGAGAGCATGATTAAAGAAGTGCTAGAAGGAAAACTGGATGGAAAAAGAGAAAGGTATTAAAAGGTTTCAGCTGATAGATGACTTGAAAGGGAAAGAGAGCTGTCAAGGCATGACGACGATTGCAGAAAATAAGAGTATGTGAAGAACCAGGTTTCACCATGCATATTCATGGACCTGTCTATGGACAGACTACCTATGATGATGATAATGGAACAACTGAATAATTTAAGAAAGAAATGTCAAATTAAATTTATAAATGTAACTGAATTCATAATATAGATAGCTAAAATCACCATAAAAAGGCTGGAAAAAACTTCACAGTTTTTTATAATTATTGGCTACATTTAAATAATTAATTTACAAAAACTCAATGCTCATAAAATAAAGTATTTTTATAATGAATAAATGCATACATACTGAATAATAATGACAGCTTTATAAACTAATACTAGAAGAATGCAGGTGGAAGTTTTTAAGTTCCACCACACTAGGAGCAGAGTTAATAGAGAATTAACCTTGCTCCAACCCAAAAGCTTCCACCTCCATTCAATAACACTGCAGAAGCCTTTGACTCAAATACTATTGATAGTACTGCAAAACTTGAAAAGAAACTTACAAATTAATAATAAAAACCCAAACTTTCAAATAAATTAATAGTGGATAGTATACTTACAAAACGGCCCTAGGGAAGCATAAAGGAAAAGAGAAACCATTAGTATACTAAGTTCATGTAGCACTATAAAGATAAAAGTTTCACTGGTAAATTTTTGTACATTGGACAACAAAACCTCTTAGTACTTAATCTCTATTTAACAATACAAGTCAAATTACTATGACATTAAGGGTACATTCACATAGAGTGAAGTTAAGTTAAATCTTGCAAAGGTCAGATTTGGGAATCATTGTAACATGGAAATTGATATGCTGGCAAGCTGAGATTTAGTCATTTCATGACCAACTATCATGTATAGTGGAAATATAAAGTCTAACAGCAACGAACATTATGTGATGGAATTGTAAACATAAATTATGAGTTCATTCCAGTGGTGTCACTCCAATTTCTTAACTAATTGTTTGATTCAATAGCCAATATTTTATATAATGAGAAGAGTAATTCTATCATTTTAATTACTTTTTTCACCAATTCCTTCATCAAAAATGTTTTCTGTTTACCCAATCCATGTATGTCCAGATTTCAGATATTAATTGCAGCTTTTTCATATTCATTGAAAGTATTTCTCATATTTTGATTGAACTGCTACAAATTATCTGAGACCAGACCTACTCAAAAGTGCTCGTTATGGAATGACTTTTACACTTCTAGGTATCAACTGAGAAATGTGAGCAGATTCACAATTCTGAATCACTTGGCAATAAGTGGGACATAACCCAACTATTTGGGAAGATGAATATTTAAAAAAAAATATTTATCAGCAATCTTACGATGACACCGCGAGTTTAAATATTTCATTCGCCGTATAAGTCGACCCTCACTTTTTCACTTAAAGATACTTCTCATGCAACCGTTTTCAGACAAAATCAAAGCCATGTACAATCCAAGTTTTAGCAAAACAGAAATAAACATAATAATAAAAATATATATAAATATTGTTTAGAGTACACCCAATTCTTTTTTTACACGGTAGATACGTTCCAGAGAAAACCGTGTCAAAAAACCGTGTAAAAAAGATACCGTGCTTGTGGAAAAATAGGGGATCCGGTCCAGACCTTCGAAAACCCATGTTGAAAAAGACGAAGAACCAATTAAAATAAAAGGATACGTTCAACAAACTGTGTAAAAAATCTATGTAAAACCCCTAATTACGTTTTGTACTTATTTGATATACAAACATATTTTATTGCATAAATAAAAAATTCAATCACTTTGTAACATATCACTTTAACGTAAATTCAAATATTTTTTTTAAAAAAAGAATAAAAACATCACAAATTCAAGAACAAAGAAACTTGGCATAAAAATAAGAATTACATTTTATTCGTCGCTGTCTGACAATAAACGCATTCGTTTGTGTAAGACTGGTGCAAAATCGCTAGAAATATTTAGCACATCTTTATGTGTATCCAATGGTGAGATCCTCTCAGTGGTATCTTGAACAGGATTAACATTTCCACCCTCGATTGACATATTCTGTGCTTTAGTTTTATGCACTTCCTGCGTTGTTGGGATTTCATTGGTTTTGACAATGAAATCGATTATCAATCGTTGTGATCCTGTTTTGGCTAGTCCCTTGTATAATTCTTGGTAACGGGTCATACAAAACTTCAGATCACGTTGGAACTGTACAGCTCGTTCGATAATGGGATCATTTGTCAGAAAATGATTTTCCAATTTACTGGCCAGTTGAAGACCTTCTCAAATCAATCTTGCAGTGAGGGGAACCAGTTCATCATTATCACTACTTTCTTTGGAATCAACGGTCTCTAGTACAACCTCTATTATTTCATCTTTGTTTAGGGCTTTGTCAACCAGCAATTCATCGATATCCTCAAATGTTAAATTGTCAAAGCCTTCTCCGCCAACTGCATACGCCAAAGTGATGATATTGGAATATTCGACTGAATTTGGGGGCACAGAATTTTTACTTGAAACACATTCTGGCCAAATTGCTTTCTAACAAGCGTTCAAAGTCGATGGTTTTAATTCAGATAATGCCAAAGCAGCATGTCTGACACAATCCATAATAGAAAATTTTTTCCACGCGTCAATGACTGTGTTTTATCATTATCTAGTTTATCCAAAATGTATTGGAATGTTTGCTTGATGTAGTAAGTCTTGAATGTGGCAATTATAACCTGATCTAGTGGTTGAATCAAGGATATTGTATTGGGTGGCAAGAATACCACTTGTACATTAGGATGTTCCAAATCTGGATGGCCGGATGCATTGTCTAAAATCAAAAGAACTTTGAATTTGAGACCTTTTCCTCCAAGTATCTTTTAACTTCTGGGACAAAATATTTGTTGAACCATTCAGTAAAAATTGCTGCTGTCACCCTCGCTTTTTTATTGGCCATCCAATGAACTGGCAGTTTTTTCAAGTCTTTACCTTTCATTTAACGCGGTCTTAGAGATCGATTGATGAGCAGAGGTTTCAACATGAGATGCCTTGAAGCGTTGCTGCAAAATAAAAATGTCACACGATCTTTAGCTATCTTAAAACCACTAGAACTTTTTTGGGATTTTGCCACATAAGTCCTGCTCGGCATTTTTTTCCAAAAGAGACCGCTTTCATCAGCAATAAAAATTTGATCAGAAGTGTATCCACCACCTTCAATTATTTTAGCCGGCTTTGCGGGAAATTCTTTAGCAACGGGGTTGATGCGGCCCTGTTCCGATATATTCTAAAATACAATCGTGCTTGCTTGAAAAATTTAGTGCGCGGCACTTCAAAAACTGCTGCATGGCCGAGCAGTCGCACAGCATGGAGGGAGCCATGGAGAGAACACACCTACATTTTTTTGATTTTTTCTAATTTTCCGCCAGCGTAGATGTCAACTTATTAAAGTACGAATTTATTTTTTTCTCCTCGATCTGGTCCAAAAATAAGGGTGCGTGTGGTACACGAGGATGTGGATTACATGAATAAATACAGTATTAAAATTAATTATTATAAATTTTATAAAATAAATGTTATAAAATGTAAAACTGTAACAGCTGATTCAAAGTAGTGATCACCTCCACCGAAAGATCAACGGTCTTTGTAAATATCGATGTTATTCATTTGTAATTTAAGGTTCACATTTTATGTTCAGTGTATAAGTCGACTCTAAGTTTTACAAAAACGTTTTTAGGCTTCAAAGGTCAACTTATATGCCAGAATATATAGTATATAACTAATTTAGCCAATATTTTCCATAAGTTTAGAAAGCATTCTTCATTGATAATTTTGGTTAAATTTCTTAATGATTTTCAGAGAAAATACATGGGTTGACATATTAGGTAAAATATATCATGTATGCAAGATACCTGTGTCATAAGCAAACCAATAAAAAGAAGGTCTGTTTCATGCTGATCTTTTGTTATATCTGCATTAGGATGGAAACCAAAAACCTCAGGAGAAGTGATCAATGGTAGATTTCGAGCATATTCGAGGAATTGACTATGTGCAGTTGCTTCAGGAATAGAGTACAGTCCTATTAATGAAAGAAAATTTTGTTAATTTTAATTTTCAACAATTTAATACATACAAAGTCTCAAAGATAATTATTGACTATTTATAATAATATTGTATAAAAATTCAAACTCATTCCCTTTTTAGTTGAACTTGATTCTCCATATGTGATTAATACAAGTGAAATGACTGAAAATTCAAACTTAATTGTGGAATATTTAGAAGAAATAGCTAGAACTTCTTAAAAATTTGGAGTTTAGTTGTTTTAGCATTAGGTCAAAATGTAACAAGAATAAAGAAATGTAGATATTAAATGAACACACAGAAAGATATCACTTCAATTTAAAAATTGAAAAACAAACCAGCAGGATCAATGTGATAATCTGGTCCTTTCTCGATAAGTTCAGGATTGTAAAATTGAGCTAGAATAGTTATCAACGTTCTGCGATCCCAATCATCTGTGACTCGACCTCCATAATTGCATTCACCTGCTAAGTATCGTAATGCTTCAAATTGAACATCCTGTGAAAAATCAATATATGTTTACAAAAATCATTTTTAATCATTTAATATTATTAATGAGAATACATAGTTTACATTTATATACCCACATGCACATATTTAAAATTCTATTAAGATAAATAGCAAAAAAAATTTCCGGGGCTACCCAGTGACAGATTTACAAATATTTTGCCCTTAGGCATTTAGAAATTTATGCTCTCCTTTTTAGTTCAAATAAAACTCCTGCTTTTTAATTAAATTTATAATTCATTTTTATTTTAATGTTTCTAAATAGACATCACATCAACAGTTTTTAATCACATTTTTTCATTATATTCTAATAATATAAATAAAATATTATGTCAAATAAAGATATGCAAAAAAGGTCTGCTATTATTTATAAAGTGCTTTGTTAGTAAATGGTTAAGTCATTAGATGGCCTTACTGATTCCTATAATTTACAGGCATTTACATACATGATCTTGATAACATTTTCACACCATAAAAAGATAGTATATAAAAGGGTTAAAGAATGCTATTTACCTCATAATCATTAAGAAACATATGGAGCTGTCTCACACTGATACGTAAATCTGTTTCATTGAATTCATATGGGATATTCCAACCAAGAGACCCAAATTTACGGCGCTCTTGAATCAGAGCATGGAAAAAACATAGTCCATATAAGAGACTTTTGAAAACCTCAGGTTGATTGCAACTGTCAAAGAATTCGGTACTGGAGATTGGATCACTCATAAAGGACCTGAAATAAATATTTATTTAAGTAAATAATATGTAATTATGCCTGCACAAACATTCAAACTGAATCCTCACTTATGGAAATGTCATTACTGTGAAGGGAATTTGTGCCTTATTTTTGTTCGATTTTTAATAGGAAATTTTAAAATCATAAATATAATATGCCATTGTTAAAAATATATTTCCTGTATTGAAGAGGTACATTAATGACAAAGATTTGTTTGGAAGACAAAACTTTTACCACATTTTGAAAAGACACTGTTCAATGTAAAATCATAAAATAATAAAACAAACAATTGTAGGCTTTAGTGATATTGAGAATTGTTTTTTCATAGGACAATCAGTGATCAAAATAAGAGACACAAGCTTAAGAGTGTGAATTCCTAGGAACACTGAAACCCCTTTTATCTACCAGGTTGGTACCTATATTGCATGGTGGTATGTATATGTAAAATTATATTTCATGAAAATTTCGAAATATATGAAATGTTCTTGTAATGTTTGTAATATTATACATACGAATGCTACAAAACTCTTAAAATATAAGTATGTATGATAAACAGTGGCATAGTGAGGGAAGGCAGAGGGAGCATTTGCCCCCGGGTGTAGGGCTTAAGGGGCTCAACTCACAGACCAATTTTTATTGGTGAAATCAGATCTCCTAGGAGGTCACGGAGTAATGTAATGGATTAAGACTTAAGAGAGGTGTGAGTCATCAAAAATGCTTCTGAGAACTGGCCCGAGACGCAATGAATCACCCTCGTATTTATCTTTAGGATATTGTGATACCATAGCTTGTTTACGTTTAGATGATCCCTGATACTTAAGAAATGGCAACTGTACATGGGTCAGAAAAATATTTACAAAACCCACTCTCTGTCTATCCAAAATATGTGTGAAGTCCTGCTTCGAGTTGCCACCTCTTCACGTCTCACCCGAAGTCTTTGGGTTTATCGCTCATTCTTCGGACTACACTTTTGTTTTTCCTATGTATTTCCTTAAACTGGATCTCACTTGCAATCGATGTTGTGCTGATGGGCCAGGGTGGCAAGACCAGCATGATGGCAGTGCAAACAGTGCGACTGCACTGGGCCCCACACCTAAAGAGGCCCCATGCTCTCAAAAGAAATATTTGACATACTTATAAAGTACACGCATTTTTTTATCTGAAAATATAGTGAAGAGTCATAGTGAAAGAGATTGCTTTTACTATTAAAATTTTTTCAGGCTTCAGAGGTCCCGCGTGCACACTTTGCACTGGGCTCGTGGTCTTTCAAGCCGGCTCTGCAGGGAGATTTGCAATTGAGTTGAGGTATCTCCCGCCATCTAGCCTTGCTTGAACCAATTTCCCATGCAAATATGTTTGTTGCATGCTTGAGTTTTCAAGAGCCACCCTAATGGGGTAGCAAAACAGGGAATTGCCTAAAGACACCAACACACTAAATTGAGTGCAGAACACCCCGTAAACCCCTCCATCCTGGAACTTGGTGGCAAGAAAAAAAGGTCATATGGCCCAGGTTGGGGATATAACCCTCGCTCCCTTAGGGGTGCCAAGAAGATGCCTTGCCCCTGGGCGCCAAAGACCCAAGCTACTCCACTAATGATAAATAATATCTTTAAATGTTATATTAACATATTGTCTTGTATTTTCATTGTTTATAAATTGTCTATTCAAGATAACTATGTATTTCAAATAGAAGATCAATAGCAAACACCTTAAAGTATAATTCTATAATAAAAAATTTTAAAGACATCTCTATGATTATGAAATTTTTTTTATGCAACTGACCTAAGAATATTGGCACGAAGCCCTTTTGGAGGTTCATTGGTCATTTTAATTCCATTTTGAAGAACTAGAACAGGAAAGTGCTGAGCAGGGTAAGAGGTAAGCCAGAGACGAAAATCTGGATGAGTTTTTTCTGGAGTAAGATCCTCAACAATCTGTAATAAATTCAAAGAAATGGGATGCAAATTTATCATAAAAATTAGAGCATAAAAAGTATCTACCTTTGTTCAAAGATAAAGATAAAATTTCCTTTATATTAGTAATACAGTAAACTCGATTATCCGGACTCTATTTAACAACATGCTTGCTCTAATGGCACATTTTCGAAGGTCTCATTACAAATCATCCCCTTGTGTAATGTCATATTATCGCTGACATTTGGCATCTCAGAGTTCACAAACGGTCTCCAAAGAGAGTTTTGTATCACCATCAACTTCTAGATCTAATATTGCTGATCTACCAAAGAAAGAAGTAGATGATGTATCAGCTCCTAGAACACCCGAGGGTCAGTAAACACTCAAAACTATATTCCTTACAGTGTTGTGTAAATACGAGGGGTGTTCAAATTTGACACGGGGACAAATCTGGACTATAAGGAGGATGCTGAATAACTTCCAACCCCAGATCAGCCAGTGTATTCATGGTCAAGTTAGCATTATGTGATTGGGTTTTATCAAAGAGAAAACAAATTCCTTTGGACAGCAGGCCTGGTCATTTCTTCCTTAGAGCTGGTTTCAGACTGTTTTTAGGAGCACTGAGTAATAAGCAGCATTAATTGTATGGCCCTGTTCCAGGAAATCCACATAAATAATGCCTTGAGCATCCCAAACACAGTGGTCATCACCTTGTTTGCTGATGCCATGATCTTCAATTTTTTGGTGTAGGAAAATGCTAATTCATGTACTGATATTTGCTTGTCACTCTGTATGAGCTCATCAACATGTGTAATTGTCACATCATTGACTTCAGTTCCGCTCTTGCTTTGTGTTCTTCCTTCTCCATGCATTTACAACCTCTTTGAATGATGTGGAGCATCCAAACACTGAAGACCATGACAGGTTGGATTTGCCATACTGTACTTGAAGCCTCCGATAAATTTCAGGCGCTTTTACACAGCCATACAGAGAAATTTAATAATAATGCATTGTTCCACTGAAGTACAAACATATTCAGATGCCATCTTTGTTAGTTTTAACAAGGGTTGATACAGCCACAAAACACTATTTTTTTGTATTGTTAAAATTACAATGATAATGTACACACCTCATCAACTCATTGCACTAAATATAGGATTTAAAAAAAAATAAGTCCAGGTCAAATTTCAACGTCCCTCATAGTACAGTAGATAGTATAATTTTAGAATAAGTACAGTTAAATTAAGTTGTGTCCAAGTTACTATAAGTGCAGAACAGTTTAAGTTAAGTTACTGTAGTATTACTACCCCAGTGTTCTCAATACAGTAAAACCTCTACCTTAGGAACTCCCTTAGAACGAAGAACTCCATATAAATTATCGCAGGTCCCAAAAAATTCACTAGTAAAACTATATAGAAAACCTCTATATTACAAACCTCCAATAATTACAAAACCTCCCAATTACAAAATAAAAATCATACCCATTCCACTAAAACAAACCTTCATATAGCAAAATAAAAAAAAAAGAATATTGTATGCGCTGTTGTAAAGCACAAATTAATGTCATCTATGCAAGTGTTAATGCTGTTATTACAACCTCACCTGAACGATTCAAAGCGTAGTATTTGTTGTAATTTCGAGTGATAAGGTAGACAGGTTGACCACATCTTTCGTGGCTTTATCTTTCATGTATTTTGATTTTTTGTGGTCCTGCATTTGCAACCAGTTTTGTCTTTCATAGTCTCATGTTTCGGTCTTTTGTGGAGAAAAATTATGGAAAAGGCTACGCAAAATTTTTTATATGTTGAATGAATTGCCTTTTCCTCATGTTTTCTATCATAGTCAGGCCTGAAAAAATATTGTTGCATTATTCTAATACGTAAAAATATATACCCAAATGTATTAATGTAATATACAGGCGACTCCCGAGTTTCGACGGGGATGCGTTCCTGAAAACGTGTTCGAATCTCGAATAGTCAAATGTCGAACGCCGTTTTTCCATATACTTGCATGTTATAATGAGGGGATACTAGTGATGCACCGAAGCTCGGCTTCGGCCTCAGTATTCGGCCAAAATCTGCTATTAGGCTTCGGCCTCGACCTTTGGATGGCCGAATAGCCGAATACTACAAATATTTTTTTATAAAACAAAAAATGATAATGACATAATAGAAGAAAGCTGAAAACACTAAATAAAAGCATAATACATTGAGTTGTTGCCAATACAATAGCTCGGATTCAGCCTGATAATTATGTGCTACTCATTTTTATGGCCTACGACGTATAATATATTAGTGTGTTCCAATATGTGGACAATTCGTTTATTTAGAATACTCCTCCTCATCAGTTGGAATTTTTGATGTTTTACTGTACTGTGTAAGTAGCAGACAACCTCTGACATCTGGTTCACGTTTTTGCATGACGTAATATGACGTATAAACAGTAGTGCCATCGTGCCAAAACCAAAATGACACAATGCTGACTGAGTTTTCGTTTCATTTTTGAATTTCATAAGTGCAGAAATTTTTATATAACAGAATATATAATAAACTTAACAAGGCTGCGATTATTTGTATATATCTTCATATTAACAAAGAATTTAAATAGATTTCTATAGAAAACATTAGTGTTCATTAGTTGGTACTTCAGGTTGGTAGTGTTTTAAAAATGATTTAGGAAATTCCCCGGGAGGAATATTCTTGCAATTGTAACCAACTTTCACAGTCAACATTGGGGATGTGTGCAGATTTTTCATAAACCCAGAACTTATTAGTAGCATCATTTTTAAATTTAATAGGCAAGGCTAAGGCTCCGTCCCACGTACAAGCGACGCAGGCAATGCGAGCGACTAAGCGGAAAAACAATACAATGTAATGTTATGGCAGTGTCCCAAGTTCTGGCGTCAATGCGTGTACTCGTGCGAGCGGTGAGCAAGCATCTTCGAAGCGATCAACACACTTTGTTTTCGAAGCGAGCGACCAGAACCACCGTTGTGGCAAATACTTTGTATTACAGCATTTTCTTTGTAGTTTTATCGCCATTTTAAGTTGTGTTCTTACACTGCTATGGAAATGAACGAAAATTTAATTTCCGAGATCCAAAAGAGTTGCATCTCATAGAATTTAAAAGATAAAAATAATTTTAATCATTTTTGGCCAATTACCAAGGCCGAAGCCGATATTCGGTGCATCACTAATTTATGCTAATGGAGATATTCGGCTTCAGCCTCAGCTGAATACTGATTTTAATATTCGGCCATTGGCATTCAGCCAAAATGAGTATTCGGTGCATCTCTAGGGGATACGTTCCCACATCTCAGGAAAAAGTCTCCCCTCACGTTCTATAAAGATAAAATAACATTCCTAATATGTTAATACAACAATATTAAATTATGAATAAATTATATAATAAATATTTTAAATGTATAACTTATTTTTTGCACTAAAAAGGAAAAAATAAATTTTTGTTTCGAACTTCAAAGATAGATGTATGCAATATATTCTGCAGACGGCACGGTCCGGATCGTGTGAGTCGTTCGTAACAAATGACTCGTGCGAGCTGGATTACATACCTGCATACATCTATCTATACATATAACTATTTATCGCAGCGAAATTAATATAAAAGTTATTAAAAAAGCACAAAATAACTTAAGAATAAAGAAACAATAAAATTAAAAATATTTTCATACATTAAATCTTTTTCAACTGCGCTTACTGGACATGGTTTATTAATTGAGCAGTTGGAAGATTTTAGTTGGAAGAAGAGGAGCTATTGGGTGGGAAACTGGATGGGCTATTGACTGGGGAATTGGATGGGCTAGTCCTTGCAGCAGATGTTGAAGCAGCTTCTGCTGGCTGTGGTCTGGTATTTAGGAACACTGAGTAATGAAAGAATTCATACAGCTTTGGTTGAATTTTATCCTTCTTCTTTTGTTCATAAAGGACCCTGTAGCAGGCTACGTCCTTAAGAACAGAACTTTGCACCAATGAGCTCCTCTCAGTATTAGGATCTTTTTCATCAATCAAGTTTATGAAATTATCCAGATTCCGGAAGATCTCGCTAAGGTCTTTTAAAGACAAGTCCATAGGTTTAGTTGGAGAAACCATAATATCATCTTTGCCATCTTCCTTGGTCTCAATGGATTGTTGTAATTCGATGAGATCTTTATTGGTCAACTCCTCTTAATTCTTTTTTATAAATAAATTTTCTATAGATAATTGCTTGTTAGTAGCTCTTTGTGATAAACATTGAAGACCAAATGAATATGTAATTTTTATTAAAATAAAGGACTTAAAAATATTTTTTCATTAATATTTTTTGTGCTATACAGGCAGTCCTCGACTTCTGTACATTCGACTTCCGTACAACTCACACTTTCGTACATTATAAATTCTTGCCCCTACTCCAAGTTCAGACTTTCGTAATTCAGCTGACGAACAAACATTTTGAGTTATCGCATAATGGTGCTGTCTGTCAGCCAAGCCAACACTTTTAATAAATTACCAAATTAAAGTATGCTATGTAATAATATACGTATTATATGCTATGTAAGATTTGTATGTAATGTTTTTTAATACTGTACTGAAACTTGACAAGATTAATACCACCGTAAAGTCGGTTAATAATCAATAAATTATTATTATTATTCAGTTTCGGCAACGTTACCATCTTTGTTTGTACGCACAGCAGTGTTTCTTTGTTTGTGCATTTTACACCTATTATTTTATAAACATGAGTGAGAAACGGAAAACTGAAAGTGCTAATACAAGTGAAAAGAAACATAGAGGTCATAAAGTGAACACAATTGAGACAAACATAGAAATAATTAGGTGTGCTGAAAGCGTCGAATCTTTAGCTTCAATCGGACGCTCATTGGACTTAAGCCGGTCGAGTGTGTGTTCAATTGTGAAAGAGAAGAACAAAATTAAAGAATATGTACGAAATGCTGGAAATATAACAATTTGAGACATAATGATTGTGCAGTTGCTTGGCTTTCCCGTGAATGACAATTGAACTCAGCGGGACTTTCTTGCGAGTTTGGGTCTCGATCCACAGGTTTAAAGCCCTCTCTGTCTTCTCTACATATGGATTCCTAGGTACAAAAGACACTACTCGTTGAAGTGCCACTTGCAACACTAGCTCTAATTGCTTCTTCACTTTTCTTAATCGATCTTATTGTGGACTCGTTCACACAAAGTAATTTACCAACTGATGAAGCAGATTCATTATGCGCAAGCCTATCTAAAACAACAATTTTCTTCTCCAAACTCATCACTTTTTTTGCCCTTTTTACCGACTTTTCTTCCATTTCAATCATCACTCTCTTTGGGGCCAAGATTAGGCAATATTACAAAAAAACTATGGAAATAGCAAAATGCTTTAATGAAAAAAAGAGGGATTTCGCATGTGCACTACAGGTGGCCCTCGACTTTCTTGCGTTCGACATTTGTACAACTCGCACTTTAATAATAATTATTTATTTATTTATAACCGGTAATCACATTGTAGTCACAAATTACACAATAAGTTTCATTAATCACAAAGTAATTTCTTATCCAACTCATAGCCTGTAAAACGGTATTGGGGCTCAGCAAGAGCTCGTCTTCCACCCCTACCAGAAAAGTCACTAAGTGCTATAAACAAAGATAATTTCACAAAAAATACAAAAAAATAAATCGACATAAACAAGAAAAAGGGAACTTAATACCAAAATATAATAATTTTGTCAATGACCAGATCATGGTAAGGATGGAAACTGTGTTACAAACAGTACGAATAAATGTAACTCTTACAGTAATAAAAATTTCTTGAGAAAAAAGAATGATAAACAAATAACGATAAATTATAAAAGATAATAATCAATTACACTGTGTGTGTGATAACCTTAGGATAATACAAGAGAACAAGAACCCAAGATTGCATAGACTGACACCCCTGTACACCGATCAGACTTTCACACGTCAGCTAAATGACGAATGAATATTTCGAACTGCCTGTTATTTTCATTTACTTTTATTTGGCTTTTATTGATAATACTTACTACTATCTTCTCTAATACATAGTTTTAAAAATAGAAAAATTTGCCATTGAAATATTCTGAATACTGCAAAAGTAAATTTAGTATAAAGTAATCCAAGTTTTGATCAATAATAATGATATAGCTCAGTAGCCCAGAGATGCCCTACATCATAAATTACCACATCATATAGATTGTTTTTACTATGAAAATTGATCAATGTTACAGGAAGGAAAAAATAATATATTGTTTTTTATCACAAAGTGAATTTTTTGGAAACATTCATAAACTAAAATGTCAGTGTTAAAATAAATTATAACCAACAATACTATGCTAATGTGCATATATGATGAATCTGAAAAAACCTCCATACAAAGAACCCCCTTACAACAAAGTGCAAAAAGTTAGGCCCCTTCAAATTCGTTATAAAGAGGCTTTACTATATAATGATCTTCAGATGATTCATTTTGTGAGTACTGTATATAGCTACATGCATGGTCTTTGTTGTTTACCATTATTTATAACATGTCTACTGTTGATATTATTATTATTTCCATGATATTGTACATCAAAATTGCTTGGCCAAAAGTACCTCTCCATCTACTGGCATATTTGATCTAACGGCACATCCCTGTTCACATGCATGCCAGATAATTGAGAGTTAATTATAATAATATTTGCAACAAAAATTCAAAATCCAGCCACTTTATCACAAGAATATTTTACCAGAAAATTTAAATTTATGAAGCTCTATGATTAATAAAATATCACATAATTGATTTTTGTTTTCCTACAAGCCATGCTTCAAACAATCAATTTCAGGTATCCATACCTTTTCAAGCGTAGGCATCCAACTTTTAGCCAAATGGCAATTTTGAAGCACAACCCAAGTTCCATTTTGAATTCCTTCCTTTATCATGCGTAGAGCAATAGGGCCTTGCCCCTGTCCTAGTGATAAGGAGTATAGACGGCTGTCTAGAAACCCCTTCAATAAAAAAATGAGTTTTTATTGAAATATAAATTTTTTGGAATATTTTAAGAATACTTGCAATATGAAGAAATAAAGTAAATATCTGATATATTCAAGAAGAGTCAAGCATCACTGATTCAAAAAGCTTCGGATATGGGCTGTTCCGGATTACAGATAATTTCGGATTAAAAACAATGGGTTATTCTTGGGGTGGGGTATATGGTAAGAGTACCAGCAGATTCATATTTCATATAAATAAAACAGTGTTTGTTGAAAATATAGCGTAATAGAAAATAAAATGTCTACTACATATTCCAAGTAAAAGTTATATGAATTGGCAGCATTTAAAATCAATAATATACTTAATTCTTTTTATTATTTTCTGTGCATGACAACCATCACAAACGAAACAAAACAATGTGAAAAAGCAATAACAAAATAATGCATACTACCGTATCGGCAATGATTTCATGTACATTTTTAATGTACACACGTAATAATTCTCAAGCATGATTCGCACTAGCACTCAGCTCACGCTCAGCACAAGGGATACTCATGCTCGAATCAAATATTCTTAGATTGTTTAACCTATGTGTGTTTGCACTAGTGGGCACACTCAGCTCATGGGATACTCTTGCATGCACATTAATAATTCGAAAGAATCTTTGAGCGGAGCTTGGAGTGTGACTGTCCCCTCCCCTTTGAGCGCAAGTCTGAACAGGCTGCCTGCAGTCATTGTAGAAACTTCCTTCCTGCTTTGCGTCCCTTGAGTTGAGCTTGAGCTGTAGTGTGAACATCCTTGAGTGCCACAAGAGCGTTGGAAATATGAATACTAGTCAAAATCCTTAGAGCGTGAGCATCTCTTGAGCTGAGCACGAGCTGACCGCTAGTGCGAATCATGCTTTAATGTCATATTCTGTTGTTGTTCCAACATGGTATATGGAACAAAGCTGCCGCACCAATGAACCTTGGTCAAGTTTATTTAATAATTGCACTTTTTCCTGAATTGATAGCGTCTTATACTTTCACTTACAATTAGAAGAATTTCCAGCATTAATACCATCATTTGATCTCTTACAAGACATGGTTAGGGTAAATTAAATTAACACTAAATTGTATTTTCTTTAAAAAAAGCACTAGATACTGCATTAACTGTATGCATGTGCACCTTTGTTTGTATTTGTAATGCTCAAATACATGGCCTAGGCTTGGAATACATTGTAGCGCCACAATGCCATGGCGGCCGGTCAGGAAAGTACGAGTTGGGAGTCTTTTCAGATTACAGGTGGTTTCGGACTAACAAATTATGAATTAGCGATGCTCAGCTGTACTAACAAAACTAGATTAAAAATAACTAACATTAAAAATAAATCCTATGAATTTCATGTGCTGTATAGTTAAATTTGAAAGATTTGGTTTAGTTAGTTATTGTCGGGTGAGAGGTTTCAGAGGCAAATTATTTTAAGATCGCCAAGTAAGATGCCAATGTAAAGGAAGAAAATAAAGATTCAGAATGGTTCCAAAAGAAAGGGATAGTTGCAATAAAAGGAAAATTAGAAAATATTAGAGCACTTCAACGTGTAACATACCTAAAGGGAAACAGTATTATATTGAACCAATAATTACAACTAGGAATACCATATGACTAGCATAGCTATAATTAACATTTAAAGACAAATTTGTTCTAAATAATACCTGATTTGATGCAAACTTAAGAAGAATGGTGGTGGGATCAGCTCCTGGTGTGAGTACAAATATAAGAGGTATGCAACAGTTTGAATCACCAAAGGAAGATGACAGATCAAATGGTGGGGGTTCAACATAGTCTTTACCAATATTCTCTATAATATAAAGAAAAAATTATGTTGACAAAATGGCCAACTTAAAATAATAAAAAAATATATTTTGAAACGGCCTGAATTAACAATAACTTTTAAATTTATAATGTAAATGTGAATAAAGCTACCATTAAAAAGTAAATACATATATTAAATTAGTATTACATCACAAAATCATTTTCATGGTTTTTTCATGTTATTAATTCTAGTATGCATACCTTCTACAAAGTTTTGAACTGCAGGAACTATTTTATCAGGTCTTAAACAACGTAGAATAATAAGTTTCTGAAGAGAATTCAAGTAGCTGTGCCAATGACCTGGTAAATTTTCTCTCTGTGGAAGTGCTTTATCAAAATACTCCTTCCATACTAACATATTATCTGTAAAATCTCGTTGCAAGCCCTATTACATAAATTAAAGACAGATCACATTGTGATGTGAAATAAAATCCATAATTCTTCCATAGTCAATATGAATAATGTCATTTAAAATAAATATCATAGCAACAGAGTGTGGAGGAATTAAATACTTGCCTTATTAAAAGAATTAATTTTCATATCTTTGATTTAACAACATAAATTACAGTTTGATTACTCTTTATGACAATGAAAGCACTACTATTAATACCAGCAGTAACTAAAATGAATGGCAAAAAGTCTAGAATTATATATGAAAATATCTATACCTTGAAATTTTGTAAGTTGTTCAAACGACATAATTCATCCCAAGATTTGGCAGGTAACCATTCAGCAGGATTAGAATGGGGATTATCTAAACCAACACCACCTGTCAACAAGAACATCCATTCCTCAAGATTCACTTCTCCTTTCTCTCTAAGTAAAGTGATTGCTAACAGTAAAGAGAAAAGAAGTTTATCCTGCAATGAAAACAAAAATAAATTAATTATACCTAATTTTTGAAAGCATAACATAACTTTACAATATATTTCAAAATGAATAAAAGTAATAAGGAAAAGTAAAACTTATAATATTGTAAAGGGTTTATCTTTTACTCACTAGTTTATCTGTATGAATATTATTGAAGAAGCTTATTTTTTTCAGTCATTATTAAACGAAAATAGGATAGAGGCAATAAATGAAATGGTTGTATAATATAAAAAAAAAGCTTAACGTTGATGACCCAATTACTCAATAAATAAATGGCAATGATTTAATCTGCTCTTTTTTAAGTATCAAAATACATAGTTTATAGAATGAAGTGGTGTAAAATTAAAGTTATAAATAGAATATTGCATTGTTTTGTGTAATGAATTTATATTATTTATCAATATTCATCATAAATTTTGGGTTGATATTTATGAACAACCACCTTTATATAATTAGGAAAATTTATGACCATGAATCAAAACCAAATCTTCCACTTTCCAGACAGATATTTTCCAATTGAACTATCATGTCAGACAAATTCTCCCATTTCAGACTGCATAGTAATCATTGATTAATTCATTCCATCAATTATACAATTAATCATATGATTGAATAATATCTAGTAACTACAAATCCTTCCAGTATGTTTTCAAGTTTCTATTTTTCATGATAAATGAAAGGAGTTTTTAAGTGAGAGCTGGAATTACGCTAATAGGAACTCACTTAATACTTAACTTACTTCTTTTACTGTTACTTGCTGCAATGTATTATTCTTACCTTCTCAAAGAGGCTACGACATACATTGGAATACAAGGAATACATAAAATGACTGTCTAAATCTGAAAGTCTTTTCTCCAGGACATCTGTTCGTTCCGTATTATCTATTGTAGCTTTAAATAACCCTACATACCTGAAAAAATCCACACATTTTCATAAATTTAATGGAAAATTATTTTATAAATTTTCTTAAGCTTAATAAATGAACTGACCAAATAAGAGAGTACTGATACATAGGATCCACTGCAGATAAACTTGTTACACAGAAGAAAAGAGCAGAAACTCGTGATGCAAGTGGAGCATAATTCTGACGAGCAGCATCAATTGAGCGTTCAGTTTCTTCAGATGTAGCTTGCTTCTCTTTAATATCATCTGCTAATGATTTTGAGTTACTTAGTGCAGCAACAGCAGTCTCATCTTCAAGAATATTACCAGTGGATGTAGAGAGGACATACAAAATTGCATCTTCTAATTCTTGCAATTGCCTGCATAAGGATTTTTCCAATTAGTAATAATTACAATGAAAAAAGGTATTCATAACATAAAAATTATATTCCTTTTTTATTAAATATCATATCTTATGTACAGCATCCAGTGAAATTCAATGTACTTTTATACCTACAAAATAGAGATTCATATATAGTTCAGAAGAACTCTTCGCCACTTGTTCCCTAACATATTTGAATAAGTATTGAAATAAAATGTAAACTTTCAGAGTTACCATTGATTATAGTATTTTACCGTATGTTTTTAGAAATACACAACAGAATACTCATTCAACAAAGTAATATTAATAAATTAACAGTTACAAAAATTTCCTTACTTGTAAACATTTTCCCAATTTTTCATTTTCTTTAATGACTATTACTAAGGATGTTAATATGGGACAATTACTTTCTATTGAAAAGATTCCATTGTCATCTTACAAACATAATGTAAACATCAGCAACATCTCAATGGCAGAATAGAGCACAGTAGTGCAGAGATGTAATATGTTTCAAATTTTCTTATCATTTGACATTTTATATCTTTCTTTTTTTGTAAAACTGAAAACTTTCATGAAAACATAAAGTTAGTGTAAATATGGAGAAATATGCAAGTTTACAATAAAAATATCTTTATTTTAGACAGTGCTGATTTAGTGTTTTACAAAAAAGGATGTTCTTAAGAGAGTCCTCATTGCTACTATGTTGTTCTACTGCCGGATTTACAAGAGGTGTCCCCCGATTTATGAGAGGGTTGCACCCCACGAAATAATTGTTCTATGTGAAAACCTGTACACCGAAAAAAATGTTTATTGAAAACAATAGACCAGTTCTATGCCAGTAATAAACTTGTTTAAATTGGTTTTTATATGCATTTTAAAATTATAGTACAATATTATAATAACATGAAAAATCATTAAATATGTAGTTCTTTTCTCTCCATCTACTAAAAAGTTGTTTGTTCCCTAACGTGATGATGATGTCATAAATATTCAAGCATAAGTGACTGAGAATCCTTAACTATAATCAACATCCTTCAAATTTGTTGTGTTGATGTGGGAAGATATAACATGTTAAAATCCACCTATGAACGCAGGACATGTGAAAGTGAATTTTTTTCTCACCAAGACAAATTGATTCTATATAGTGCAACCGATACCCAACTCTGCATTGCAGACTCATGAGGTGATTCCTTTTAACACTGATATGCATTGCGTCTAACGAAAAATATCCCCAAGAATGAGAATCGCATAATCTAAGGATACTTTAGCACAGTGGAAGAATTAACAAATAGATACAACATATATTGTACAAACTTTCTCATATACTAATGCATTGTTTAGTTATCTTTAGAAAAATATGAACTGTGTAGAATTACTATAAACACCAACTTAAATAACTATACAAAATTTGATGAAAATCGTATGAGCCATTTTTTAGAAAATACAATTTTTGTTAAAGTTGCCCAAGAATAAACTAGCCTTATATTCATTCTTTGAAAAAAATTAAATATGTAGTATTATTTCAGACGTAAACTCAAGTAACTATACAAAATTTGATCAAAATCGTTGTAGCCATTTTTAAGAAAATCACATTGTTGTTAAGAATAAACTAGCCATGTATTCATTTTTTGAGAAATATGAACTATGTAGTATTATTGAAGACGTAAACTCAAGTAACTGTATGAAATTTGATCAAAATCATTAAAGCTGTTTTTGAGAAAATCAAATTATTGTTAAAAATACATAGAATAAACTTCCCTTAATTATTGAGAAGTGTCAACCATTTAGTCATAGCTTCTATTCTGTATGATAAAATGCTCTACCGTTTAGGCTCTAGAGCCATTAACAGACAGACGGCATTGCAAAAACCACTTTTTTGGACTCATTCTCAGATACACCTAAAACATATATTTCCATCAAAATCTCAAGGTTGAATTTTTTCGCAATAACAATACTTTCTCAATATACTTCATATATGAGAAAGTAAAAACAATAATATAAGCTGATGATTAAGTACTCTCAGCAAAAAATTACAAATAGGCTGGTAAAAAACAGGTAGAATATATGGAAAGGAAATAAACTTTGAAGTATTGTTGGAAGTTCCTTAAAGAAAGCTTCAGACTATAAATACCTTGGAAGCATCATAACAAGAAATGCAAAATGCATCAATGTTGTAAGAATTAGAATAGCGAAAGACACCTTCGGAAGAAAGGAACTCCTACTTACAGGAAAACTAAAGACAGATGTATACAAGGAATTGTTAAAATGCTATTTATGGAGTATGAAGCAGAAACATGGACAATGGAAAAATTTGGAAAACTACCAGATGTGGACATAGAAGAATGCTGACGATATAATGGAAAGATAGGATGAAAAGAAAAAAAATATTAATTTTGAGCCCTATGATCAATGAAGATAAAGGAAAGAACCTCCTAAAAACCTTACAAATATTTTTTAAAAAAGGAAAATACTCACATGCACTCAGGTTTTTTGATCGGCCTACTGACGATGGAGTCCTTGATTCCGACATGCATATTTAGGCAATTTTTAGAAAGGAAGTGCTCGTGTGTGTTTGTTTGTTTTGTGTGTATTTGTGAGTGTAAGTGTTTGAACAAGAAAAGGAGGGTCACTGGAGTGGAGTCGATTTAAAAAATATTTGTATGGTTATCAGGTTCTTCCATTTATCTTCATAAGATGAAAATACGAGAATATACTAAGCAGTATAAGAGAAAAATCAATAATTATACCCACAGTAGGAAAGAAAAAGGTGAACTGAATAGGAGATAGATCTATCTGAGGATGAATAAAGATGTGTTACAAGGAAAATGTGAATGAAAAAAAAGGAGAGGAAGGAAAAGGCTCCAGCTGATAGACGACTTGATAACTCAACCGTTTATGATCTCAAGAAGCTGAAAAAATAAGTATCGGTATTTTATCCTGACAGTGGCTCAGCAATTTGAATGCTATTATAAAATTTATTTACTACCATTTGAATACAGGTGACTCCCGAGATTCAACAGTTCGAGATTCAACAAATTCGAGATTACAAGCCATCGAAACCTGCTTATTCGACCGACTAAATTTGGAACTAGTTTGCAAGAAGTAATTTTCAGCACGATCAACCACGCGAGGTTTAGTTTCAGTGTAGACAGTCATTTCTGCTCTAATTGTTTGAATTTGTGCTGATTTCATTCTTTTTTCTGTTAATCTTTTATTTAAATTTATTTATTTTATTGATTTATTTATAAATTTATCACTTGACATGGCATCTAAAAAGAAACGTAATAGTGATAATTCAAGTGAATCAAATAAAAGAGTACATAAGACTCATAGTTATGAATTGAAACTAGAAATTTTAAAGCGTGTTGAGAAAGGTGAAAGCCACACTGAAATCGCATGATCGTTGGGAATGTGTCGTTCAACTATTAGCACTTATGTGAAAGAGAAGGAGAAAATTCTAGATGTGATAAATTCAGGTAATTTGATAACAACAATAAACAGTCCTAGGCACGGTGTTGTGATTCCTAAAATGGAAAAAGTTTTAAAACTCTGGGTAGATGATCAGTGTCAGAAACACATTCCTATTAGTGAGACAATGATTAGAGCATAGGCTAAGGATCTCTATGATGATTTGAAGGATGGATGAAATTTTGTGCTTTTTAATAACTTTTATATTAATTATGCTGCGATAAATTGTTGTATGTATAGATAGATGTATGCAGGTATGTTGTCCGGCTCGCACAAGTCGTTTGTAACAAACGACTCGTGCAAGCCGGACTGGGTCGTCTGCAGAACATATTGCATACATCTATCTTTGAAGTTAGAAACAAAAATTTATTTTTTCCTTTTTAGTGCAAAAAATAAGTTAAACATTTAAAATATTATTTAATTTATCCATAATTTAATATTGTTGTATTAACATATTATTAATGTTATTTTATCTTTATAGAACATGAGGGGAGACTTTTTCACAAGATGTGGGAACGTATCCCACGATTATAACTTGCACGTATATGGAAAAACGGTGTTCGACATTCGACAATTCGAGATTCGACAACGTTTTCAGGAATGCATCCATGTCGAATCTCGGGAGTCGCCTGTATTCTTCTTCCAGCATATTCCATCTTTCATCTTTTGCATTTACCAAAGAGGTTAAAAACCAAAGTCCATGAGTTAAATGAATGTACCTGTAACAACATTGTTTAACTCATTAATGGACTCAAAACGATGACCTCTGAATTATATTATTTATTAATTTCTGGCAAAAAAAAATTGCAAGGTACAAGTTCTGATAAATAATATAATGAATACCGTATTTAACTGATTGTAAGCCGACCCCCACTTTTCAGAAGGCCACGCAAGGAAAAATTTTGATTTTAAGGTGATTAGACAGCTGGGGTCATTTATTTCAAAATACCAACAAGTATGAATGCCTCAGATTTTCAGTTCGTAATTAAACAGAGTATTAACTAAAATTATGGCGACATAAAATAATTCATAACAACTCATACGAAAAGAATAATTTGACCTCGTTATCCTCCCGGTTCTTATTCTCGTAAAAAAATAGCTGTTTCTTGTCAATCAAATACGGACACCGTATTATGTCTCAGACTTTCAGTTCGTAATTAAATAAGAGTATTAACTAAAATTATGGTGACATAAAATACATTTTATTCACTTATTCATAACAACTTCTACTAAAAGAGTAATTAGACTTTGTTATTCCCCGGATCTTATTCTCGTAAAAAAATAGCTGTTTCTCATCAATCAAATACGCACACCGTATTACATAACATACGTTAGTACTACACTAGTATCACCTGGGCATTCCTTTTCACTTTTATTCTTAAATTATTCTCCCAAGTTTGCTGCTATGCTGCTAAGGCACGAGGAAGTAACGGTTCGCTCGGGAAATCCCAGTACGAGCATGCTAGACACACTGAAACAAGATAGGTAGAGGAGGGAGGGGAGGGGGGTAGGAAAGGCAAACGTTTCGATTCACGAGTAAAATGAAACATTGTGCACATATGTAGCTTCTTATGCATACGAGCGCTATTGCTGCATTTTTTACGACTTTGAAGCGCCACGTATTATTTACATAATTTATTTCTTCGTAGGCGTTCAGTCAATTTGATTCTTTTTTGCATACATTTAAAGTAGATAGTTTACTTCCACTTTAATACACTTATATCTCGCGTTATAATGTAACTACGGGCATAAATTCATTGACTACTTTTTTTACACCGATTCTAAGCCGAGTGGCGATTTCTACGATGGTAAAAATGTAAAAAAGGGTCGGCTTACAATCGATTAAATACGGTATATTCATGATCTCGAATGCCAATTATTCCGAGGTTCATTAGTAAATCTGGGAACAATACACTGGTGTGGTATCTTGGTGCAAGATCTAACCGTGTTTGACAAGATTGAAACGTTTTTTTTCAGCTATTCTAATAGCCTCTCTCTCAACACATTGGAATTGTATTCGTTATTTACTCATCTAATTCTTGGTATGCAGCAATTGTAAATGTCAACAAAAATAACATGCTTGACATTTCCAGCGCATTGAAAAATTCTCCCTCTATTAGAGGGGACGTTGGCAGTTCCACTGCCAACTTTGATACGTCAACTCAGAAAGTTGGGTGGCATAAGATCGAGGAGTATTTTGTGTTGGTATATGAAATAGAGGCAGTCAAGTGTAAGTTGGGTGGAATAAGATCAGAGGGCTTCGTGTGTGTTATGTGTAGGGTTCCCAGATGTACTACTTTTGGTAATACAGTACTACTTTCGATTACTTTTGTACTACTTTTTGGTTCTTTTTATATGGTTGGTAGTTGATTAAACTTGCTATCTGTATCCATATCTACAAAAAGTTTCATATCGAATCATTGGTCAGTAACGTAATCCCCTATTATAACATTGTTTCTATGGTAAAATCTGTCTTAACCTATGTATTTTTGACTTATGGCACCTGACATAAGTCTGAGGACCACCTGAATTATTATCACACATAAACAGCTCATGATAGACTTTAGCTTACAGTTAATGTAAAATGATGCTTGCTTTGCTTATTACTCAAATTTACTTAAAATGTATCTTCCTGTAACTTCAATCATAATGGGCAATTCAATGAACCACTCCATACCATAAAAACCCATGTATAGGACACAAGGAGGTTTTTGGCATCAAATTCTGAGAATTTTCCATGTTCCTGCATATAGGATGCAGATAGGCTTTTTCTTAAAATTCTAGGAATATTCAATAAACCGCCATGAAAAATTCATATTCATTTTATTGGATGATTTCCATCAAATATAGTTTTTACTCATTATGAGCTGATGAGTGACTTTACCTAATGATTTTTAAAATGACATTTAAAAAATGTACATCATTGGTATTTCAATATGCATGGTAACACTGATGTCGAAACTACATAAAGGATATAGTAAAACACTTTGGCAATGTAGAAGAAGATAAAATGTAGCATATTTTCGTGACTCCTACCTAATAGAAATTAAAAACTCTGTAATAATTTTTACAATTGCCTGTGAAACTTGCAGTGAAAATAAAATGCCTGTATGGGATGAAACTTCCTGTGTATGTCATTTTTAAACAGCTAGGTTGGTTTGGTGAAAACATCACCAGTGACTGGATTAAGTTTGTCTGGAAAAGAAGGTCTGGTTGAATGCGTCAAATACCTCTCTTGGACTTAGATGTATTCTGATGCCACACACATCTCGAAGTAAAAAAGAATCTTCTTGAAATTAAGACAAATTTGGTGGTTAACCCAGGGATAATGACATCAATCCTGCATCCTATAGACATTGTTGTTAATAAGCCATTTAAATCGGCAATGAAGAAGAAGTGGGCCAATTGGATGGTGAATGGCACACACATTCACCAAAGGGGAACTCATTCATTAAATAAATATCACAACGATCTGTCAGTGGATCATGGAAGCATGGAATGACCTCCCCTCAGAAACGAAAATTAAGGGATTCAAAAAATGTTGCATACATAATGCCTTAGAGCAGGGGTTCCCAACCTGGTGCTCACAAGCTGTGCTCTTTGGATGCCTAATGGTGCTCTTTGACAGCCTAACTGTGCTCTTGTACAGTGGTTAATATCCCATTTCTTGGGACCAATAATTTAATGTGTTCATTTGATTTCTTTCTAAATGTATTCAAGATCATTAAGAATAACGTTGATGTGGGTTTGATTTTATTCATAATCATTACTACTCTTATGGAAGTGTAGTCATGCTCTTTTGATATTCTAGGGTACAACTTGGTGCTTGTCACATCGAAAAGATCGGAAACCCCTGCCTTAGAGGGAACTTAAGACAACGCATTATGGGAACATGATGACAGCAACACCGTGACGACTGCAACATTACAATTGGACGAATCTGAAACATCAAAAACATATGAAGTTAATGACCAGTTCCATATTAACCGATGATGACTCAGCTGATGGCAAATTTCTTGGATTTTAGGAAAATTGTTACTAAAAATTTGATTTGTTTTGTTCCTTGAGGATTTTTTTAATGGACAGACTTGGGTGATTTTTAAATTTTAATTATCAGGTGTTTCATTTTCTTTGAAGACTGTACAGAAAGAACGAAAAATGTAGGTTAACAAAAGAACAACAAATGTTAATTACAGTAGCAATTGTCAGATTAGGAAACCTCAGGGTGATTAATAAATTTGAGGTGGCATACCTGGTCTCATTGTCAGGATATAATATCCTTCCCGGGTTTAACCTAACTTATTCCCTTCGAGTTTCGACGACGATGACGCTAGTCGGATTCTCTTTTGATTGTGAGCTCTCTCTTAGTCTGGCATGCTCCAGACTGTAAGGAAAATTCATATTTGCCATTTTCACTATAGATCGTAATAGTGACATCCACCATTAAAAAAATCATGCGAAAATTTTGTCCTGTTTTTTTCTTAAGACGACTGAAAATGTCCCATTTTCACCTTGTGGAATATGATCACCCAATTTAACAGTCAACATGAAATAAAAGTCTTAGATGATTCAAATAAATGAATCAGCTTATCCTTGGATCACTGTGAATGCTCACATTCTCAATCAGATAGCCAAATTCGACAACCAAGCTGAAATGAACAGAAGTTGCAAGAACCCCTACCATCTCAATCCTTTCCCAAACCTGGGCAAGGTTTTTCTCATGAGAAAGTGATATGCTCCAGAAAAGGCAGTGTAATATTGATTTCTGTTACTGAACCAATCTTTAAATAACGTTGTACGAAGTTATACCGAATGTCGTCTCTAAAAAGATCATGCCTTTGTTTTACCCGAGAATAAGTGATAAAAGAAAAACCTAGTGGTTTTACCCAGTGATAAGCTGGTAAAAATATTAAGAATCGGCTCCCTAAAAATAAAAGTAAAGAAATTTGGATAAGGTGCCTACATGCCAGGGGCACCAAACTGCTCTACTTTAGTAATAGTGTTCCGCTAGCTTAAGAAGTGTTCGGTTTGTAATATATTTCATTTCATGCACTGTCGGTAATTGACTATCAGATAGGGCAAAATGTACCTGAAAGAACAAAATCAATAAATTTTCATATTTTCTAAACTCGTGCGAGCCAGCGAGAGCTGGCTTCACTTCAACACTGGTTTTACCATAATGTCATAAAATAATAGCACAATGTAATAATTGTGCAGCAGTATGGAGTACAGATGAGTGATAATCTTTCAGCGCGTAGTTGAAGATCTTTTCTTCGCAGCATAAAAGAGTACTTGAAATGTACTGGGAAATTTGGGATATTCACTGGAGCCTTTTTTCACACATGATGGCCTTTGTGAATCACAAACTAAGTGTTCACTTCAACTCTGTTCAAATTCGCCGTGTATACTAACTTGTAAGGCCAATTCATTTGTAGAATGGATATATAAGATTTTGTGTTGCGGTTTGCTGCCCAAGTAGCTGATCGTAATAAAGTTCGATTTTCATGAAAGTTCGTTTATTTCAAACCTGGATACTTCGAAGTCATAATTTTTTGGTCCCTTGAACTTCAAAATAACGAGGTTTTACTGTATTATGTGCCCGTATATAAAATGCACCGTACTTTATAGCTTCAAAAATTTGGAAAACAGTGCATCCTATACACGGATTTTTCAGGTAACTTATACCCATGATAACAAATATTTTTATCTAGCTGATGATTACTTTTTAATCAATAATGATTACTTGACTTTTGAGGGCCCCAGTAATAATAATTTTCAGTCTAACCTTTTGTTTTCTGCACCTTGAACAATGAGTAGATTTTTCTCCTCTTCAAGATCTGGTTGCTCCTTAGCCACAGTAATACCTAGAAGCTGACCTTGCAGCCCCACTGTTGTTATCATGAAATTGACCAAAGTTACTTTAACTGCCACTTCTGGGAAGTAATGGGGATTTGGAAGTTTTGTAGTGATGTAAAACCTGAAACCACACATGTAAATTCGTAAGTGTACGAATGTAGACTGACTCAAGGAAGGTACATTACAAAATGAAATTAAGTTTCAAAATTATGTTCAATGCAAGCTAATTTAATCAATTTCAATTCTTTTTTCTTTCTTGTTTCATAACATACTGTACTCACTCGAGTATCACCAGAATGCATGTAATGCCCGCAAACCCATTTTTAGAGCTAAATATTCAGAAACTTCCAAAATTTCGATTTTGATATTTTGCAACAACATCGGTTGAATAATCTATTGGAAGCCGAGTCTGATGATACAATTGTGGCAACAAACAAACATTTAAGAAGTGACTTCTAAAAATGACTTTTAATACTTTTTTAACATACATATTCATGAAAAATTAACAAAATATCATTATATTACACAGAGACTAATCAAAAACCTATTTTGGAATTTAGCTCCTTAATCCTGCAGAAAGGTTCCACACACACACAATACCAAAAATAAACCAGTCACTAGACGCACTACAACCAGTTAAATAGATAAGTTTATCACGCTTCTGTAGATAAAATGTGTCATTACAGCTTTTAAAAAGCACAAACAAACAACTCCAACAACTACTTGGTTATACATTTCCAATGCAAGATTGTGTTCATTGTTTTTATTCAGAGCAATAAAGTTGATTCTTTTAGGATTGCGTAACATAAAAGGAACCCAAAAAAATGCAGTTATGGTAAAATGTGATTTGAGCATGTCATGAATTAAAAGGTAATCTTATATAATTCATTTGTATTTAATGAGAAATATATGCAATTCAGTTGTTTTTTCATCACCTTTTCTATGAGAATGGACTCTGTCTTACACTCTTCTGTTTACTTAGAATATCTACATGATTTAGGTTTCCTGCTGGCAGCTAGCAAGGAATTTTAAAAAATACCTGATAAATAACATGCTTGTTATATTATTCCATGCATTTTTAAAAAATACCTTGGTTAAAAATTGGAGAAATAAAATGCATGGTATAATGCGCCTACCGAAAAATGCTGACTCAATACCACACATTTTTATTCATTATGTTATACACAAACCTGAAGTCAAGGGAATATTCCACCACTGAGTCACCCAGTTTGATGCAAAGTGTACCTGCCTGTTTGAATGTCTGTCTCTGTAGTAGTGGTTCTAGAATAGCATCTAATTCTTCACCGATGTTTTCTAAGAGGACCTAGAAGAAAAAATATATTGTATTCTAATAATTTTATATCCATTACACTATAAGTTTATTTCTATGAGTACATATAAAGATAATTTTTTGACAAATTGATGAAATTATAGGAACAAAAATTTTGACTAGAATGAAGTTTAATTATATCAAATTAAAATCAAAAACTCTTTAAGATCAAGATTAAATTTTGTTGTGTGCAGAGCTGCAAACCACTTCAAAATTTGGAAGTGGTTCGGTTCTAAATTTTTGGAAGTGTTTCGGTTCATGGTTCGGTTCAGACGGGAATTTTGACAAGTGGTTTGGTTCGGTTTGCGGTTCAGTTCAACTAAATTAATCATTTGAAATACTATCCAGAAATAATTTATCTAATATAAACATTACACATTCAGTATCAATCTGTAAGTAAATCAATCAGCAGTCATTATTATTTTAAATGAAAGAAGAATTTATTTAAAGAAAGGAAAAATTTATATTTTAAATATATTACAATCCCATCATCATCATCTTCATTTATTTATATTAAAAAATGGTATTTTTGATCCTAACATGATTTTTATGTGGATAACAATAGTATTAGAGAGGAAAGAGTTAGGCACTCTTTCCTTTGAAGCAAACCCGCTGGTTTTTTCAATGGAAATTCCTGGTCTTTTCGTTGGTCTGTACTTTGTGGATTGAGATTGAATCGAAACCAAACCACTTTTGCAAAAAATTAGAGTTTGGTTTTTGGTTCATTGAAAACTTAATCAGTGGTTTCGGTTCGGTTCACAGTTCAGCAAAATGGCTGCGGTTCAGTTCGGTTCAACAGTTTGGTTCGGTTCAGTTTGCAGCTCTGGTTATGTGACATAATGTCTTCTATTTTTTCTATCAATACTGTTAAATATCTGATACTCTGAATGCAGCATTATATCCTTACCATCCTTTAAGGATACTTGTGACTCAAATGCCTCATTAACAATATGTTGTAACTTAATTAAATTTCACTGGTATAAATACTAGCATGGCTGTATTAAATAGTATTTATTAAGTGTATAACTTTATTTTTACCTTTATATTCTAATTATGCTTTGCCACAGAACACACTATTGTTTGTTACTTACTGGACGTCCAAATTGGATCCCACTTTCAAGAGCTCTAATATAATCAGAATCGCTTTGGCGAATTATAGAAAGGTTGTTAGCTTTTTCCATATTCTTTACCCATTTATTTGCTTGTATCTGTGGGTCAATCATCAATGGCCATCTTCTTGCATTCCTAAGAAAATCAGGATAGTTAATCATATCCTTAAAAAAACATTTCAGAATTTTAAAGAACCATAAACTGTTATATTAAGAAAATCTTTGTAACTAGATGAAATTGATAACACATGCTGTATGTAATCACATATGCTTAAATTATTCTTCATAAATTTATGTTAAAAATATACTGAAAATATATTCCTTAAAACATTATCTTACTTTGCTATTATAGCATTATCAACAGAGAATGTGTCAGTAGGTAACCCATAGATATTCCACTGACGGATTATTACTGGATCACCAAGTACTGATGTGAGTGCAAAATCAGTTGAGCATACTATATTGAGTGACTGGCAAAGGTTGACCCATTTTGCCACTGTCTCATTACGGAATTGCATTGTAAAAGGTCCTAGGTATGCCAAAACACCTGACCCAATCAATACATCTCCTGGAGAAGAAATTTTAAATTAAAAACTTTATATTAACAACTATTTCTCTAGAAATTTTTAATAGATTTTATTTAAAAAAGAAACATCACTGCTAATTCTTAATTTAACCCTCACGCAGATGCGTTGGCACACTGCATATGCCAATGGTGGGAATTTACTCGTAACTTCTTAGCATGCATAGATGGCGACTCTACCCTCCTAGAGCAGGGGTTCTTAACCGGGGATGCTCGCACCCCCAGGTGGTGCAGAAAGATGGTCCAGGTGGTGCAGGAAGATGGTCCAGGGGGTGCGGGAAGTGGGCCCAGGGTGTGCGGTGGGAACATCTTACAATTTGACTTTTTTATTTATTTTTTTAGATAACATTTTGAACCACCAGCTGCCGTCCTAGTGTGTGTATTCATGCATCCACATTTCTTATTAGATATATAGCGAGATGCTGAAGAACATTCATTTCCTTGAAATAACGAACCATAATCACTATTCGAGGTCTGTTTACAAAGCGATTTAAACTGCTGTGCCCAGACATATTGTCGCTATATTTTTCCGCCTTTAATTACGTTTATAACAAAGTCATTCTCTCTGTCCTACTTTTCGTGAGAAGGCTGAGATAATCCGCTACAGAGAGGTTATTTTGAAGTTCAAGATGAATACAGCATTAAAAATTGTTCAAAAAGAAACAATCTTGAAAACTATTATGAAATTGTTGGATAGGATTCCACTGTAATAAAATGCCTAATTGTCACCTCACCTGTATTACAATATTATTGTGTCTTTAATTGAGGAAAGGTTGAGTTTAAAATGTAGTTTGTAATAATTATATTTGATTTTAAATACTATATGTTTAATAATTTGTTAAAATTTAAAAAAACTAAAATTAATAACCATTGAAAAATTATGGTGGGGTGTGGGATTACCATGGATTACTGTGGGGGTGCGGGGCTCACAAAAGGTTAAGAACCCCTGTCCTAGAGTCTTCTTAGAATGTAGTTCCCCAAATGCCAGTTGAGTTTTGACCTTGGTGAAGTACGTGTATGCGAGCTGAGAGTAAGTTTTCCCGGTAAAGTCGACTGGCTCATGGAGTGCGCCAACGCGTCTGGTCATGTAAGTAGAATTTTTGTTTCTCCTGAGATGCATGAGGTTTGACAACAAGGCGATGCGAGAGGAAAGGAAAAAGGTAGATAAATTGGCTGTCTGAGATTTCTTTGACAAAAACTCGTACACTGTTGGCGAGTATGTCACAACAGACGAAAAGTTAGATCCATTTCGCGGGAGGTGTTCGTTTGTTCAGTATATTCCGAACAAGCCTGCAAAATACGGCATATGTGTGATGCCAAGTCGTTCTACACAAGTAACATAGAGGTCTACTGCGGAAAGCAACTAGAAGGTCCATTCTGTGTACCCAATTCTCCCTCAGACATTGTGCACAGGTTAGTTGAGCCCATTACAGGCAGCAATTAAAACTTGACTACTGACAATTGGTACACAAGCTATCCTCTCACGCAGTTATTGATGGGGTAAAAAATAACATGTCTTGGCACTCTCAGAAAAAATAAAAAAGAAATTCCCGCCAAGTTCTTGCCTGATCGAAAGAAGGATAAAGAATCTTCAATTTTTGGTTTTCAGAAAGATATAACATTAGTGTCTTACTGTCCTAAAAAAAACAAATCAGTATTTCTGCTATCCACACTATATGAAGACCTGTCAATTGATCAGGACTCTGGAAAACCATATATGATTCTACACTATAATAAAACCAAAGGAGCAGCTGATACTGTTGACCAGCTGTGTGCTAGATATTCTTGCGCTTGTATTACTAGGAGGTGGCCCCTTGCTCTATTCTTTTCACTGCTAAATGTGGCAGGCGTAAATGCTCAGGTGTTATTTTTTGACATAAAAAATGACATCAATGAAACTGAGAGTTTTCTTGAAACAACTCTCTCTCAAACTTTTGAGAAATCATCTTGTCTTGAGGGCTCCAATTCGGACTCTTCCATTGGACATCCGATTTTTTTTGAAGTGTCACCTAAATATAGAAGATGAAACACCGAGCAAACCACCTGCAAAGAAGCGAGGTCGTTGTGAAATATGCGGCAGATCCAAAAATGTCAACACAACTGTGATTTGTTCCCACTGCCACAGTTTTGTTTGCAAAAACCATTCACAAATGACAGTGAAGGGCAACAAATGCTCAGATCAAGATGCAGGCGAGTTATCAGAATAAGTTTTTTCCGCAAGAAAGGAGAGTTCCTAGAGTTCATTTTTTACAGTTCTTCTAAGATTTTAGGGTTACTTTTTTCCTAATGGTGTATCAACTCAAAAATATATGTTTCTATTTACTAAGTTGTGCAATAATATGTCGATACAGTTTAAGTTTATTGATATTTCTCTTTTCTTTCTGAGTTTCGTGCTTTTTGTCATTATTTCAAGAATTAATGTTTTATTTTAATTTACTTGTTCTAATGTTCAAATTTTAACTTTTCTGCAAATAAAAATAAAACAAGTTCTGGAAAGAACTAATCCACCTACTTTCTTATCCGGTAACCTGATACTGATAATGTTTCTAGTATGAAATTGGAGGTTGGACCACTCTACTGCCCTTGCGATTCGATCGCATGTTGTTCATTGTAACAATGTAATACACACATTGTAAGTGTGTGGATTTTGGTTCTAAGTGCGTGAGACAATGAAATACTTGATTGCGGGAATTTTATCGCATAAGGCCCAAAAACAAAAATTACAAAAACTGGAATCATAGGCATTATTCGCTGCATTATAATCACATGGTATGTTGATGTAAAATTGTTTAAAACTATTTAGTATTACTTGAAATTGCATATGTAGGCGAAATTAAACGATTCCGAGCAAGAAAATACAAGTTTAAACACTGGCGCTCTGTGCGCCAGAGCATCAGGTCGTGTTCCGGAAAAAGACACGTCTGCCCGAGGGTTAAAACAATTAAAATTTAAAACAAACGAAATTTACTAAAATGCTACATCAGAGTATAACAAATGCCACTTCACTACATATACAGTATTTAATCGATTGTAAGCTGACCTTTTTTACCTTTTTACCTCCTTAAAAATTGCCACTTGGCTTAGAATTGTCTTAAAACTCGAAATGTTTTGATAGATTTACTTCCGAGCCATCTCTAGTATGCGCATGCGTGTAAATCTAGGATTCCCCAAGCCAACCGTCATTTCCTCATGCCTTTGCAAGTGTAAATTTTTTATTTACTTTGGCGAGTTTTTCAGATTTTTTTTAATAATTCCATAATTGGATGAATGCATTATTTTGAGGACTTTACAATATGCAGAAGAAACATCAAATCTTGCTGCACAATGGCACTATGGGATTGATGAGTTGAATGTGAGATGTTGGAGAAGACAATGAGAGAATTTTCCTCGCATGCCCTTGTGAAAAGTGGGGGTCAGCTTACGATCGATGTCGGCTTACAACTGATTAAATACGGTAATTTTTTGAGCAAGCCAATATCCAACTAATTTTTTAGATTAAAATCTCAATGGAAGAAATTTATACTACTGAAATTCATTATTACCAAAGTAAGAGAGGAAGAGATAGTATAGCTTAATAATGGAATGTTAGAAAGAGCAAACTTTATATTGAGGGTAATCTCAGTCTACAGAAAGATTATTTTCTGTATAAGATAGATTTTCATTTTCTCATACATGAAAGCAAAAATGTTCAAAAACTTTGTCTTGGAATCAATTATATTATATTATATCTCACCAACATATTTGAAAAATATTGCCCCTTTTATAGAATGAATAAAATAAACTCACCTGTAAGGTTGCCATAAGTTTCTCCTAATGATATTGCAGTAGCTGCCCATCTAGTCCGCTCACCACCTAGCCCTCCTATTAACTGGTCAGCACGTGTTAACTTTTTACTGCAAAGGTCAACTTCTGCTTCTAACTCTAAACGCCTCTGTTTGTTTCTTTCTAGAAGTGCTTCAAGATCTGCTAGCTGAGCTTGAACAGCTCTAAGTTGCTGCCTCTTTACCTCAAGAGCTTCCATAGCTTGAGCCAATTCTCCTTCAGCCACTGCAAGAGCCTGCTTTTTAGGTGCTACTACCTTGGCTACTTTATCATACTTTGAGATGGCTATCACCCATTTACACAATCCTAAAATAAAAAAGTTGAAATGTAACAAAGAAAAATCCACTACATTATATATACGGTACAGAACATTTTATCAGGCATGCTTGGGATATGGGGATAGCCAGTTATCTGGAACTTTCGGTTATCTGGAATATACTCATAAACAATGCTCGCAAAGATCTAAAACCCATCGGAAGTGTTCTGCTCTGTTACATGTGTCGATAATATAGTTGCATCTCATCAAACATTTAGTAATACCATTTTGTTAACTTCATTTAATAAAAATATTTAAAAAATTTCTTTACTTTTCTTCACTGTCTTACAGAAGGAATAAATAAAAATTTAACTCAACTGTAAATTTTCTATCAGTTATTTCGCATCCACTGCTTTCAGTTCCACTACCAGAACATGTGTTCCATTTCGTAATATTTTCTATTTCGATATACCATAATAATACCATATTTACTCAGTAACTCCATGTACCCTTTTTCCCGAAATGCCAGTGAAAAAAGCGGTTGCGCATCTTACATGAGGATTTCTGAACAGGTTATATAAATTATGAGTAGTGACAGTAAATTCTCTGCAATATGCTTACATCTATGTTTATATTTGCAAAAGCAGTTGAATTCTATGAAGTATATGCATATTTATGCGACCAAGCAAACGTTTAGGTTATGCCTGTGCTACAGGCAAAAACTCACAAAAGTAGGCAGAAATAATATGCTGAATAACTGATAGCTATAGTTCAATTAATACTGAGGGTTTGCCAGATGGAGAATAGCTATGTGCATCTCAAGTGTTTGGACTTGTTTGTTCGTAACCTTCCAATATTTATTCACGAGACGCTATGCGAAAAAATTCTCCATCGGCATAGGGAAGTTTCCAAAAAGAGGACTATCGACAAGATTTCTGCTAGTATCGGCATTATGAAATCACCCAATAAATGTCATCACATAGGAGGGAGAAGATGCTTAAAATATATACTATAGTACTTTCCAATATAAATTACTTGTTCTCTTCCAAATTACTTGTTCACTAGTTCATTGGAGTGCTCCCAACACATGGTAGTGGACCAGGTAATTACTAGCGAGGCATTAAATTTAAATTTCTTTCTCCTAGTAAATTTTGGAAAATGCATTATTTCTAAAAATAGCCGGTTAACTGGATTTTCGGATAACTGAAATCTGGATAAAAGGTTCTATACTGTATAAAGATAATTACATTTAAATCAATGATCTGAAAATTACATTTTACATATAAATAAAGAGCTTAACTAAAAGCTACAAACAATAGCAAAGATAAAATTATGAATAATGGGTTTTGTAGCACAAAGTTCGAATACTCATTGTGAAAAGTGAAAAAATCCAATATTATATGAAGAAGCGTCCATCCTAAAAAGTAAATGCATATAAAAATTAAATACCAATTAAGTATATCTACTATGACAAACCTTCAGCTGCTGTGGAAGCTGCTTTGATTTTATGAGGATCAAAATCTGGATCATTTAGTATTTTCTCACTTAACTGTTTCATCACCTTAACAGGAATGTTGTCTTTGTCAAAATTTATAAGACCATCAAGAAATTTTATATCACCAAGGATTCTTTTGGAAGGGCCCCAGAAGTCATCTATCATTTTCCCACTGCCAGAGGGATCAGGTATGCGATCAGGTTTGACTTCCTAGGGTAAGAGATGAAATCAGCAAAGTTCATAAAAATTTTAAATTGGTTTTAATGATAGAATATACAGTAGTATTCTTTTCTAACAAGAAAACTGTTTGTAAATCGGAATTAACCTTGAGAACACAAACTGCCTCCATCACTAGTTTTATCCCTTTAGGTGGACTTTTCATGGTCTTGATTATGGTGATGTCAGCTGGAGTGAGGGTGTTTAAAGCAGCCAAAGCTGATTCCATAATTGGCATAGCTTCGGCAAGATCAGCATTACATTCATTTCTTATACCCTGTGCCACTTTAGCCTGTTCTTTGGCTACCTCCTCATCTGCTTTCACCATTTTCTCTACCTATCAAAATTAATATACAAGAAGACAAACTATTTATCATTCAAACTGATTAGATCATCTTTCTCCACCTCACTTTTTGAAATTCATGGTAACAAGAAGACAATTATAAGAAGAAATTAATTTTTTACAGCAGTATGAAGCTTAATTTTTTTGAAAGACAAAGATAAATTGTAAGAAGCACTGTGTTTCCACAATACCTATATAACAACTGGTAATTTTCTGGGATGATTTCTTTTTCTATAACTTACATTATCATCAATTTAAAAAGAAACATTAGTTTAGGTATTTAAAAATAGTTCTCATATGAAACAATTAAATTTCCCTTTATTTGTCATAGTGAAATTGACGTTTCTTTACCTTAACTATTTTAATTTTATTTAAAATACTTTTTAATTAAGTATTTTAATGATCAAACTAAAATATCAATTATGAATCATCCTAAACATCCAATATTAAGTGAAAAGGCTAAAGCTAAATCAATGAAAATTCACAAGCTACAAAGTACAGTGAAAACCGGTTAACACGAATTGCTGGGGACTAGCATAATTATTTCGTGTTATCCAAATTTCGAGTTAACCGAATTTAATGTTAACTGTTTTAATGGTAACATTTTCATTATTCAAATATGGAATTAGGCTCGTAGGCAAATTCATGATACATTTCAATAATAGGATGCATTACACAGCCGAAGATATTACAGCAATCATGGGAAAACCCTATCTCAAATGCCATTTCGTGTAATCCAAAGAATTTTGCATGCATTCATTTTCGTAAGACGGAAAAATATTTTCGTATTAAGCGGTATTTCGTGTAAACCGTTTCATGTTAGCAAATGAATATATACTGAAAGGTATAGGTGCTGGAACAGACCGAGCATGCATTTCGTATTAACCGATATTTTGTTTTAAGCGTTTTCGTGTTAAGTGGTTTCCACTGTATTTCTTGAATAAAATATACACTGATAGCTATTATTAACTTATAAATATGACACTAAAAAGAATAAATTATAATTTTAAATGTGAACAAAATTCATTAATTGAAAACTGTTAATTCAAAACCTTGGAAATTTCTTTAATTAAATTCAATACTTAAAAGTTTCTTTTATTCTATTACATAATAGATTTTGTTAACCATGAACCAGAATATTCTTTCAGGGATATTCTCACCTCTGCCACCTGCTTTGACTCCAGCTCAACTTTATTCATCATTTCTTCCACTTGAGCTGATGCTTCAATCAACTGAGGTTGAAGATCTTTCAATTCTCTCTCCATCTCAGACACTTGGCTTGAAGCATTTTCCAACTTCTCTATACCCACTTCATAGCGTTTCTTAGCTAACATCACATCTCTTTACCACAATGATGTAAATGTAAACCAAAGAAAAACAAAGTATAATTTGGTTAAGTGAAATCACATTAAGATAAATATATTGAAATCAACAACTGAAGCATGTAAACATATCAATATAAGCAGGAGATCTTACTGAAAATTTTAACATGTTGATGACCAGGCATTTAAATCCAATTTCTCCACATAGGATCGGACATTTAAGTGATTTCTTTCCAAATTACCACAATTTCATTTAAAAATTCATAACTTCGTTTATTTTTAACATATTTGAAAAAAAATTTAAGCCTTTTACTCACCAAAAATTCTAGTACTTTTTTGTTGTGTGATAGCACTTGAAGAATTCTGATTTATGGAGTGGAGTCTTGCATGAAGAAGGTGACGTGAAAAACAAGAAATAAGCTGGCCGAAACAGGTCTGTTCAAACACCGGACAATATTGCCCGAGTGTTAGCGTCTGTGCAGCACAGCCTGAGACAATCAGCACCTAAGCACACTATCGCCTTATACATGTCTGACCAGAGTGTACGGAGAATTTTGCATCATGATTTGAACTTACACCCATACAAAATTCAAGTTGTGCAACAACTTAGCATCCATGACAGAGAGATGCGCTTGGAATTGTGTCGTTGGTTTGTGCAGTTACTGAATGACAATCCAAACATGCTCAACAACATTTTAATGAGCAACGAAGCCCATTTCCATTTGAGTGGAACAGTTAACAAACAGACAGTTGGCCAGGAGACTTGGATGAGCTTAAAGAATGGATCCAAAAAGAAATCAAGAACATTGGAGAGGAAACACTTAAGAACGACATGGCAAGCTTTTCTATGCGAGTGTGGCAGGACATTCAGTGCGATGGTGGACACCTCAAGGACATAATTTTCAGAAAATAAAATATGGAATAAATCTCCACTTTCTGTAGAAGCAGATAATGTATCATAATAAAATTATTTGGTTCCTGTAATTTGCTATTTAATTTTAAAATCAATTCATTATTTCTGCTGCACCCTGTAGATTAGGAAAAAATCTGATGTGGCCAACACATGACTTTCTCCATATTTGGGGTATAGATATTTAAATTATTATGAATAGCATTATGAAGCAAAATTATTATTTCGTATCGTAAAAGAATACAGTCGTCCTTATTGCTGTAAATTAGGTATATTTTGAATATGTTTACAGAATTCACCGCTACATGGTGCTGGCTCTGTATACTGGTATTAAGAAGAAGCAAAATATCTCCGAAATGGAAGGTTCTACGAAAATTTGTTTCAAACAAAACTTGGAAGAAATATTATTCTCTACAACTTTGGTCCTCACAAAGATTACCAATAACGATTTTTTTAAGGAGAAAACCAAAAAACCGGTTATTTATAAATATCTCCTAAACAATAACTGCTATAGAAAATTGTTTCAAATGAAAGTTGTAGGAATTTACATTCTCTATAACATTTTCATAGAATTGTATATACAATAATGATGTTTAAAGAAGAAATATCGCAAAAACCGAATCGGGTTTCGAATAAACCTCGACTTCCTGTTAACCGTTATTGTCCAAAAACTAATCAGTTCTTTGTGCTCATGTTAAAGTGTTATATATGAAGTTTGGTAACGATATAGCATGTACTTTTTGAGTTAGAGCGCCCACAATCACACACACACACGCACACACAGACATCATTCCGAAAATAGTCTAAACGCGTTCTAGGGACCTCAAAACATGTATTTCCGTTGAAATCTCGAAGTCGTTTTTTTTCATGAACACAATACTTTCCCATTACTATGTATGGAGTAAAAACATTAACAGGTAAATTTTCCTAAAATAAAGTTAAACAAGATAAATACCAAAACACAGAAATCTCCATGACCTGTCGTCAACATTTGGCTGCGAAAAATGGCAATCTCTGTGATCGGTCATCAACGTGTTAATAACCCATTTGTTATCTTGAGAAAAATTTCAGCAAAAATCATAAAATATATATAATTAACAACTAACCCTCTTTTTTTGGCAAGAAGTTCTTTGAAGGTAGATATAAGCTCTAGGTAAGATGTTGGAGTGACATAAGATTTACGTCGAAGCTTCGAGTAAAACTCCAAAGCCAGCTGTTCAGTTGAAGTATGGAAAGCCTGGCACATTGTAATACAACCACTTCGCTCCTCATTGCTCAATTCCACTTCAGAAAGAAATCTCGTAGCTACAGCAACCAATGCATCTTCTGGCCAAGCCTATTTCAGATGTAAGCAATGAACAGCAAATGAAAGAGAAAGATTTAACATCCAAATAATAAATTAAAACTATATTACTAATAAACAATTTTAATCAATGAATTATAAGAGCAATAATGATGCATGAAAGAAATTCGATTACCTTACTGAACAAATGTATATTTTTAATTTTTATAAAATTGAAAAAATCTGATGTGGCCAACACATGACTTTCTCCATATTTGGGGTATAGATATTTAAATTATTATGAATAGCATTATGAGGCAAAATTATTATTTCGTATCGTTAAAGAATACAGTCGTCCTTATTGCCGTAAATTACGTATATTTTGAATATGTTTACAGAATTCAACGCTACATGGTGCTGGTTTCAAATGAAAGTTGTAGGAATTTACATTCTCTATAACATTTGTATAGAATTGTATATACAATAATGATGTTTAAAGAAGAAATATCGCAAAAACCGAATTGGGTTTCGAATAAACCTCGACTTCCTGTTAACCGTTATTGTCCAAAAACTAATCAGTTCTTTGTGCTCATGTTAAAGTGTTATATATGAAGTTTGGTAACAATATGGCAAGTACTTTTTGAGTTAAGAGTGCCCACAATCACATACACACACACAGATATCATTCCAAAAAGTCTAAACGTGTTCTAGGGACCTCAAAACGTATTTCCGTTGAAATCTCGAAGTCGATTTTTTTCATGAACACAATACATTCCCATTACTACGTATGGCAAAAGTAAAAAGGAAAGCAATTTCAAACTTTTTGTAGAAATGCTTTTTAATTTATCTGGCTGATTAAATGAATAATAGTTGTAAAATATAAGAGCATGCAAAGTACAATTTCATGAACTACATTTATTAATTTAATTGCTTATTTAAGAAATTTTAATGATTCATTATTATTCATATAAGCCAACAGCATATATCACATGAATAAAATAAAAATATTTATTTTTAAATTACCTGAAACCAGTTGATGTTGCAGCAATTAACAAGGCATGGAAACATACGAAGTCGTTTTTTAAACTCATCACCTATAGGACTCATGGCCAACACGATATGAAGCTGCTCCTTCACAGTTGTCACAAATAGATTGAACAAGGCTAATGCAGATCCATCAGTCTTGGTACCAAATATTAAAAATGAGAATAAAAAATAAATTAAAATTAAACATTTTTATTTTCTTAAAAGCAATTTTACCATTTTCAATGTTTTAGGGAAATACATAAATTCTTTCACAGGTTAATGGGAAATTATTTAATTACCAGAGACCTCAATGGCAAATTCACAAGTAAAAGGTATTTGTGTCTTTCTTTACTCAAGCATTAACATAAACAGTTTTCAAAGAAGAAGAAAAAATTTTCTAACGGAGATACTGAAAATTATTCTAAGGCAGGTAATTAGTATCACTCAATTGTCTAACGGGTCGGCAACCTTTTCTATATGGCGGGCCACATTTGATGTTGTGAATTCCTCAGAGGGCCACATTGGAAATCATGAGAACTTCAGTGGGCCATATGGGCATTTAAATCATAAGTTACCTAGAGATTTTGTGATCTCATATTAATGAAAATCAATTCTAATTAGTTTACTAGCAGAAAAGGTTTTGAGACCATAATTTCACTGAAATAATATGGAATTGACTGTGTTAAATTATACTTATCACTTTTTCATCATGGCTTCACGGACAGAATAAAACGCTCCTGGGGCCGCATGAGGCCCACGGGTCATAGGTTGCTGACCCCTGGTCTACAAGTGTGTTTGCATCTACAGTGGAGTCCTGATTTAACTTTCCCGAATTTAATATTTCTTGCATTTAGTAATGTTTTGTGTATCCCCATCAAAACACCATATAAATAATATGATGTTTTCTCAGATTTAGTCGTCCTTGATTTAATGTTCCCCATAGTCTCTAAATTTATTCTTATCACTTTACTCATGAACTTTTTTAATATGTACCATTCATATTCATAACTAAATCAAAATACTAACAAGATACTATATACTAACACAGTGCTTCTTGACCTTTTTTGTTCCACGGCACACCATGCATGCTTAAGAACATCTTGGCACACCAAACCACCCCTTATTAATTTCAGTGTAAATAGTCATATTTAAAGATAAAAACTAGCGTAACAAGTAAAAGTTGCAGTTATATTAGATTGTTACCATTGGTAAAGCAATAATTGTATAATTTTACTGTACATTAAATACATACATAATTCAACGTGTAAAAATGTTATGCTCTTAGATGGAAAATTCCTATCGTAGTCTCATGATAAATTCCTTGCATCATAAAATTTATGCAAATTTGTTTATTTCAAACACTTTTAAAAATTAAATATCTGCAGTGTGTGAGGCACACTAGTCCCTTCCTCGCGGCACACTAATGTGCTGTGGCACACCGGTTTAGAACCAATATACTAACATATTACCTGCTGGGATTTATCTTTTTGTCTATCTCTCTGTAGCATTTTCTCAATTATTTCTTGTTTTTCATCTACAGTAAATAAGTTAGGGACTTCTCCTGAGTTTAGCAAATTGTTGACATCTTCCACAAAAGACTCATCTTTAATTTGAGAATCAGTGAACAAAAACACTGAATGTTGATCTGAGGAACTAGTTCTTCTTACAAGATTCTTTATGTCATCTCTCCAGTCATTAATTCCATACTGCTTGCTCATTTCAACCTAGATGCAACAGATTATATTTTTGTAGTCATTGTTTCAATTAATTTTATCGTACAATTTTTCCTAAGAAAATTTCACTACAGCAGAAAAAATAACAATTTTAAAGGATAAATTTATTTTAATATAAGACGATAAAGTTCATTTTAAGTTTGAAATACACATAAGCTTACATAGAAAGCAAGAAGTTAAAAACTAAGTTGAAATAATACCATTTCTTGTTGAAATTTTTGAGCATGTCATTAAACAGTACAAGCAAGTTTACTTATTCTTATTTACAAAACTTGTCAATTAATGAGAGATCTCTTCCTTTAATTAAAGTGTTGATTATTGTATTTTATATTGCTATGCCATAGTTATTGTTATAGAAAAATGAAATGAGTGTCACCTGAAAGAGGTCATACTCAGAAATGTGAGCTGCAAGACGAGTAAGGGATTGTCTCCCAGAGCCACCTACTCCAACAAGTAGGGCATGAGAACGTGGCTGTTTCAAAATGCGACAGATTCGTGAAAGGTGCTCAATTGCAAACCTATAAAGAAATTTGAAATATATCCTCAACGTTGAATATTATTATCAAGATTTCAATAGTTTATTTTCAGGTACAGCAGAGCAATAGCATAAATAGGACTTGTAAGGCTCCAACATAATCACATCAACTGAATATTTGTTAGCCATGTCACTGAAGCTGGATATATAAAGACTTACAATTAGACCTACAAAATATTCAAAGATGTTATATGATTATTTCAAATTCAATGCATTTGCTCTAGCAGATATTATGACATTTTTATTTAAGAGTAATGCTATTCTTAGCATTAACATTCAGTAGAGTATGACATAGGGTAAATACTGAAAGCCAGATGACAAACTAAATGTAAATATAGTAGAACAGTAGAACCTCAGGACCTAGCATTTGCCGGGTTTTTGAAAATTTATAAAAAATCCTTAAGTGATGCACATTTTTGGTAATTGATTATATAATTCAAATGATGAATCGCAATTAAAAGGAAACCCATTATCAATAAATACTATTGCTTATACATGCACTAAAATGAGGAATTATAAATGAACCATTAAAAAGTAACTAACGAATGTGAAATAAAGTGTATACCTAATACGCATTTACAACATTATTTTCATCACACACTATTCTAAGAATTTTTTTTAAACAGATCATGGAAACTAGCTTGCTTCATGCATTTTGATTTTTCCTTCATTAGTTTATCTTGTATTTGATACAAACACGTAATCTCTTGAAAATCAATGCAAGAGCATTGTTCTAAAACAGATATTGTATCTGCGACCAACTGTATACAGTGATCTACTGAAGGTTTGTCCTTAACTATCTCTTGATCATCATCACTTTCATTTTCTTCATCTTTTTCATGCTCAGGTTTCAAAACCATGTACACAATTTCACATCAGTAGCTGAAGTACGACAGGCGCATCATTGTCAATATCAACCTAGTTTTCAAATCCCTCAATAATTTCATGAATGACCAAGTAATAGTTGAACTAATTCTAATTTTTACTCAAATATAGAAACTTCGGTTATAAAAATTTGATTTTCATACACTGATATAGGTACTTTCTAAAAGATAGTAGATTTTTTAGGAGATTGAGCATGAAAGTTATAAATTTGACAAAAAATCTTAATTAAAATGTATTAAGTTTTTGAAATAGTTAATGAATAAATATGAATTAAACTACGGCAAAAAATGTTTAAATATCTTTTCTGGAATCATTCACTTCATATGACACATTGTAATTATTAGAATGAATACTGACCTGAAAAGAACAAGGTTCATTGGTTTCTTTGTCATATTGTTGTATTCATCTAAGTATCTCTCGACCACAGCACCCAGTTCTTTTAAATCTATCACCTCACAATAGTTACGAGGATCAGCAGTAGGGATAAGAAAATCACAATATATGAGGCTTCTTAGCTCAGCTTCTCCTATCTGAAATATAGATATAAAATATGCTGACACTGGGATAACAAGATAACTCCATTCTACAGGAAATGCCATTATTCTTAAAATGCTGTTAAAATCTTTTAAATTATCTGACTGTTTTATCTGAAGGGGCATCTTCAGGTAGTAAGGACTGGAACATTGAATCAAGGTTTCCTGAAAGACGATCCCTCACAACATCACGAAGAAGTTGGATAAACCACTGATGATCAGCATCATCGACCAAACGGTCATAGTAAACTCTCAGACTTTCATGAACCCAAAGTCTCTTCATGGAAACTACATCCTCAATAGCCTCTGGAACTGAAAGCAGCAAACCCTGAAATATTGTTTAAGTAAAAGTGATTATAAAATTCATTTTCTTTATTTAAAAATTATTTTTGTTAAAATGATTTTAATAGCTTGGATAAATTTTCATGATAATAAGAAAAATGCTTGTCCTTACCTAGACAATTACAAATATGCTAAATAGAGAAGAATATATAAATAAAAGGAGTTGATTTAAAATTTTAATTCTTGTTTGAAGAAGGATAAACAATAGAACCACTAAAAAAGTACAAGACTTAATGAAAGCTACAGTACTTTCAAAAGCTTATGGCACCTTCCTGCGTGGACTGCGACAATGTAGGGGAAAGCAGTTGTGGAGAGGGAAGTTGAGGGGGAAGCGAAGCTTTGGAACCCGCAGTTTGGCCAAACTACAGGATCCTGTTTTAAAAGAGGCAGAAATGTTCTGAACTGTAGCTTATAATGTATATATGTAGTTTGATTTATCACTAATTTAACTTTGAAAGAAGAAACTATTTTCCAAAGCAAATTTTTATTCGACAATTAAATACAGTGTGACCAAACAACAAACAGAACAGCGATAATAGAAAGGTGAATCTAATGGAACAGCGGCACGGTTGGCAACTAAGGCACATGTGAGCTCTCTCACAATTGTAAACACCCTCACCCCTACTGAGCCTGCGTTTCTAAAGTGGACTCTTCCATACCAAAATCGTCTTCTGCGCAGGTGCCGTAAGCTTTTGAAAGAGCTGTACGTTAGGGTGTGCCAAAAATGAAAAATTTCCGATAATTCACCGCGACAACCCGTAAAAAGTTTCCTTTTGATGCAAAAACACCCCTTGCAAAATTTGGTGGAAATCCGATTACTTTTAGAGGTCGCTATTTTGTTTCAAAGTTTCGGTTTTTATGTGAGAATACCATTGTCACATATTCCTTCATATCTCGTCACCAATAAGACCTACAGAAAATGTTTCAGAAGGTTAATTGTTAGTTTTGAGGTGTTCTGTTGATTTTGGCCCATACTGGTTTTGAGGGACGTGTTTTATATTTTTAGATTGCCTACCCCAAAGGGGCAAGCACGTTTTCTTCATTAATCCCTCTCCTGAAAAGCCTCCACTATCTTCTTTTTTGCTTCGTTTGTCACGATGAGGTCAAACAATGCAAGGGGAACCATTTTAGCACTCAGGTACCATAGATGGTTCGAAAATTTGTCATAAGCTGCCTTCCACAAGCGTAACCGCCCGGCTTCCTTCTTTAATTGTTTCAGCATACGTAGATCATTGTCCAGAGCCCGCACAGCCGCAGCAGATGCGAACCAGAACTCGACATACGTGGAAACAATAAAAACAGTTGATGCTCGGAAGACATCTCCTCTTGCAAGATGAAATTCTGCCCTAAAGAGCCAAATTTTCAGAACATATTGTATATTGCCTTGGCCATCCAACGCGCTCTGTGAAATGCCCCGGGCTGCTTGAAATCATCACTGATTTTTGACCACCCGGTATTCTCCTGACGTATCGTCGTCATGTTGGTTGTCTTCCTCACTACTTCCCTCCAATTCCACTTTAAGTTCAGAGCTTCTGCGACGAGAGGCTTCCTTCTCTAATCTTGCTGTCTCTCTTTCTGATCTAGTTAATGATCTCTTCTCCTTCAATGCCAGTTTCACATCTGGTGATCCCATAACACCTCCTCAATCATGCTCCCTTTGCGCAAGGAGAAATTCCTGGTCTTCTTTAACAGTCATCAGTGTCAAGGCATTTTCATGAACAATATCAAATATGCAGTCCACATCTTTAGTGAAATCCTCTCTATGAGCTCTCTGAGTTTCAGACTGATTGTTTCGGTTTTTCTTTAGTCCATCGTTTGTGGACTATGAGCAGCTTGTTGGTTGCACGACTCACCGCCCGCGTTGGTATACTGGCCTTATTCCAGAAGTTGACAGCTTCTTCGACGGCATGCGTAGCACTGTGCCTTAGTGTCTCTGTCAGTGTGTTGTGGCGATGGAAGAACAACTGCAATACTTGACGGGTTGATGGAAGCTTACATCCTAATATTTTATCATTCAGCTGGCCTATGAGCCAAACTTTGGTGTCACTCCTCTGCTGCATATTGAGCGCGACTGCAGAAATGCGCAAGAGATACTACTAGCATGAGGGATATTTCCAGGAAGCAGCGAGAGCAAGCGCTGGAGAGGCACAGACTTGCAGCTCGGACGGACGGAAAGCGGCGGGCGAGGGAGGAGCAGAGGGAGAGGGGTGGGGAAGGGGAGAGGTAGGGGGGTGGGGGAGCGGGCAGCAATATCCCTGCCGCACTGAACACGTTAAACAAAATTTTCTGTTGGTCTGTAGGTCTTACAGGTGACGAGATAGGAAGGAATGTGTGACAATGATATTCTCGCATAAAAATTGAAACTTTGAAACAAAATAGCGACCTCTAAAAGTAATTGGATTTCCACCAAATTCTGCAAGGAGGGTTTTTGCATCAAAAGGAAACTTTTTACGGGTTGTCGCGATAAATTTTCAAATTTTTTTTCATTTTTGGCACACCCTACTGTACGTACTTGAATGTACCTGGGAGATATGCTACATATGAAAAGAATTTAGGAAAAACCTTAGTTGTGTAGAATACTATTTTTTCATGTTTTTATGGAGTATACTAGCATTTATTTAAAATAAAATTTTAACATTTTAGTATTAAATTAAAACTTATTTATTGGAAACTAAACTTTTGAGGGAACGTTTGGCATCTTTAGCATGTGATGCCTACGGCCAATTCCAGCTATACTATACCCTAATTACACCACTGGCTACATATAATAAAATATTTAGAGAAGTAAAATTTATGCAGACAAATAATAGCAAAATGAAATATTCTTAATAAGTTGGATACTTTCAAAGATGTAACAATAATTGAGTTGATTAAAAACTTACTTGAATAACACGTGAAAAATCTCTCAGGTTGAAAAGATAATGAGATTTGTCTGGTGTAGGCAATAAAGATTCTCTGGCAGCTTTATAAATATCCAGTGTTGCAGCCACTATGTCTGCAATGCATGAATCAAACTCCTTTCCAAATCCTCTTCATTGGATTAAGTAGACATAAAATGAAACATAGTCACCACAAGTTAAAATAAGAACAAGTTTTAACTTCAACAAAAGAAAAAGCAGGGGCAGACCCAGATATTTTCCAATATTCTAACAATCGCTCTTCCTCCTCCTAAATTCACTATATCCTACAACCCTTTATTCAGAAAATTCTTACCCCTGTCAGAATGTTTCTTTCCCTTGCCTTACAGGCCTAATCTGCAGTTCAGAATTGAGGAATGTGAGTTGGGAAAGGTTTAAGAAAACACCAAATGGAGGTCAATAAAGATTTCACACCCATCCCCTCTGGATCTGCCACTGAGCAAAGTCCACATTATGAAAAATTCAAGCACTAAAACATTATTTTAACATGCATAAATATCAGTAGGAAAAATATCTTTGAGTGATAAAAATATAGAGTTACTGATAGTTGAGTTACCAGAATTTCAACCAACAGATACTAAGTACTGGCAGTCCTCGACATCCGTACATTTGACATCCATACATTCGACATCCGTACAATTCGCTCTTTTGTACATTATAAATTCTCGCCCATAAACCGCCTTTCCTACTACAAATTTGGACTTTCGTACATCAGCTGACGAACAAACCTTTCGAGCTATCGCATAATGGCGCTGTCTGTCAGTCAAGCCAACACTTTTAATAAATTAAAGTATGCTACGTAATAATAGACGTATTGTATGTAATGTAAGATTTGTTTGTAATGTTTTTTAATATTGTATGGAAATTTGACAAGATTAATACCACTGTAAAGTCGGTTAATAATCAATAAATTATTATTATTATTCAGTTTCGGCAACGTTACCATCTTTGTTTGTACGCACAGCAGTGTTTCTTTGTTTGTGCATTTTACACCTATTATTTTATAAACATGAGTGAGAAACAGAAAACTGAAAGTGCTAATACAAGTGAAAAGAAACAGAGCTCATAAAGTGAACACAATTGAGACAAACATGGAAATAATTAGACGTGCTGAAAGCGTCGAATCTTTAGCTTCAATCGGATGCTCATTGGACTTAAGCCGGTTGAGTGTGTGTTCAATTGTGAAGGAGAAGAACAAAATTAAAGAATATGTACGAAATGCTGGAATTATAACAATTTGAGACATAATGATTGTGCAGATGCTTGGCTTTCTCGTGAATGACAACTGAACCCAGCGGGACTTTCTTCCAAGTTTGGGTCTCGATCCACAGGTTTAAAGCCCTCTCTGTCTTCTCTACATATGGATTCCTAGGTACAAAAGACACTTTTGTACTCGTTGAAGTACCACTTGCAACACTAGCTCTAATTGCTTCTTCACTTTTCTTAATCGATCTTATTGTGGACTCATTCATCCCAAGTAATTTACCAACTGATGAAGCAGATTCATTATGCGCAAGCCTATCTAAAACATCAATTTTCTTCTCCAAACTCATCACTTTTTTTGTCCTTTTTACCGACTTTTCTTCCATTTCAATCATCACTCTCTTTGGGGTCAAGATTAGGCAATATTACAAAGAAAACTATGGAAATAGCAAAATGCTTTAATGAAAAAAAAGAGGGATTTCGCATGTGTACTACAGGTGGCCCTCGACTTTCTTGCGTTCGACATTTGTACAACTCTCAATTTAATAATAATAATAATTTATTTATTTACAACCGGTAATCATATTATAGTCACAAATTACAGAATAAGTTTCATTAATCACAAAGTAATTTCTTATCCAACTCATAGCCTGTAAAACGGTATTGGGACTCAGCAAGAGCTCGTCTTCCACCTCTACCAGAAAAGTCACTAAGTGCCATAAACAAAGATAATTTCACAAAAAATACAAAAAAATAAATCGACATAAACAAGAAAAAGGGAACTAAATACCAAAATATAATAACTATAGTCAATGACTAGATCATGGTAAAGATGGAAACACTGTTTTATGAACAGTACGAATAAATGTAACTCTTACAGTAATAAAAATTTCTTTACAAAAAAGAATAATAAAAAACAAATAATGATAAATTATAATAAAAAAGATAATAATACAAAGAAACAAGAACCCAAGATAGCATGCATTGACACCCCTGAACCGCCTTTTGTATGCCGAATTTGGACTTTCGTGCATCAGCAAAATGACGAACGAATATTTCGAGTGGTGCTGGTTGCCAGCCACCAGTTTCTGCCATGTCGACATTTTTGTCTGTACAGCAGTGTTTATTTGTGCAATTATTTAAATATTTTATTGCTTTGCCCTCTCACTATATATTAAAATCGACGATTGTGTCTAAAAGACCCCTGCTCAAAAAACTAAACATTTATACCATAATTAGAGATTTTATAATATATTTTGGCTCTCTGGGAACGGAACCCCCATTAATACATGTAAGTCTATTGCTCAACATCCGTATATTCGACTTCCATACACATTTTCAGGAACGCATTATGTATGGATGTCGAGGACTGCCTGTAAGAGATAATCTATTAACAAAGGAAAAGATTATTTTCAAGGAGAGGATATACATACAACTATGATGAATTTTTAAAAACGGTTGAGTAGAACTCTATAGGAATACTTTTATTATAAATCTATAATAATCTTTCAAGTCAATAATATGATATTTTATAACAAAAGCAGCATATTTATCTACAACACAGAATATTTTAACTGAAAAAAGAAGAAAAATATTTTTCTGTTGCTCATTCAAATTAACCCATTGAGACAAATAATAAATGTACAAAATAGTAAAACAGTAATAGTAAACATTTACCAAATTTAGCAATGAGTCATACTACAAAATATCATATTCAAGGTTTTTGTTAAAGCTATCACATTTATTTATGGAATTAAAAATATAAAATACATTTTTTTTGATCATATTGTATTTAAATGACTATTCATGCAAAAGACCCATAACTAACTTGCCTTTCAAATCTAAAGCATATATTAGCATGACTGGGAATAATGAGGCTACTATCAAACCATAACACTTTTGGAAAAATAGTACCCAGAAATGTTATTAATATACAAACAAAAATATGTAACGACTCTCTTATAATCCTGTAAGTTGTATAAATTTCAGATAGTACCAAATTGAGCGATGACAATATGAATAAAAAAATAAACCAATAATGATAAACATTAAGTTTAACAAGTAGCTAAGAAATCTGTATTCTACCAATACCTTGTGTCGAGATGCCAAAACATAATCTTCGTAAAAATAGCCAACATGACGGAGTCAACAAACTCATTGATAGCAATGAGATTAAAGTGACGCAAGAAGCGAGGTGTAACTGGATTTCTGCCCCCTCCAGGAGGTCCCATTGCAGCAACAATCTGGAAGTGATTCATACACAATTACAGCAGCATAAAATAATTATTTAGACGTATAAAAAAAATTCATATCTCCAGAACCTGTAGAGACTAACAATGAGGTATGATCATGGTTAGCAACTAGGGCTAAAGAGCTCAGTCTAGAGCTAGAATTGTGATCACTTCTAAAGTTGACCTGACTCAATATTTCTAATTGTCAACCACAGATGAAACAAGTATGTTTAGTAAACATTCTACAACCTTTCCCCTGTGCATTTTGTATTTATGTAAAATATGAATTTTTTTATAACATAAATATTCCTTCACAAATAGCATATATGAAGTGTTAACATGTTTCATAAAAAGTAGTAAATTTGTTTTTATGTGTGATAATGATATGTAATAAATTCAGTAAGAATGAATCTGGTAAAAGCTGCAATAATTACGAAAGCGCTCCAGAAGGTAAGATGTCGAAATTGGCTCTAGGACCTCAAATCATATATCAAGATTTGAGCATTCATAACCAAAACATTAGATATGGTATTCAAGTGCAGAGAAACTAGCAATGAAAGGAGTCAAGTTTGGAAGCAGTGATCTACCTTCATTAGCATTATATTTTAAATGAACTCACATGTCAATGAACAGGCCATTCAAATTAAATTCTAATTAGTTACAAAGGACTTCACTTTATTTATCAAGTTAACTCATTCAGTTCTTTTATTCATATAATTCATAAACAGCACAGAATACACATGGTACATTTGAATCCTTTCTATAGCTCATACTGGTATATACCTGAATGTCCACCAGTTTCATTGGAACAACATCTTTAAGATGATACCAAGTTTTATGATCTAACCATTGGCGAAGCAGTTCAATGGGTGGCTGTGCTCCATATTCTTCTTTAAGAGGCATATTGAGATCATCAACAAATACAATACATTGTTTACCCAAAGGAGGTCCAAATACTCCTGCAATAAATGAAAACTATTAGTTTGAAATAAAATTACAAATAAAACTTTTTATTTAAATATATTTGGGATTTTACTCTTTAGTTAAAATGTGAGGTGTTAATAAATTTAATAATTTTTAAAATTTAACTAAGCTGTAATATAGCCACGCACTGAAAATCAGGAATTCTTAAATCCAGTAAATCACAAAATCCATGAAGTAGTTGTTCCCATTTTATTTTTCAGTACCTTCCATTGGCATAATTTGTTTACGAAATGTTTGTATGCCTGCCTCTCCTACATCCCCAGAACTTCAAAATTAATGTGCATGCAGGGGCTGACTTGCCATAATGTCTACCAGGAGAAAGCCTGGTGGGCTGGAGCCCTGTTGTGCCAGTCTGCTGGTCAACTAATGGCAACAGATGCGACAGGGGAAGTTAAGTCAATGACGGTGCCGGTTGTATGAAGACCCAGTAGAATTTTATTCTCAATGTGCATGCATTGTAACACCTATGCCTCTAACCTAGCATAAATATCCATCACAACATGCCATATTTACATGCATAAAAGTCATGCCCCTGTTTTTTCACACCAAATCTAGGTGAAAAAAGTTCTCAAATATAACAAGCATTTTAAAAATCACGATTAGATGTTAAACATTCTGGCTGACTAAAAATCACTAACATGTACCATTAACTGTACACAAATACCAATAAATACTATTAATTATAATAAAAAAGTACTTCAGTGAATTATTTGTAACTAATCAGCAACATAACCATCTTGCAGGATGCAAAGGAGAATCCACAGCTTTTTACCCAAACGTGGAGAATGACAAAAAATTTCAACAACTTCCAAACCGAAAGAAACACTATTGAAATTTTTCTCAGAATATGAGACTAAACTGTGATGTAATTTTTCTTGTGGTCCCCTGGCATGTTTGTAACAACCACCAGCAAAAACTGACATTTGTAACTCAAATATCAACAATAATAAAATTCTATCTTAATGAAGTTCTGGTGAATTCTATTGATTATCTCCTGCTTTAAGATTTTTTTCCTTGCATATACCATATTTAATCGATTGTAAGCCAACCCTTTTTTACATTTTTACCATCGTAGAAATCGCCACTCAGCTTAGAATCGGTGTAAAAAAAAGTAGTCAATGAATTTATGTCCGTAGTTACATTATAACGCGAGATATAAGTGTATTAAAGTGGAAGTAAACTAACTACTTTAAATGTATGCAAAAAAGAATCAAAATGACTGAACGCCTACGAAGAAATAAATTATGTATATAATACATGGCGCGTCAAAGTCGTAAAAAAAATGCAGCAATAGTGCTTGTATGCGTGAGAAGCTACATATGTACACAATGCTTCATTTTACTCGTGAATCGAAACATTTGCCTTTCCTATCCCTCTCCCCTCCCTCCTCTACCTATCTTGTTTCAGTGTGTCCAGCATGCGTGCACTGGAATTTCCCGAGCGAACCGTTACTTCCTCGTGCCTTAGCGGCATAGCAGCAAACTTGGGAGAATAAGTTAAGAATAAAAGTGAAAAGGAATGCCCAGGTGATACTAGTGTAGTACTAATGTATGTTATGTAATACGGTGTCCGTATTTGATTGATGAGAAACGGCTATTTTTTTACGAGAATAAGATCCGGGGAATAACGAAGTCAAATTACTCTTTTCGTATGAGTTGTTATGAATAGATGAATAAAACGTATTTTATGTCCCCGTAATTTTAGTTAATACTCTTTATTTAATTACAAACTGAAAATCTGTGGCGTTCATACTTGTTGGTATTTTGAAATAAATGACCCCAGCTGTCTAATCACTTTAAAATCAAAATTTTTCCTTGCGTGGCCTTGTGAAAAATGGAGGTCGGCTTACAATTGGTGTCGGCTTACAATTGATTAAATACGGTAATCCCCATGTTCGTTCTTGGGAGAAAAATTGGGAAAAAGTGCACCTTATATGCAGTTAAATACAGTACAGTAGAACTGCGATTATCCGAACTAATTGAAACCACGGATGGTCCTAATAAAAAATTAGGATAATTGGACAGAATAAAATATGTGAGTACAGTAAACAAAGTTGATGTATTTTGAAGACTTTATTTTAAAATACACGTTATAATGCGTTAAACAATAAAAATAATTATAAATTAATTCAGTGGTCTACAAAAATACATAAATGTACGTAAAATGCAATGTTTGAACATAAAATGTAATTTATTTAAGACAAGAACTGAGTGATTAACAGCTGTTTTGCAGAAGACTTCCTTTTATTGCTGCTAATTCTTGGAATCTTTTTAAACAAAACAGTTGGACTGAATCATACTCTTCCTGCCCCTCCAACCATGCCATTGCTGTTTCCAGGCATTTGAAGGCTTCTGCATGGGAAGGGCCCTCATAACCTTTATCATCATCTGTCTTATTTTCTTCCCAAGTGCCTTTCTCCTCTTCTTGTAGTTTCAATTATCTCCTCTTCTGATAATAGTTGAAAACCAGGGTCATTAGCATCACAGTTTAGCCACTCCCTGACATCTTCTAAAACACATTCCGAGAACCCAGGAATTTCTTTTAGTGCTACCTTTTTGGGAATTGACAATTTTCTCTTCGTACTTAGACTCCAAAGATACAATTTAAAAAATTTTATTTGGTGGTTTGGGGGAGGGTGCATGGCCAATGGTGGAGCGGGAGAGGTGAATGGATGCACTGAAGATGGGAACTGAAGATAATCAGGGAACGTGTTGTGGAAAGGGAAGTAGGATGGTTCAGGTGATTTCGTAATGAGCAGAATGAATCACAATTGTGAAAATAAAAACAAAATACAATGAATGTAAAACAAAAAATAGAAAAACAGTAATCATAGTAATTACCGGCTGATTGGTAATGATTGTTATGAGAAAAAATATATCATAAGTAATGAAAGCAAAAGTCAAGCAAAGACTTGAAAATGCATTTTGGCTTACAATTAGCATAAAGGAAAGGTGCCTTTCAGACCCAACGTCCAATTTAATGGACAACATGTATAAAGCATTACTGAAGTTATATTAATAACTGAAAAGTGTATTTTATATTAAAGTCTTTTACTAGAAGAACATAACTAAAATAAATTGTAAAAGAAATTTCCAAAATATATATAATAAAAGCATTAATAATAATAAGTGAAAACAGCTTTCCTAAAACAACCAGGTTTACAGCAGGGCATCGAACCCAGTGGCATAGATACCACCCGGACAGCCTGGGCGAAGTCCAGGGGCCCATGTTTAAGGGGGCCCACAAGAGATTGAATGTTGAGACCAAAATGTTAAGAATTTCTTTAACTTTGCCGGGACAATTTTGAACCACCTTTCTCGTGAAAAAGAAGAAACACTCCGTAGACCCAAAGGAAGCAGTATAGGCATAAGAAACCTACGGCCTAATCCTCACTTACAAAATACAAAACGATGAAGACATGCAATAGGAATAGGCCAAGATAAGAGACACCCTCTCTGTGCAACCTAAGTAGCATAGGACCATGTTGTTAGGATGAATAGACTGTTTACAAAGAGTACAAACAGATTCCTTACAAATAAGCATCTTATAACTATTGCAGACGATGCTGTTTCAGTTATGAGATAACGGACAGTTTCGGGTGCTTATGAAGGAAAAAAATACTTGCAGAGTCGGCTTGATAGCAGTGCGAACAGTGTGACTGCACCGGGCCATGCGCTTCCTATAAAAAACATTTGTCGTACTTATAAAAGTACATGAATTTAAATAAAATCTGAAAAATATTGATGTGTCATAGTGAGAGAGATTGTTTTAGTTATTCAAATTTCCTATTAAAAATTTTTGACATGCGCGCACCGGGCCCCGCGATTTTCCTAGTCTGCTCTGAACGCTGCTCTTGGATCTGGTGATTGGTCCACTTCCTATAGCACGATACTGCTTTGACATAGCTAACTCAGTTTGAGATTTTGTCTTCGTGCTGATGGAAGTCGGTTCTCTCATTAGCAATCAATGATAATAATTATTTCATCTACATTATATTTTCATTATTGTGAGGGTCATTCAGGTCGACTTACAAACATTTGAGTGGATCCAAAAACGAAGAACGCATTTTAAATTTGGGAGAATTTCTCTCCTGAAACTATGGAATACGTTCACTTATAATGCGGCCCGGAAAAAATTAAGCCCGGGGCCTAGCACATGCCTAGCTACGCCAGTGATTGAACCAATTTTTTTTGCTCCAGTTTTCATTCCGATTCACTCAAAACACAAAACTTCAGTTTGGTTCCGGTTTAACTCCGGCAATCATCAGTGAACCGGTTCGAAGTGGTTTTTTTTGCTCAGACCTTAAAATATTTTTAGGAAACTTTCAATAAATGATTTATTAAGTTACGTAATTTTCTATTAAATCAAATACATCTTCACTATAACAACAGTGATATAAAAAACTGATACCGAAAATAAGACCGTGTCTTATATTAATTTTTGCTCCAAAAGACGCATTAGGGCTTATTTTCAGTGGATGTCTTATTTTTTCATGTACAACAATCTACATTTATTCATTTACTCATGTACAAAAATCTACATTTATTCAAATACAGTCATGTCATCTTCTTCTGGAACATCGTCATAACTCTCCAAACCCCGAATTCCAGCCTGAATTTCTTGCAACTCCATTTCCTGTAGAACCATTGGCCCCAATCTCTCATGTCCAGCAATAGAGCTCTCCTTAAATGAGCACTTCTTGTCCATGTAGCCTGCTCGTAGTGCATTGGCAACACAGCTGTCAGTGATTTTATCCCATGAATTCTTCACCCAAGTCACGACCTCTTGCAGGCTAGGCTTCACAAAGTTTCCACGCTGATTTCTCTCCATTCTATTTTCAATGTAGTCATTGATTTCCATGCGCAAATGGTCCTTGAATGGCTTGTTTATTGCAATATCAAGAGTCTGGAGATAAGCAGTCTTTCCTGCGGGAATCATATTTGATCTATTCTTCTCTCTGCAAGGAAGTTCTTCATGTCTTTAGCGCCCAGACTAGCAGACCTCTTTGGCCACCTCGCAAAACAAGTGGCAGCATTAAATCGACCCTCTTCCTTATAACTGCTTGTGTGCACCAGGCTTTCTCGGTTTCAAGAACATAAATACTTAGGATATATACTTAGGAAATTGCACATATATATCTGGGAAATTGCACATATATATTTGGGAAGTTGCAAATATATATCTGGGAAAAACTGTATTGTCAATAATATTATTTATTTTTATTTAATTATATATTAATATTATTATTTTATAATTCAATAGGTCCTTCTTGTGTTGCAACAGACGTACTAAATGCGTCCATCTGGCTGACGATCTTAACTGGGGCTTATTTTGGGGGTAGGGCTTATATTACGAGCATCCTGAAAAATCATGCTAGGGCTTATTTTCCGGTTAGGTCTTATTTTCGGGGAAAAACGGTAATAAAACACAAAAATAAATTATTCAAATGTAAATATTTAGTATGTATTTTATTTATTTAAGACATATTTAGAATTAAATAACTGCAAATCATATGTGTCGCAAATGATTTCAACAGGTTAGGAAAGTGTAAGGTGAATTACAAATAAGCACATTTCCTGTGATGGAGTAATCTAAACTTATTATGTTATGCAAACCATTCATCTCATTTTCTAATTTACTCAGTCTTTAGCCCTAAATTTCATTAAAATCCACTGAATAGCTACAAAGAAAAGAATTGCATTCGGATAGAAGAACGGACAGACCAAAGCTAATATGCACTAAAGCTGGAATGCCTAATAATGAATTATTAATATTTTTAATCGCAAACCATGCGGCAAAATAAGAGGCCGCATTGTCTCAATAATGTCAATAAGTTGAATAAGATATTAAGTTATTTTCATTAACAATTTGTAGATCACATGCACTGCTCATATTATAAAAACTGTAAATGCATAGTTATATTTTTTCATTCAAAGATCACATAAATGGATGAAAAAATTATAAATTTTTATGAGAAAGAAGCCCATGGAAGTTGAGGGTCCGAGAATCCAGAAAGGCTGAGAAATGTTTATTAACATGATACAAATTCACTATGACGGAATTTTGCAAACACACAAAGAAAACATTCATTAACACTAACTTAAAAGCAATAGGATAAATGGAAGATTCTTGAAAATAGCACTTAAAACAGAAATTTGACGCTTGAAACTTTGCTTTGATTTCAATGATATCATTATCAAATATGCAAGTAGTTGCATCAAAGCCACAACAATGAATTACATTGAATTAATTTCTCACTATACCAAGTATTCTCTTGAAGTTAAAGTAGGTACATATATAGAAAATAAGACTTACTTATTCCACGCTGGATGATTTATCTTTTCCTTAATGCTGGCAACAGTTCATTATTCACACTGATTAGCTAAATATTTTGATGGAAATAACAAATATACATAAATTTTTTATTTCTATTTTCAGTAACGATTAATATCCTATATAAAATAGAATTTTTTGAGTTTACAATATATACATATTTAAAATTGCTAGCCTGTAACAAAGGGCAACTAATGCAGAAATACACACAAGGAACAAAGGTGAAACAATCCTTCAATAATTAGCAAGGCCAGACTGATGGATGCTAGTTCATATGAAGGAATGAAAGGTTGTGGACATATGTAGCAGACGAAACAGAGAAAACTTCCCTTCTCCCATTAGGCATTCATAATGTTCAAGGAATTCTAAAATGGGTAAATTTTCCCATGGAATTTTCATAAGTCGTTAGATATTATCTTAATGTCATACTCATGGATCGAACCAAGGGACTTGAAGATTAGTGAACTTGGTTGGGGTTTGGACCCCATGGTGACAGGGTATGAGATCGTGAGGGTGGCAATGACCATTTGAACATGGAAGGTTACTAAGTGGTTGGAAAATTCCACCTTTTGCTTACACTGTTTATCTGAACCAAAATAAAGGAGCAAAATAAATATCAAGTTTTGGTTTCGGTTCAACACATTTAGTTTTTTCGGTTTGGGTTCGGTTCCACTCTGGCCAAAAATATCGATTTTTTCGGTTCGGGTTTTCAGTTCAGTTCTGGTTCAATGCTCTGGTTTACAGGGAGAAGATAGGCAACTATGTTTAGAATAAGTTCGGTTCGGGAAATTGGCGTTCGGATAATCAGAGTTTTACTGTATTTATAAACAAAATGTGCATTGAATTGATTTTTATTATTTTTTCTATATTATATTATTGGAAATAACTGAAGAACATTTTGTGTGAAATTTCGAGTGAAAAAATGTCTATAATTCAGAAAATTCCAAAATCCAATATGGATTCCCTTCCTCTTTGTATCTTGATTACCTACTCCCACATGTATGATGATTTTGAAACTTCTTCAAGATAAAACTCACCTCTCCTTCTCTTGTCCAGCTTACTCATAATATTTTCTTGGACTTGGTTAGCAGATGTTTGAGCAGAGAAGTTTATAAAAAGTGGCTGATACGCCTTGCTATCCACTCTGTTAAGTAGAAAATCCTATTAAGAAGAAAGATGTTGCCTTTGGCATTAAAATATATTTACAGAGGCAAAAATAATAAAATAAATACCAATGTAAATCATAATAGAAGGTTTATATCACTTAACATTAATTACCATTATATATGCAGATTTACCAGTACCAGTTGGGCCAACAAAAAGCAAGGGAATTTGATGACTAAGAATGATTGACATTAGTGCCATATTTCGGACAGTTTCGATTGTGGGAACAATTATCTGGTTCATTGAAATATCCCTTGGAATGGGTGGAACTGAGGTCAAGTCTTCCTCCCATAAACGCCATTTACCTTTTCCCTAAAATAAAAAAATATTAATGAATATTATTTGCTTCATTCCATGAAATGAATCCAAATCTAAATATTAAAAATCATTATACAGTAAAACCCCGTTATTTTGATCCCGGATAATTCAAAGTATGGTCTAATTTGAAGCTAAGATCAGTCCCCAGCCAACACCATAGGATTTTGTGTACTTTTTGGTACGGATTATTCGAAATACGCCTACAATGAAATTCGAAGTCATGACCTGGTCCAGTGACTCATGAACAGTTCGTTTAATTCGAAGTCTCAGTCCTGTGTAAGCAGAAGGTACGCGCACGTGCCATCATATCACATTTTTGTTCCCCATTTCTCGCACACGAAATACATACAACACCCCAACAGGTGACTCCCTTTTATTTATTTAATAGTAGGATGACCAAACATACCATTTTTCCAGGACAGTCCCATTTTTTACCAAAAAAAAGGCATTTTGTAGCATTTTAAAGTCCATCGCAAATAAAATTTAGATTATCTGATAGTATAGCTGATATTCATAGTAGAAATGTAGTAGTCCCATAAACATGGAGGTTATCAAACAAACAACATATGTTAATTACAGTCACAATTATAAGGATTAGGAAACCTCAGGGTCATTGATAAATTTGAGGTGGCAAACCTGGTCTCCGCGTGTAATATCCTGCCCAGGTTTAACCTAACTTATTCCCTTCGAGTTTCGACAACGACGATGCTAGTCAGATTCTCTTTTGATTGTGAACTTAGTCTGGCATGCTCCAGACTGTAAGGAAAGTTCGTATTTGCTTTTGTAGCCATAGATCGTGATATTGAAAGGTCCATCATTAAAAAAAATCATGCGAAAATTTTGTCCCGTTTTTTCTTACAATGACGGGAAATGTCCCGTTTTCATCTCGTTGGAATAAGGTCACCCTATTTAATAGTCAACATGAAATAAAAGTTGTAGATGATTCAAATAAATGAATCAGCTTCTCCTTGCATCACTGTGAATGCTCACATTCTCAATCGGATAGCAAAATTCGAGAACTAAGCTGAAACAGAACCTCTATTGTTTCAATCCTCATGCTTTCACAAACCTGGGCAAAGTTTTTATCATGAGAAAGTGACATGCTCCAGAAAAGACCATGTTATATTATGTCTGTTGCTGAACCAATCTTTAAATAACGTTGTACAAAGTTATACCAAATGTCGTCTCTAAAAAGATCATGCCTTTGTTTTACCCGAGAATAAGTGATGACACAAAAACAAATCCTAGTAGTTTTTCCCAGTGGTGAGCTGGAAAAAAATTAAGAACCGGCTTTCTAAAAAAAATAGTAGTAAGGAAATTTGGATAAGGGTGTAGGATGCCTACATGTCAGAGGCACCAGATTGCTCTAGTTTAGTAACAGCGTTTTGCTAGCTTAACCCATTCCATGCGGCATGACTGGAATTCTAGTCATGGTGGTTCAATCGAATGGCGGCATGACTGGAATTCCAGTCATAGCACTACATCTGGTTCTAGTGGTCTGGGTAAGGGACCGCCGGCGGAATGAGTTTCCTATGCATCTCCAGCCATCAGTTTGACCCTAACCAGCGCTTAAGGAAAGTCCGTTTTGCAATTGGTAGATTTTCTTCGGATTTTCGACTTTTTCTTTTTTTGGGTACGTACTCACTCTGATTTTCCTATAGTGATTGAGAATTAGTTTTATTATGAAGTAAAGGTTATTTTATTTTCTTTCCAATTCCTTTTTATATTATAAGAAAATTCATTTGTACATCGTTCGACGATTTGCATGTTTTTCCTCTAATAATTTGTCGGTAAGTACTCGATTCAAATTACCGTCAGTGAATGAAAATTAGTTGTTTTAATATCGATTAAAGGTTGTTTTCTTTTCTTTCCAGGTCCTTTTTATATTTTAGGAAAATTCATTTTTATATTATTACTTTTTTCGACGATTTGCGTATTTTTTCTGTAATAACTTGTTGTATCGGTAAGTATTTTAAAAAATCGTTAAAAATCTATTTTTGCGTTTTTTCGTTAAATTTTTTCATATCTGCATTTCTTGCACTAAATTCTACTGGAAATGTAAGGAAACTGGATTCAGTCACCGGCAAAGAACTCGGATTTTCGGTGCCGCGTTGAATGGGTTAAGAAGTGTTCGGTTCATAATATATTCCATTTCATACAATGTCGATAATTGACTATCAGATAGGGCAAAATGTACTTGAACACGTTCGCGGACAAGACAGCTATAGCTGTTGTCATGTATGCGCTGCTTAGGGGCAAGACGGCTATAGCCGTCCTCATTTAACCCACTGTAGAAGGCATGAAGTATCTTACCATCAACAAATGCTTTGGCATTAACTATGGAGAGTGGTCCTCTGTCCCACCTGAAAAAATAAAACAGTAATTTTTCCCTATAATTGTATTTATATGAAATTATTTAGAAGTCCTCCATCTACTATTATCGTAGTCTGTACTCACGAGGCAATCTAATTTTTATCTATTTAAAGTATATTTTTATGGAAGTAGCGCTCCTAATATGATCAAAATTATTCAAATACATCTTTTTCACTATAAGTAACAGTTTTTACTACATATATCCTGTTATTATTTCGTAAAAGATTTTTTTCGTGTTGCCGCATGGTTGGCTTTCACAAAGCGCAATGAATGACAAGACGAACTTTCTTGGAATGAAGTAACTATTAGGAGTGTTGGTCAATCTTGTGAGGGGTTTGACGTCACTCTTGCCTACCCAAAGAGTATGAGCCATGCATTTCTCCCCTTCGTCTGCACTTCTTCAGAAGAGGGAGGGAGAGAGAGAGAGCACTTCAAAGAGTAAACACAAACAAATGCAATGCAAACAGGAAAACGAATACAGTGGGAAAAGTTTTTGCAAGTTTTCAAGGTATCTTTTCATTCTGATGCAAGGAATCTTACCATCAACAGCATATGTTCCACGCCTATTAGCCCTTGCCTTTACGCTTATTGCGAGAGGAGACCTCAACATTATGCTTGAGCAAAATAAGGTGAAGACTAGAATGATGATATTGCTTTGAGTATTGTAACGTTGAGATTTATGTAATTCAACATTCATCAACTTTTTTGCTTCATTATTTCAGCAAAGGAAAATATTCAAAACTGAAGTACCTTTGGTCGAAACAGACTGGTAGCATCCCTCATCCTATGTACTCCTAAATATTATTTTTCATTATCATTACATTTTTAAAGGTATAGTAATTTTTCTTTATAAATACAATAAAATATAACAAACATGAACCCCAAAGAAGAGGAGAAAATAAGGAAATGGTTGGACGAAGTATCATCCTCAGAGCCATCCAGTGACGAAGGAAATTCGTGTGATCCTGAATTTATACTAACTGACGACGAGAGCAATGAGGACTCTTCAGACGAAGAGAGAGATCAATATGAGAGTCATTGTGATTAAGAAGACAGCGAAAATGAAAACAGAGAAACAGAAAACGGGGAAGAAGTTGAAATTATCGAAGAAGATATAAATGATCAAGGTTGGTGTGACTTGGTAATTCCCATTCCAAATTTTTCATTTGAAAATAACACAACGGAAGTAAAACTAAATTTTGAACAAACATCGACCGCAGTTGAAGTTTTTGAGAAATTATGGAAACCATCAATTACGGAGCTTCTGGTAAAATAAACCAATCAATATGCAATGGAACTGAATAACAGTGCTCGCCCTCATCAGAAATTCAGTAAAATTCAAAATATTAAACCAACTAACACAAGAAATGCAAATATTTTTATCTCTTTGTATACTGCAAGGTAATATAAAATTCCCATCTATATGCAAAATGTTCTCAAATGATCCTTTATACTATCACCCATGTTTTTCTTATAAAATGTCTGGAAGGCGATTTGAACAAATGTTGAAAGCTTTATGCTGTTTCTGAAGTTCTGAAAATGTTGATAAATCAGATAAGTTGCAAAAGAGAAGCACTTTATTACAACTATTAATACGGAACTTTCAAGAAGTCTTTCATCCTGATGAAGCTTTGTCTTTAGATGAGTCTTTGCTTTTGTTTCGCAGACACATTAGTTTTCGGCAATTCATACTAGGAAAAAAGGTTAAATACAAATTCATGGTGGTCACCGTGCTAGTACAAGTGTAGAAGACAATGAACCTTAGACATCCAATAATACACACTACCAAGAAAACATTCCTAATCCAGTAGGACATAAAAGAAAACTACACTATTTATGTTGCTGACAGTGCGCAAAAATTAACAAAAGAAAGGAAAGAGCATTCTGGTGCAAGACAGGCCCAGAACATCCACCACTGTGTTCTGGGAAATGTTGCAAGGAATATCATAAAATTCAATAAATGTATTCTGTATATATCCAAATAAATTTAATATGTTTAAATAAAACAAATGTGTGTAAAACTTGAGAAAATATTTATTTTTCCACCAAAAATAAAATAAAAAGATTCTGGATGGCCATAACTGTCTTGCACACACACAAAATTATTCCTTATACAGGGGCAAGACGGCTATAGCAGTCATGTCTTATGATTACTGATAATTACTCATAAAGCACTAACATATATATCTGTTTTTATAAAAGTTTCAAAATCTATTGGAGAATATAAATATGCATGTGCGTTTCTAGAATCATATGGCAATCATCAACTGTCCGCGAACATGTGAAAGGACAAAATCAATAAATTTTCAATTTTCAGATTTTCTAATAATTTAACAACCAGATCTCACGAGAAATGTACTGGGAAATTCGGGATATTCACTGGAGCCTTTTTTCACATGTGTGGTCTTTGTGAATCACAAACTAAGTGTTCACTTCAACTCTGTTCAAATTCGCAGTGTATACTAACTTGTAAGGCATTTGTAGAACGGATAGATAAGATTTTGTAATGCGGTTTGCTGCCCAAGTAGCTGATCGTAATAAAGTTCAATTTTTATGAATGTTTGTTTATTTTGAACCCGAATACTTCGAAGTAGCAATTTTTTGGTCCCTTGAACTTCGAAATAATGAGGTTTTACTGTATCAGAAAATAAAATCATATTTAAGTTCCGTAGTAGAATAGAGAAAAATGGACGAAGGATCAAGAGATGAGGGTTGAGTTTTTCCCCTTGGGAGTTCCCTGTCATCAAAAAGAAAGAAAGTTCCTGAATGGTGATACCAGCTTATATTTTGCAACTTTTCACATGTGAAGGGGCACAAAATGTGAGAGGATTGAATCCCAAAATATTTAAAAGTATATACAAGACGTAATATCTAATTTTTTAATTACGCATATATATTACATTAATGCACTTAGGTAAATATTTTTCTTATTAAAATAATGCAACAATATTTTTCAGGCTTGACTATGAGAGAAAATGTGAGGAAAAGGTGATTCATTCCACATATAAAAAATTCTGCATAGCCTTTTCCATGATTTTTCTCCACAAAAGAGCAAAACATGAGACTGTAAAAGACAAAACTGTTCGCATATGCAGAACCACGAAAGATAAAGCCTCGAAAGACGAGGTCTACCTGCCTACCTTATCACTCGAAATGCTTGAAATTACAACAAATACTACACTTCGATCATTCTGGTGAGGTCGTAATAACAGCATTAACACCCGCATAAATGGTATTGATTTCTGCTTTACAACAGCATGTACAATATTCTTTTTTTTAATTTTGCTATATGGAGGTTTGTTTTTAGTGGAATGGGCATGATTTTTATTTTGTAATTGGGAGGTTTTGTAATTATCGGAGATTCATAATATAGAGGGTTCCTAAATAGTTTTATTAGTGAATTTTTCGGGACTGGCAATAGTTTTCATTATACGGAGTTCTTCGTTCTAAGGGAGTTCGTAAGGTACTAACTTGTAAGGCCAATTCATTTGTAGAACGGATAGATAAGATTCTGTACTGCAGTTTTGCTGCCCAAGTAGCTGATCGTAAAAAAGTTCAATTTTTATGAAAGTTCATTTATTTCGAACCCGAATACTTCGAAGTCGCAATTTTTTGGTCCCTTGAACTTCGAAATAACGAGGTTTTACTGTATTAGTCTAGGTATGTTTTGTGCCATAAAAACATAATTATATTAGTAGATTTAATAAATTTGGCTTCTTCTTCAAATTACTAAAAGAAAATCCTATAATTTAAAGGTCAAAATACCAAAAATATAAGGTAAGTCTAATAAATAAATGGCACATCATTTTCACTGGACTGATTAAAAGAAAATTTTATAATGACATACCTCTTTTATAAACTTATAGTCAAATACTGATCCCTGGGTTGGCAATGGAAATATGTATGGTTTTACAGGAGGAGGTACTTCCTTAACCAAAGCAAACTCTTCTTTGAGAGATACTGGGAACTCCTTATGCAGGAGACCTCGAAAAAGAATATCAAACTTCAACCTGCTATCTGCATCTAGTGGGGCTCCCAATGACCAAACACAGGAGAAAAAGAAAACACCCTGAAAAACATTTAATTGTGATTTATTGTAGTCCTTGTATAATTTTACCACATAAGAACTTTTACTATCCCTCAAAGGAAGTGTTTGAGACACGTTCAAATTCAAATTTGAACCGTATCCATAATGATAAAATATATTTTACAGTAACTTTAACTCATTCATAATTATGTGTGCATCTCATCATCCTGCAGGTAAAGCATCAGAATAAGGCAACCATCACATCATGCATATCAGTTGCTAATAATGAATATAATATTTTGCTAAAAAATAAAAAGATAATGCTTCGATATTGCTTACTCCCCATATTATGAGCACATCATCACAAACTGTACATGTTCCGAGAATGAAGTTTTTTCTATTAGATGTTTAGGTTAATTATCTATATAGATATCTATAAAGTACAGTATTTGTATGTATGTACATATGTATGTATGTACATACGTATGTATGTACATACGTATGTATGTACCGTATTTGACCGAATATAGCCCCCCTACCCATTTTTCTCACACAAATCTAGAAAATATTTTAATACCCTGAAAGGACATGATCATTTTTAGGACTTTAATGTCATGAAACATGCTGTATAATTTGAATATCAAACTTGCACTCATTTAATAAAAAAGTACCAATTGGCGAGTGATAAAAAGCCATGCTAATTGGAATTTTAAGGTTTTCAGATTTGTACCTCAGAATTCAGAGGGTATACTAACGAAAGAGATATTTGACAAGGAAATGAACAAAAACACATTTTTAGGGAGTAAAAATAAACTTTAAAAAGTCGAAATAACATACTAATTAATGCAGCAATATTAGCAAGCCGAAATAACATACCAATTTATGCAGCAATATAAATTCGCACTTTGCTCATATTTCGATGCGCAATGCTAATCTATCTTTCATTTGTGTAATTAACAATTCGAGCATAGCCAGGCAATTAGTCCATTCTCGGGTAAGGTTAATTTTATTGGTATTATCGTATTTGCTCGTGTAAGCTGCGACCTTTCTTCTCAAAATGTTGTGTCGGTAAACAAATATACGTTAAGCTAGCACCCATGCCGCATCTATTATTCTATTTCTAAATTTCGGTGTATTTAGTCATTTTCATTCATTACATAAAAATTTTTAATGAGTTTTAAGTTTATTAATGGGTGCTCCCCAAACTCGACGGCTTTCTTCTACAATCGTCACGGAGGCCACGGCGCATGCGCGACCAGTTTGGGTTGGTGGGGGTTTTGTTCTCACGGCAGACGATGCCTACCATGTTCAGATACGGCATGCTTCCTTTATTCTATGATACGTCTATGAAAGTCATAGCCACCGTGATCACTGATCATAATTTTAGTTCGCCAATAAAATGACGATCGCTACGGTAGGGATCAGTGACCATATGGCTGGAAAATTACGTACAGCAGAATGATCGGTGATCGCTCCCGGAGCGATTTCTGCCGAACATGACCAATATGACGACAAAAAGTGTTTAACAAAAGAGGACTACCGAGGAGATTTCTGCTAGTACCGATATAAAGAGATCACCCAATAAATTCGTCACATAGGAGTATGAAGATGCTTAACTTGAGCGTAGCATTTTTGAGAAATAGGAATTGGTGATTTAAAAACCCCTTTTTCGGCTCAAATAAATTTTTTTCCCTAGAGCTGGCCCAAAAACCGGGGTGCGCAGGATACACGGGGGCGCGGTTTACACGAGCAAATATGGTAAAACATGCAATTTGACGATAATGAGAGCGATCAGGTAATTGAAAAATCCTTCCTATATGGAGACGTCAATCAGCCTTGCAAATAAATATTCGCAACCCGAGTAGTTTAGTCTTACAATGGATAGAAACACTTACTGACTCGAATGAAATTCATCGCTATTGAAGCTTTGCACACTTGTTTGTACCCACCAAATTTTTAGTGCCCGAAAATAGCCTCCCCCCTCAACTTTTGCACTTCATTTTTGGCCAAAAACAGGGGGGCTATATTCGGTCAAATACGGTATATATGTATGTATATTTTTTATAACACAGCAACTACAGCTTGTAGAAACAAGAGCAAGGTGTCATTTTAATCAGAATAAAGAGCAGTGGTGTAGTCAGGTTTTTATATCGATTTGATTAACCTTTCTAATTTTAAAAAATATTTTGTATTTTTGTTTTCTCCACTTTAACAACATAGGGATGAGTGCAGCTTATTTTTCATTTGAATTTTAATATTACTTAGAAACATGGTATGAACTTGAGGCTTGGATGGTTCTATGAAGGAAAGAACAGTTTATTTTTATTGAAGACAGAATACGAATCCTGATCAAATTAGCATAAAAATGCATTTAGAATTAGGAAAATGCATAATTTTATGTTTTATAACAATACCAATTACAGTAAACTCCCAATTATATGGAATGCTCGGAGAATTGGATTTTCCGGTTAAGTGAATATTCCGGTTGCTTGAGAGTTTTATTGGATAGGCCTCAAGAAAGCATTTGGATACCAAAATAAGGAACAGATGCAGTATTGTACATGCATCTTGGAATTACTAACCTGTAGACTAGGTACTCTACTCATTTGTTCTTAAATAATTCCTTGACATTCGAGGAAGTAATGAAATTCAAATATACAAGTATTCAACACGTTTAACTGCAATGTTTTAATATTTACTAAGTACATTACATCTAACGGAGTTTCTCGTATGACTGTCGCTACTAACTTCTCTTTTGTTCTAATAACTTCGTCCAACCTTTAGGATTTTACGACAAAAGGAGAAAAATTATCCTCACCCAACATAATGTATTAGCAGAAATTCTTGAGGCAAATTAATACACAGGAAATTCAATGAACACTTCCACTAGTTATATTATATTATTCTAATTAATTATGTTATTAAGTAGATTGTTATTATATAGATTATTACATTCGATGTATTAAATTAGATGGCATAATGTGCACATCCTCTAAATAAAGGTTGTATGAGACCAGGGCCTGCGAAGTCCATCTTGCCTGGGGAAAGTTTTGTCCGGCACTGGATTGTATTAGTAAGCTCCTGGGTTGTTCAATATGATTTTGATGCTTGCCACACTTGAGGCGAAACAAAATGTTATGTAATACTAACCCTCTGAGGGTTTGAGAGTTTTCATTGACCTTTTATACCAAGGAGATTTTTCCAAATTTGAAAATTGATGAAATTTTGCAGAAGAATAAATGCGGATTACTTTCTAAAAAATGAGTTACAGATCTCTTGTATGTCTCTGCATTTTCAACAGATTGAATTTTTTGTTATTCATTTATTCTTGAAGGAACAACACCCAAAGTTAGCAGACATGGATGTCAAAATCAAAATCACTAGGTATACATTTAAGTATTTATAATTGAAATCAGCATGACACTTTACAATATTTTTCTATCACTAGTATCCTGAAATTAGGCAGAAACTTTACAATGACTGAGAATCTCAACTCTGCCTCCAGATTTTCATCTGGTATCTGCAATCTATTCTTTGATTTCATGAAACTGTAGAAGTTCATTCACTGAGCCATTTTTTTTCAAATATTGAAAACAGGTTTGCCTCGACTGATTGTGAGTTGAAAACCACAAACTCCTCAGCCAACAGCAAATATGACAGTTTATATGTAGCGATTTTGGTATTGGATTATGTGGTATGAGCACAACATGAGAAATTGGCACTGGAATCTCAAATGTAAGCATTTCTCAGTGAGAGTATGGTCTACACTGCTCATCCATTTATTCCCCATGTTAGTTGTGCAATTTCACATTAGTGGATGCCATTTTTGCTTGCATAAACTAGATAAGTATAAATACATGATTTGAAAATTTTATCTGAAAAGTTTGTCTTCAAAATATAGGTGCATCTCATTGGCCACAAAATACAGCAATCAAAACATAAAAATCTAAAGGTATAGAAAGAGTCACAGATGAAATCTGACAATATCTTGTCACTCAAGCATTAACTGATTATAAGACAATACTTACTTCTAATTGTGCTCTTACATCCAAATCTGATATGTTTTCCACATACTTTTCGTCTTTGTAGTCATCAATCATACTTTCAAAGATGTGCATTAATGACACCACCAAGCTTGTATCATTAGTGGGTGAAAGTTCCTAAATAAAAAATGATAAATTCCTTAAGATCAAATGCAAAAATTATTATTATCTTTGGATTTAATTAATTTAATCACAAGATATATCTTGTAGAAAAATACTGTTTTGTTTTATTATGAATTAAGAAGTTATTTGAAAAAATCAAAAACACAAAAAATCTTTGAGTAAGAGTGAAATTATTTAGAAGTTATATAGTATAATACTCACTTTTGCACCACGATAACGAATGAATGTGAGTAGAAGAGGACAGAATCGGAAAAACAGTTGCTTAACAACAGTTTTTTGTAGCTCTTGGAGAGTTGAAGGTAAAGTGTTTAACCAAGATGTTAGCAATGGCTCCCAGCCCAATGCGGATGGCTCCATGTATATCATGCCACATCTTGAAACCTTCAGATAAAAAGAGTCAAGAGAAGTTTTATTTTTTCATTGAACAAAATAACTCTGAAAGCTGTTGTTATAGATGACTAGGAGAGAGCCCACAGTTTTGCTGCAGGAAATTTGAGAAACATTAAAAAATTAAGTTGATATTTGTGAATAATGAAAAATAACACTGAACTTCTAGGTTTACTAGAGAAGCCTGCATTTCAAATTTGAAATGTTGCCAGCATTTTTAATAATAAACACAGAGAATCTTGAAAGTTTATTGAATATTATTTTTTTAATTTCATATCTACAATACTTAAGTACTTAGCGTAAATGCCTCTCAATGTGATGGGAAAGAAAATTATATTGCCATATCCCCCTCCCCATCCTCCCCCTCCCTCTGCATCTCTCCCTCCCTCTCACTCGCTCGATACATCTACGTAAGCTACATATTTCTATCATATGGCATATGAGTAGTGAGACAATAATAGGAATCTCGAGCCTCAACAATGATATTCGTTCTCCAGGAAACTTATCGATAAAAGCTTGATATTTGGTAAAAATTTCTCACATTCGTTAAATGAGTTATTTTGAATGGAAGGCAAAAATTGATGATAAAAATAAGAAACCTTGTACATTCTTCTTTAAAACAGTCCACGTATGGAGATTGGTCAATTTTTTCCAATTTTAATTCACCAAAGAGTGAAAGTCTGCACGTTTAAAGATCTCATTTTAGATGTTATCTTACAGGAAACAAATTATCTTCTGGAGTCAAACCAAGGTCTTTTTTCAGGATTTTTTTTGTCATTGTCTTTTAATGCACTTCTGCCAAATTTCTACCTTGTACCTACTCAAAAATTATCTTATTGAAGGTAATCAGTAACAATCAGATTGCTATGGTAAAAATTTTCATCTAAAAAAACTTGTTATTTTGTTGTTAAAAGCACGAGTTTGGACAGATTTTCAATTTGATGATATGAAAATTAAGCTTCATTCTTTTCTCTGAACCTGAGATCAAATACCAACTTTGTATCTTCATTTTAAGTCATTTTCAAGAGCAAATAAAAAAATATTGAACACTCATTACCCGTGTTATTCAAATGGAGGAAATTAAATGAGAGAAAATATTTTTTTTAATTTTATTGGGTGGATGGAAATAACAACCTCACCAAGAATACAAGATCGGTCACCCAGAATAAACAATGAAAGTTAGGTCAAAATTGAGTCATTAGTTCTGTAGAAATTCACCAATTACTTTTGCTGGTCGTACATCCAGAGACACAAATCTTTTTTGTATGATGGTGATGATTCATTATTTCATGTAAAATTTGTATTAAAAATAAATCCTTTTTTCCTTTTATTGGTGTATTTTTATGCCATTAAATAAAAATTCATCAATTTTAATTAAGCTATCAGATTACCTTGTAATTACACAAGGTTATTCAAAAGTCCATGAACCATTTCATAAATGTATTACACAAAAATTATAAGAGATAGAAAAATGAAACAAACACCATATGATCAAGAAACACTTTCAAGTTTTTAAGTAGCCTGCTAGTGTAACAGGTTTTCAATGTGTGCACCATATGTCACACAGCGAACATCAAGACGGTATTCCAGCTCGTTCATCACTTTGTCCAAGGTGTCAGGTGTCACAGCTTCAATAGCAGCCCGCATACATGCCCGTAATTCTTTAAGTGTCTGTGGCAGAGGAGGAACGTAAACCACGTCTTTCACAGTACCCCAAAGTTAATAGTCCAATGGTGTCAAATCTGGGGATCTGGGAGGCCAGGGTACTGGTCCATCTTGCCCAATCCACCTGCCAGGTAGGTTTTTATCTAGACAGTAACTGATGTGTCAATGTAGCCTGTTGAACCCTGTCATCATTGGTAATTTGTTGCAGAATTTGAAATTTGTATGGCTACAGTGATAACCTCTTCCTGGCTATCCGCCACACTGTAGGCTGCGATATCTGAAGCTCATGACTGGCATGTACTGTTGACTTCTGAGGACTTCGAAGAAATGACTGCCTCACACATTCAACTGTTGCACCATCCACTCGCAGTAGACTGGTTCTTTTACTGCAGCACAGCCATTCAGTCTCTAGAAACTGTTTATGCCACTTGTAAATGCTGTTCTTTGTTGGATGTGTCTTGTTAAAATCTCGGCGGTATCATCTCTGCATAATAACAGATGATTTGGTGTCATTGAACCAGAGAACACACCTCGCTTTCTCCACCTGCATAGCCATTCTGCAATCCAAACTGCACTAGCACCTCTAGTGGGTGTTACAGCAACTGCAGTAAGCTACTTAAAAACTTGAAGTGTTTCTTGACCATATCTCATATAGTTTTTGTGTAATACATTTAAGAAATGGTTCACAAACTTTTGAATAACCCTGTATTATGACGGGATATCAAAAAGTAAGGTAACAATCTGAATGATGAAATTTGAAGGTTTAATTGAAAATATGTATGATACACAAAATTACAACATACCACATAATATTCTACATAGTCACCTTAGAAATCCTCGTCAAGTTCAAGGATCCATGAAGAGACATCCTGTTGCAGTTCTTCATTATCTTGAAAGCGTAAACCATCCAAATATTTTTCCGACTCTCTGTAAAGAGATGGAGAGTAAGAGAGTGCAAGGTTTAGACTCAGAGGTGGATGGTACAAAACATCTCTCATGAAATGTTGCAACAATCGCTGAGTTGACTTTGCATCTTCTGACTTTCATCTCTTTACAAAGTTGAAAAAACATTTTGGTGGTTGGCATTTGCAAGATGATGAAGTATTGCAACAGGATGCCTCAACTTCTACTTGACAAGGATTTCTATGATAACTGAATCATGAATTTGGTGCCATGCTGGGACAAATGTTTAAATCGAGGTGGTGACTAGTCAGAAAAGTAACGTGATATGTTGTAACATTGTATATCACACATTTTTTCAAATACATCTTATCCAAATTTCATCATTCAGGTTGTTACTTTATGATAACCCCCCCCCCCCCTCCTAATAGTGTTAATTGAAGTGATAGCTACCATATGACAATTTACTAATAGAAAGAAGATTTAAACCTGTATAAATACAATCCATAAAATAAAAAAGAATGCCTACCGTAGCTGGAGACGCAGCTTCTAAATCCATAGGTTCAAACAAAAGGTTGGTGGTGGGAGAGAGTTGAATGATCTCACCAGACATTAAACACAATTTCTTGTTATCATCAAGTACTGTATTCATATTTTCTATCCAAATAGCATCCACAGGTCCATCAAATATAAGCCATTTCCTAGTTTTTAATAAGAGTAATCTCATTAATAAAAAAAAAGTTGATTGTCCACAAACATGGACAGACAGGGTGATCACATTAGAAAGTTTTGCTTTTAAGAAAACGTGCTAAAAACCAATTCAATTAAAATCAAAGAATACAGAATAGACCACATTGATTAAAAATCATATTTTAGAAGCTTCCCAGATGATATGTCCACAGTCTTTATGTCCATAGTCTTTATGTCCACTGCCTTTATGTCCACTGCCTTTATGCCACTCTTATATGTCCACTTTTATTTATGTACACAGCCTTTTTGTCCACTGCCTTTATGTCCACTATTATATATGTCCATAGCCATTTTATCCACTGTTTTTTTTGTCCACTTTTACATATGTCCACAGACTTTATTTCTAAATATGAAAAATTGAGGGGGGTATAAGTAGGGGGGAGGGAAAAGAGGGGAGACATTGGTATCAATCGATGAGGAATTTTATAAAAAATACGAATATGAAATGAAAAATTGAAAATGGAGGGAGGGTAGAAGGGGGGAAAGGAAAAGGGGGGGGGGGGGGGGGGGAGAAATCCGAAGGAAACGCAGTGGCCATTGATATCGATCGACTAGGAATTTTATAACAATTACGAATATGAAGCGAACATATGAAAATGGAGGGGGTAGAAGGAGGGGGAGGGAAAAGTGGGGGCGGAAGAAATCTGAAGGAAGCACAGTGGACATTGGTATGGATCGACTAGGAATTTTATAACAATTACAAATATGAAGCAAAAAAATGAAAATGGAGAGAAGGTAGGAGGGGGAGAGAAAAGGGGGGTGGAAGAAATCCAAAGGAAACACAGTGAACATTGGCATCGATCAACTAAGAATTTTATAACTATTATGAATATGCAATAAAAATGAAAATGGAGAGGGGGTAGAAGGATGGGGAGTCGATCGATACCAATGTCCCCCCTTTTTCCCCTCCCTCCTCCTACCTCCCTCAATTTTTCATATTTAGAAATAAAGTCTGTGGACACTGTGGACATATGTAAAAGTGGACCAAAAAAACTGTGGACAAAAAAGACTGTGGACATATATAATAATGGACAAAGGCAGTGGACAAAAAGGCTGTAGACAAATAAAAGTGGACATAAAGGCAGTGGACAAAAAGGCTGTGGACACATAAGAGTGGACATAAAGGCAGTGGACATATATTATGGTGGATATAAAGACTGTAGACATAAGGGCAGTGGACATAAAGGCAGTCCACTTCGATCGGCTAAACTCTTCGACACAAACCTAATAAATAAAAGAGGATGTCTGTCTGTCTGTTTGTGGCAGCCATAACTCATCAGAGAATAAAGTTAGGAGCTTGAAATTTTGAGGGTAGCTTTAGGTTGATCATGTGAGTTGCAGTGCAGAATATAATTCAAATTGGCCCACGAGGTCGTGACCCCGGAGGTCACGGATCGGTCGGTCAAAATTTCAGTTTCTTGAGGATATCTCAGCAACTATTGGACCGATTTTGATGAATCCTACACCAATATCAATGTTTTGATGATATACATTTTCTAACTGAAAATGGACAAAATCAGTCCACTGGGTCGAAAGGTCTTAATGTAATGGCTGGTTCAAATTTTGATTTTTTGAGTATATCTCAGCAACGAAATGAAATAGGTTAAAAAATATAAATTTTTCATCGGTTATTTCCGTAAAACATAATTTTCGCGTTTATGGCATTATTGAAGTATAGAAATTTACTGACATTCCATATCTTACGTAAAAATTGTTGAATTGTTGTTTAAATTGTTTATTTCATTGAAATATTTGTTGTTTTTAATTGAATTATCTTCTAATCTAACATATAAAGGAGAATGTTTGTAAGTTTGTTCGCTTTGAATGCTTTTAATAAAAGATAGGGAAGGAGAGAGATGGATGGTAACAGAGGGGGAAGATGGAGAGAGGGAATTAGAGGGAAGGGGTGAAGAGGAGGGGGAGGGTAGGAGATGGAGGGGTAGGGAGGGAGAGGGAGAGATGGAAGGGAGAGAGAGGGGGGAGGGAGGGGGAGAAGGGAAGGAGAGGGTGGAAGGGAGGGGGAGAGAGTTTATACATTATTTTCCTAAGATTTCTTCCTTCATTCATCTAAATAGGAAAATGAGGAGTGGTTTTCTTCATTTTTGCTTTATTCGACGGGTATAACTGTGTACTATCTTATTCCTGCGATGCTTACATGTTACACGGTCAAAGTTTTAGATTCACTAAATCCGTTAAAATTCAACGGGCACTCCAGCTAGTAACAAATATGTATTAATCTTTTATTCGCCTTAATTTTCAGGAAATGATTAGCATCCAATATAAATATTGCATGTTTATAATATATTAAAAATATCCACCTTTAACAAATGACAACGAATGTTCTGGCATATAAAAATTTTTTTTCGAGCAGTTTTTGGATGATTTTGGATGTACAGTCCATTGACCGAAAACTTTGATTATGGTTAATTACATGGAATGAAAATAGTCCTTCGGCTGTTGTTAATTGTCTTTCCTTTTCAGCGAAATTAGTTTTTCAGAAGAAATCCTCTAAGTTAGAGCAGGAAGCGGCATTACTTAAGGCTCTCTTATGCTTTTCTGTTGTTAAATGTTTTATGATATCATATCTGCCACCATGGGAGACAGAAAACTCATTTACATTCATCGCAATGAACATTATCTTCTATTTTACAAGTTCTCTTCCTGTTAGATTTTTTCCATTCTTATAGGTAAAAGGAAAGAACTTAATTTTAAAAAGCTTTTAAATTTTTAAATTATTACCACACCTTATATGTTCACAAAATAATAAATCGCTGAAAAGTTACATGAGAGCACTTGTCAATATCCCGTCAAACTATTTTATTACAAACCAAGCATACGTCAGGATTCTGCTACTGACAGCTGGTAACGAACGAGCCATAGGGAATCAGAGAAATGAGTCCTATTATGACGAAATGCAGTACTGTTGAAGAAGAAATTGGTACCAAACTCTAATGGCATTTCCAAAGGAAAAGTTAAATCTAATGTGCAACAGTGGCTAAGTATCAGAGCTACAAAGTTAAAGTCATGTTTGAATCAAACAATACGCTCCTCCTTTTCGCCCAGGGAATAGGAAAATAATAAAGATATTACTTGCTTATTAACTGCTACTGCATCTTCCTGACACCGCCAAAAGAGACCTTATTGCCTTCACTCGCAATTCTTTACTGAATTCCTGGCTACCGATTCGCTGACTAGTTCTGCAGTCATAAGGAGTTTCCCATTAAATCCCTAAGCGTAAGGACAGCCAACCTGCTCTACTGGACTGATATTACCGATGACTGTATATACCAGTGGTGCTCAAACTTTTCGACCCAAGGGCCACATGATCCATTTCTGCAAACATCGCAGGCCACATAGCTCAATTCTGCTCTCTTCGCAGGCCACACGCAGTCGAAAATAACGGTTAAGAACGACTTATGGAAATTAAGGATTTAGTTGTGAGTCGAAATTACCTAATTTGTTTTAAATGCATTTATCCATTATGGAATTAGAGGTAAACACAAAATATATTGTTTTTTAATTTTCTATTTTCTTTTTATGTTACATTGTGTCTTTTAATTGCTAAACTCATCCTATTGTACTTTTGTGACTGCTAGAAAGCAGGACATTCATCTTTATACATAGAAATGTAAATAGACACTGATAATTATTCAGGAAACAGCATGTGGGAAGTGTTTATAACGATTGACCAAAGTAATTGAACCTTATTTCGTCTATTGAATACTGGAATCTTACCTTTTTCATAAGTAAACTCATTATATTCTACATTTTTAATGTTTATTAAGGTAAATAGGCCCATGCATCTGGTGTACATTTTTCAGAGTCAGTGTTCAATCATAGACAAATATACGTTCACAGGTGTTCTTGCTTAAAAACATAAAAGTGAACATTTCAGAAAGGCATAATTATACAAGAAATGAAGCTGTATTTGACGAAAGTGATATGATCTATGTATATAAAAGTGAAATTCTGTTATTTTTTGTCCGCTATAGAAATCCACACCGTTGAAACAGAAAACTTCGCATAGGTATATAATTTTATCGTGCGAGTAACATAAGATATATGGCAATAAAAAATTTCGAGGGAAGGGGTGCTTAATTCAATAATTATTTCCCATAAGTTTACATGTAATTTTTGATTTTTCAAAGTTTTTTCCTTCCTTCATCGAAATGCCTAATTATGGACCGATTTTCTTCGTTTTTGCTTTATTCAACGGTTACAACCGTCCATATGTGCAACTGTGCGATGAACATGGGCGGTCAAACAATGGGGACAGCCAATTTATCATCAGACACGTACAGTATTTTTAACAGTAATGCCGATTATATAATATGCCATATATTCTTTCATATTTATTGGCTACGGAAATTTATCAAGCCATAAGGCGTTTTTTTATTTTTGTAAAGAACACCTAAAAATGGCGGTAAATGTGAGACTTGCACACGGGCGGCCATGAGGTTACAACTATGTATTATTTTATTATTTCGATGTTTAGATGTTATACGGTCGAAGTTTTAGATTCACTAAATCCGTTAAAATTCAACGGGAATTTCCGCTAGCATCTAATATAATATTTAGGTTTTTACACATTTCCAGGGGGGTCAACTGCCCCCCCTGCCGATGCCCATGGACATATCATCTGTGGATCATTTTAGTGTAAAACACTCAGCAAAAATCTTAGGGATATATTTTGATTAATACATCACCTGGAAAGAACAAATACAGTGTTTCAAGAAATTTAAACAAAGCATGCTTTAGCATGTCATGCATTGCTTCAGTAACCAGCATGTCAACCAGGCTGATAATATATTATGGTTACTTTTATCCAATTTTAAAATATTATATCATACTATGGGGAATTTCAACAGGGTGGGAATCTATATTTAAAATACAAAAAAAAATTGTATGAATAATGACCTTTTCCAAATATAGGGACTCTTGTAGACCACTCTTCAAAAACACAATATTCTAACTCTGCCTTGTATTTATATATATGAAATAATTATGTATTTGCAAATAGAAGTCATTTTGAAACTCTCCAGGCAGAACACAATTATGGCACCAGGAATAAAAATTTTTATTTTACCAGACCCACAGATTAACCCTTTACGAAAAGACCCCATACTACATGGGAATAAAACTTTTCAACAAAATACTAAAAGAATTTGTCGACAAACATATTAATAATATCAGGAATTTTCAAGAAAAGTTGAAAAAAAATACTCATAAAAAATGGTATCACTCTGTAAAAGAGTTTATAGAAGATAAAAATATCTTAGATATATCATAAAAATATTTATGTATATAAATGTGTGTATAATGTATATAAACTATCTGCTATAACATGTATATTTTGCATTGTATTTCGAAATGTATTTTTAGTGGTTTTCCTTTCAAATTTTTTGTAAAAATATCTTGTATTCTGTTTTTTATTTGTTAAATTTTACGTGTCACTGATTCACACAGAGTGTTCTCATTTTCTGTATATGTGAATGTATATGTGATGAAATAAAGTATAAGTATAAGCACTTTTTTCAGGGAAAAATGTACCTTATGAGATGGCAAAATAGTATTTTGATTGATTGAATTGCCATCAAAACACTTACCGTATATACTCGTGTATAGTACGAGTTTTTACGACCAAATTTTTATTGCAAAATTGGGGATCGTACTATACACGAGTAATGCAATTGAGGATTTAAAATTCATGTATCTTCACCGGCATTTTCGGTGAAGTTATGCCACCCGCACGCATTCTAATGGTAGGCTAACCTTAACAGTGAGGTCCTTTATCGTTGTTATGTTGCTTCGTGAAGAGTAGAATCTTTTTCATATATACAGCTTCAAATTCACAAATACTTGATATCAGTGAAGATTTACAGGCACTTCCTTTCTTGAATTTTATGTATGTACATATTTGTTTGCGTCTTTTTACAAGGGATGAATTGGAACGAGTTGGACTAAAAGTATCGTAGACGGCGTAACTTTATGGAATTTCGACATCTTGAAAAAAGAAATTACTTTGTAATATTCAACAGTCTTTATTGTTTCTTCAATCGCACACCGATCAGTTTCCACTACAAAGTCATTCTAAAGGTGTTACGTCGGTTAGTAACACCATTAGAATGATTTTGTAGTGGAAACCGGTTGGTGTGTAAGTGAAGAAACAATAAAGACTGCGGAATATTACAAAGTAATTTCTTTTTATCCGTTATCCCTACCTATTAAGTAGTTGGATTACGTACACGGAACGTAATCCAGACGTACTAGAATTGATACGATTTTATTTCATCTTGTGCAATCATGATTCATATCACTTTTTATTAAATGTTTTAGGGGTAAGATACTTAACTTATCCGAACTTTAGTGTACTCGCAAGAAATACTATTTACGACATTTACGGTCTATTCTATGGTGGTGTGGAAAATCAAGGTCGTTCGATATCTCTCGCTCGTAACCATCGAGTTATCGAAATGAAATATATCGACCCTGGTGGAAAGCTGGGGTCATACTATAAACGAGATATATGAAAAAATCAGGTTTGTTCACCAAAATATCAGGGGTCGTACTATACATGGAGTCGGCATATACACGAGTATATACGGTATTTCAAATATCCCTGACATTCATAGGGGTAAAATACTATGGTTCATTGAGGAAAATAAGATTTAATTTCCATTAATTTTTTAAATAAAATGGTATTTTTTGGCATAACATATTAAATAGATTTTTACATTTCCAATTTTATATCAAGGGTGATTAGAAATACAATGCCATTTGTTAACCAGCAAAAGATAATCTCATGAAATCTTTATTCTTGAGCTGAAATAAGGTAAAGGAAATTACCTGTCTGGTGATGTTGATGTAGCAAATTGACGATAGCTCACAGCAAGGACTCCATCAGACCATTCATGAGAAACAGGGTCAAACTGGCCATAAAGTTGTCCCATAGTAATTGCTTTTGGATTTATTACAATAATTTGAACCTTATGTTCTTCCATTTCACCCTATAAATAAATATTTGTGCTATACATTTGAATTAGATAATAATGCACTGGCCATAAAAATAAAGCAAAACTGAGTCAACAAGAAATATCTTTATCATCAGTTAACATTTTAAGTAATTACACTTGTACATAAATCTTAACCTGTAGCAGCTATGGAACTTATTGTTAGTATAAGTAGGCAAAGCAATGCTTAGGAGCCCCCAAATAGTACATGGAAAAATATTTTCTTTCACCTATTTCAATAAAAATTATAATTAAGCTAACAAAGTTCAGGCACCAGTCATAGTTCCCTCTAATTTTTTTCACCCATGGGCGGAATGAATATCGCTATGCATGCCTACATGATGCTACTGCACAGATGTGTGCCCTGTTTGGGTATATCTCAAGGTAAACACAGTCATGCAGGCTTGAAAAATTTAGTGCACAGCACTTAAAAAACTGCTGTGCGGCAGCACAGTCGCACAGCTTAGAGGGAACCATGGTGCCAGGTAATTATTTTCTATGCTTACATAATTTCATTAAATTGTTATAGATTGAACTAAAAAAATTATTTTTTTTCCATATCCAGGAGAAAACATTTCAAAAGAAAATAAATGAGGAAGGCCCACATCTGCACAACAGGTCCATTAACATACTTAGAATCACATGATCAAATTTTTGAAAAATTACAAATAATTACCATTTAGGATGTTTTTGGTTGCCAATGTAAACCCATTTATTTCTTAAAATAATGAAAAGGATGTGTGTGAAACTCTAACAATATATTTTCAGTTTAACTGTGAAAGATACATAAATCCATATTATTAGGTGCCAAAGATTCAAAAGTTGTGTTAAATGGAAATATATCATGAACTCACCCTCTCTTCCATATCAGCAAGTGCTCCTGCTAAAGTGCGATAGGCAGAAGTCTTTCCTCCAAAGGGTGGACCAACAATCATGAAACCATGTCTCACAATCATCATTTCATATATTTGTTGTATCTTAACAAGGAAGGCTGGTGTGCAGCACAAGTTATTCTCTTTACATATTTTCTCTGTAGCAGCATTTAAATAAGTATAATCAGGAGTTGGAAGTGAAACTCCTGGGAAAAGATCTGATGCTATACCCTGAAAAACAGATTGGAATTATAAGAAGAAAATATGCTCACCATTATAGGTGAATGGATTTCACAAAAAACAATCCAGAGTAACTTATAAGTTAGAGCAGTGATTCCCAATGTGGGCAGTACCGCCTACCTCTCCCCCCCCCCTAGGGGGCGTTAAGGAATTTTGTGGGGGCAATGGCATTATGCATCGTAATAGTATGATATAGACAGACAATGAGAGATCAAAATTGTTAATTGAAGACTGTAATTCAGTGCAACCTCTTTAATCCGCGTTCTTCTAATCTGGGAACTCCCGTACATTGGAACGTGGAGTTTTCCCAATACCGTCACTCTCATGTTGTTGCATTTAAATTAAAAACTCAAAAAATTGTTTCATACACATCATGTAATAGATAAACTCCTTCTCAGAATAGGAAGGCAAACATTAAATTTAATCACATAAGAATAATGTCACCAAAAGTTTGACATTATCCCTTTTTTCTATGCCTATTTCAAATCTGAATAGATACTGTATGCAAATAACATTTATTAATCGCAATCTATAAAATCAATATAATAGGCAATATAAAACACCTCAGAGAATAATTAATTGTCACAAAATAAATTTATCCATAGTGAACACCTGTAACATGTTTCTTTCATGATTATGTTAACAAACTTCCTTGTCGATTCGAATCTAACCCTCTCCTCACACCGTGTTTTACTTCAAGGCCCATAACTCGTATTAAAAGTTATTAAAACCTTCAAGGAAAGGCATTAGTGAGAAAAGCTATGTAAGATAAGTTATTAGCAATTCATTGCAAACGATTACAATTTAGCACACCTTATAAAAATATTGTGCGCAAACAATCACCTTTATGTGAAATTTTTGGGCATTGCCTATGAATTTTTACACGACTGAGCTTGATGAATCAAATAAAATCAGTAGAATCGCGTAGTGAAATCGTTATTTCAGATAAGAAGTTGTTCTAATACAAATCTATAGAAGTGTAGCATATGATATTAGCTGGAGCCGGTTTTAGACATGGGCGACCGTAAGGACGACTCAACATAGTCATCTACTGAGTAAACAGCATCTAAAATGTCCACAATTGCCGCATGTGGTGAACAAACCACACTCAGATATATTTTAGCATGAGAGATGCTCTGCAAATACATTCAGTCCCCTCTTTATGACGGTCCGCTTTACAATGATCTGATTTTACATCGATTTCTCCATCAAGCCAATAATGCAGTTTGAAGTTGCCGTATCTACTTTTATGCCACTATGAAATGTTGTGTACATTATGTAATAGTTTTTATATTTTTATGTATTGAAAATGTTTACATATTGTTTTTATTAATGATTAGATAGGTTTATACATATTTGCATTATTTCTATGTCGTCTACAAACCCCAAAAATAATAGATTCCGCTTTAAGTCAGAATCCGCTTTACAACGGCGACTTGGAACCTAACCTGTCATAAAACTGGGGGCTGAATGAAGTTATTTAACTGTTTAGGGTGGTATTAAATAAGGGGGCGGTGACAAATATTTTTCAGCAAAAAGGAGGCGTTGGGCTGAAGAAGGTTGGGAACCACTGATTTAGAGTCTTTAAAACACAGAATGTGAAAAGAGTCCTCAATCTTATTTGTATTTTGTTTCTTATTTTTATTCAACTTAAACTGCAAATTCATATAATATTGTCTTTTATATTTAAATGAATGAAAAATCTTCTCAAAAAGTAAAATGCATCGCTTTCATTAAATCCTCAAGATGTAGCTTGTGAAATGCTTTAGATATTACTCAATCAGGGCAAATAAATTCACAAAATATTGTAAATATTTCATTTTTAATCAGGTTTAACTGAGAAAATAATAGTGTTAACTTACATTGCCAAACATTTATAAATAGAAAAGCTTATTTCTCTAATCAAAATATTAGATAAATAACTTTCTAATCATTCACTCTCTCAGGAAGAAAATAGTTCCCACAAACCTCAAATAGAGGAAGATCATGGGTGAGAAACTTGGGAAGGTTGACATCAATAATGGATCGAAGCATGAGTATATCCTCTGACTCATCGGGATATTTTAGCTTTAAATTTCCTGCAGCTGTGAGCACTGATTTAACTGCTCGCATACCTAAATGATCATTAAAATTGAATTAGTTTCAAAACAAATATTATTTTAACAGAGCTAAAAATATCATGCCACAAAAAGTTACGGTACTTACATATTATCCCCATGCCATTACACCATTTTGAATGTAATAAGAGATCATTGGCCACCCAAAGTCAATGTTTAATTATTAATTAATTTATATGAAATTTTGTCATACATTATTTATAATACAGTAAAACTCGTTTATAACGATCATGCCTAAAACGAAATCTCGGCTATAACGAAGAAATGTCTCGGTCCCTTGAACTTCTCCATAAGGGCATTGGTTAAATTTCTCAGATGTAATGAACACGCATTTTACGAATTCTCGGCTGTAACGAACAAATGTTTGGTCCCGTGGCAAAAAATTCCCCATATATAACGAATTTTGGCGAGCAGAGCGATAAGTAATGAATAGTTTCCGCCCGTTTACCACGCACTTGTTCATAGATTAGGAGAAATATCCGGCTAGGAGAGCAATTTTCGAATTTGACATAGCAAATTTAGCAATAACCGTACAAATTGGGCTTAGGTTCACTATCGTACTCTCCAAACATAACTATGCATGGGGTTTGCATTTTCCATTTCAATTCTTCCACACGTAGTTAGATATACACACTATTTACCCATTCTTATTTAATACGTTGCTATGCTTACATGCAAAACAAAAAGAATATTGAAAATTTTAGGGCGTCCAGGAAGTTTGGGGATTACGGCAGTGAACCTGTTCCCAAAATTGAATTTATTGGATTATACCTTTCTTATTTATCTTTATTATTTATCTTTATTATTTATCTTTATTTGCTCTATTAGAAAATGACGAAATCATGTAATTCTTCTTAACATTTCTGTGAAAACCAGTCATATAATATTTTATCCAGTTCCTCCATTTTTGACTTATGAAGCGTATGATGTTTATTAATTGATTTACTCGTCTCAGAAGATGACACAAATTTCATTAATTTAGCCTTATGAACCTTGATATCGTAGAGCGTGGAAGATCCGATGTTGAATTCTTTTGCTATGGCTGCTCTATTTTTTCCTTTTTCAATTCGTTTGATCAGCTCCAGCTTTTGTGTTAGCGTTAAACCAACCTTTTCTCTCCTGTTCCTTGCTTTTAGGTATTTATTTTGATGCCATATTCAACGGATGGGTAATTTTTTAAATAATAAAAAGCGATAAAACTGGAAATTGTAGAAGTACACCAAAATATCTAGATATTGCAAATGGCTTACGTAACCAAAAACACCATGCTTACTCGGCAGCCACAGAAGTATACAGAGTAAATATGTAATATATACATATTATAAGAAATTTTAAAGTGGAAGATGTGGTATTACACATATGCAATTCACACAAAAATTCATAAAAAAGAAAAAGAACTACAAAATGAATTGTATTTGTGTAATTGCCAGTATCTAAGGCTGGCCGGTTCTAAATAGCCGCATAGCACAGCTTTTACTGTATGTGAATACGTGTTATATGGGATGTATAGACCAAAAACCATGTTTCTCGTATATAACGTAGTCACGCTTACAACAAAGCAATTAGTCGGTCCCCTCAAATACGTATTAAACGAGTTTTACTGTAATAATAAATTATAAACACATACGAAACTGATAATAAATATCGTAAATCCAAAAATACATTGTTATTCTGTCAATATTTTTATCTCGTTTGACTGTCGTGCTGCGAATTATATCTCGTTTGAATGTTGTGCCGAAAATGGAGAGGATATTGGCGAGCCTTCGGCTCACTTTGTTTTAATGGGTAGTCGTCTGCGGGTGCTACTGCGCCCTTCGCCTCACCCGGAACCAAGTATCCCTCCCTGTTGTCTGGTGATTGGGTTTGTAAATGTCGAGACAGGCCAATCAGTTTCTGTTAATGTGGTACGTAAGTATGGCATGCGGATAATACGTAAGTTCCAAAGTTACTGTAAATAAATACTTCAACAAAAAGAACAGAGAAAATATCCATTAGAGGCATTCCAAGAATCATCTAGCTGAAAGTATCCGGCGATGCCCGGGTTATGCCAGACGTCTTTGGGGAATAAAATTATGTATTATATAGTAATACAATCATTTCTCCCTTTGTGCACCTCAAAATGTGTATTTCCATTGAAATCTCGATTTTGAATTTTTTCATGAAAACAATACTTTCTCTATACTACGTATGTTGGAGAATGTAAAAACTAATTCTAAGATATCTCTGATACCTATGAATTGGGCCAGGAGGGTCCATGGAGGTCCAGAGAGAACGTGAGCATATGTGAGAGTAATAGAATTTCGAATAGGATTTTGAGTTTAACAATGTAATCAGCTGGCAAGGCAACTTCATGTTAAAAACGTTAAATTTTGCCATAATATGATATTAAAATGTTAAATTCAAAAGATTTAGATTCGAAAGCGATAAAAGACGATAAGAATAAGAAACTGCATTTATTTTTCTTTAATACAGTCCAAGTCCAAAAATCGTAGGTCAAATATGTGAATTTTACTAAGCAAAATAAAACAAGGTTGCAGGTCGAAATATAGATTTTTTCCATGTTATCTTATGAGGAATGGAAATCAGTCTCAGGAATCGAACCCGGGTCAATTTTGGAAATTTTTTTTCGTAAATGGTTTCTACTTTAAGAACCAAACATTCCTACCAAATGTCTATCTTCTAACTACTCGGAAAGTTTGTTAAAAATAGCATTACAGAGTTCCGATTTCCCATTGACGACTACGACGATGACGATGAAGTCATTTTTATATATTAGGTGAATATCATGAATGTTTCAGCAAACAGCTTAAACTTTTTGGGGCATCGTGTGTTCACATAAGAGTGCGTACATGTAGATTTGATGTTTTGGTCATAACAGAAATGGATTGGAAATGGAAATTCGTGGAAACGTATAAAGTAAAACCTCACATAGGATGGAAGTTGCAGTCTTGTGAAATTGTATTATATGAAGCATTAAGTTAATAGGAAATAGGGAGTTAGGTTCTTTGATCTCCTATATTTTCTTAGGATAATTTTTTGACCAGAATTTAAATACGTAAAATAATGCTGTATTTACTCGATAATCCATGCCATCATATAATTCACATTATCTTATTTCTAGATGTGGAATTAAGAAAAAATAATATAATAATATTCTGTATTTCATATTCACAATGTTTTGGTCATGAAATTCTGAGAAAAAGATTCATGAATTATGCGAGTAAATACGGTATTACTTTCCCTGTCAATAACTCAAGTCTATGTAGATGGGACAAATTATGACTAAAATGATTCACTTTCATTTAAGAGATGAGAATTATAAGTAATGATGAAAGTAATGGAGAATAGAGGAAAATAATTGACATTATTGTCCACAGAGTAACTAGAAGCATAAAAAAATTCCTGAATTTATCATATACACAGTTGAAAAACTGCAGAATTTTTCACATCGCAACATCACAGTTACATACAAAACTGTGGAGATCACGTTACCCAAAACTGTTCCTTATGACTTAGTTTCTTCAACACGTAATTATGTAGCAGCTTCAAGTAACTGAAACAGTGTAACAAATTTGGCCATAAAGTATCGCTGTTCATTAAAAATGTATTTTCTGTGATCCTAGCTGGAGGATAATAAAACGCAGTAATATCCTTCCCTTGTTTATAACGTACAATATACCGTGGCACATCAAGGGCTTTATCGCGGCACTCTGGCTGTAGAGCTCTGTCGTATCAGCACAATATGAGAAGCACACACATGAACGTTTCGATGCAACATTTTTATAAGGTAAAATAATTACGTGAAACAATTTTTCAGTTTTTTCTTTAAAATATTTTAATTTCAAGTTTTTATCATTTATAGTTTACAGGAAATTTAAAGGTTAACTTTGGCTTTGACTTGTCAAACCATGTCTTACTGAGGTAAACCACTATGTCTTCTGAGGTTTCATATGGAAATGTATACCGCATCTTAGCGAAATCGCATCTTGTGAATTCATGTTATATGAGGTTTTATTGTACACATATAATGTACTTTTAGGCATATAAAATGTAATTAAAATTAACTTAAGTACTAATGGTTAGATTCAGAATAACAATGGGGTTTAGCCAGCTATGAGTGACACTATTTCACAGTCACAGTTATTAAATGAAAGATAGACACAAACTCAAAAATGACAATGAAATACTGTGCAAATATGAGTTTTTGTTAGTAGTTGAATACAAAAGGTACATTCCAATAACCACAGTAAAGATGACGCAATTAATGCTCATTTATAAAAATGTTTGAATAAGATCTAAGGTAAGTAAAAAGGAATTATAAATGGAGAGCAAAAATTTATGCCCTGATGGATCATGATGAAGTTTGGTACCCAGGGCAAAATCCTAAAAAACCACATTGAAGCACTCATTTACCTTTATAAATAACTAGCATAAGTGCCCGTTGAATTTCAACGGGTTTAATGAATCTAAATTTTCGTCAATGCAATGTAAAAATCACAAGAATAAAATTGTGCACTGTTTTAACCATCGAATATTTCTATATTATGTCTGTTTTAATTAACTAACTAAAATCTCACAGATATTCCTTGTGAATAAAATAGTACCTTTCTTTCTACTAAAATAGCCATTGTTATTAGTTTTAAATTGATTATAGCATTAGGATTTCAATTTCATTAAATAACCAGAATTCAGGTTCCAAAAAATTGGTTCAATCTTCAATTGCCTCTGATAATACTTTAAATAGATTTTGGAATATAATGTACATCAATATCGTTTATCGTCTACTCAGCACACTTGCCTTCTCATTTTCTGAAACAACCATTTTCAGCAGTGTTAAATGGATTTCAAACTTAGAAGAGAACTTGATTCAATTCAGTTAAAATAACCACATAACAAGTTTCTTATTCCAAAGAAAATCCTTTTATAATATGCAATGTTAACCTAGAATTCATTCATTCTGAAAAGTGAATAAAAGTACCTACCATGTACATATATTTCTTTCAACTAAAATAGCCACTCTTAACAGATTTTAATGGATTAATGCATTAGCATTTCAATTTCATGAAATAAGCAGAATTCTGGTAACAAAAAAATTTGTTCAATCTTCAATTGCCTCTGATAATACTTTAAATAGATTTTGGAATAAAATGTACCTTAATATCGTTTAGCGTTTGCTCACCACTCTGGACTTCTCAGTTTCCGAAACAACAACTTTCAATATTTTTAAATTGATTTTTGCTTTGAAATGGTACTTTCCTGTTAACGGGAATACCTCAAAAAATAAACACGTATTGTTGTGATATGTTGTGATATTTTGTTTGTTAACAATGCGTAACAAATCTCGTTAAGATATTTACGTTGATCCCTTAATGATGAATTTGTGGAGCTTGCCGAGGAGTGAAGAATAAGCTGTATCTTTGCTTCAAGACCATGGTATGTTATCTAAAGGGCGAATGTGCAAGAAGGATCATATTATGAAACTTTACTTTAGCGACAGAATATTTTGGAAATGCAACGCGAAAGCCTGTCAGCAGAAGTATTCATGTGGCGACAACATAACAAAGAAATCGACATATTTCCAGCTATTTTTAATGCCATAAAGCCATATTGGCCCCCTAGTAACATAAATTTAGATTGTATTAGTAATTATGTTGCTTTTATTAATAAATAAGTTTCAAAAAGTGTGATTTTTAAGTAACTCCCCCGTTGTTACACATTGTTAACAAACAAATACGTCGTAACATATCACAACAATGCTTGTTTATTTTTTGAGGTATTCCCGTTAACAGGAAACTACCCAAAATACTTGAGTCAATTCAGTACAACTTCCACTTTACATAGTGTAAATTCCAAAGTAATTCCTTTTATAATAGGCAATGCTAACCTAAAATTAATTCATTCTGTAAAGTGAATAAATAAAGTTATTTCTTTAAACTATAATAGCCACTGTTATTAGATTTAAATGGTTTATAAGCCTTAGAACTTACTCTGTATTAAATAAGCACCAAAATTCCTTTTATAAAAACAAATCAATTCATTAAAAGATCCACTGTTGTTTCTTCGAAAATTGCCTGTTAACAGTTTTAAATGTCCTTTTAATTTTAAATGAATTTTAATTTATATTCGTTTCCAAACTTCAGCCATTGTTACAAAATTAATTCCAGGAATAACAATATAAATTCGTAAGCACGTATGGTTTACAAAGAATTTAATTTGAGAATGCTTTTTATTTCCAATTTTTCTAAAATGACACTGTTGATACTTAAAATTTTTTATATTTACGTTAATATACTTATTTTCCACAAAACACGCCAATCTCTCCCCTTCCTTCCTCTCTCTCTCATATTGAAGCACTCAAGGCACGCTTATTCCCAGAAGGATGTATACAATAATAGTTATTTGAGGTGTAACAATGGCCGACATAGCAACATCACGTTAAAATGGCGAGATTTCCACAAAATATGCAAATTAAACGTTTAACAGGGAATATTTCTAACTGTGGGTGAAAAAAGGCGAACGGAATAAGAAACTTTATAACTTTTTCTTCAAGATGGTTCAAATCCGAAGGTCGTCTGTTAATTTCTTCTAATTTTAATTTCCAAATAAATAAAAGCCCGCACGTTGAAAAATCGCGTTTTACATGTTAAGTAATGGGAAATGGTAATGCCTCTCTTGGAGACGAACCAAGGAATTTTTTCGTGATTTAAATCTGTCATTCTCTGAAGAAGTGTTAATCAAGCATCCCTACCAAATTTCGAGTTTCTATCATTATTATTTCTCGCCTTATTAGCGTTTGCATAGCGTGACCAGCCAACCAACCAACCAAAGGACGATGGCTATTATTATATAAAATGATTTTAATTGTATATGACAATAATACTGATTACCAGAAATAGAGAAGCTCAATTAGACAACAATAGTTTTCAAAAATTTTATGACAAAACATATACTCAGGACTTGCCTGTTATCCTCCTTTCACTTTGGCACCTGGGCCAATCAACCTTCTTGTCCCTTCATTGTTACAGTACTGATAAGTAGTTTTACAAAATAAGAAATGATAAAATCACAAATGAAAACAATATTTTAATAGTAACTCACCATAATCATAATGAGGTTGAGAGGACAATTGTTCAGAACAGAGCTTGTAAGTTGCCACAATTTTCACAGCCAATGGTCGAGCATTGACAAATCCAAATGAATATAGTACTATCTCCGAGATTAATGCATAATCAGGTACCATCATAGCCACAGAGCGAAAAAGAGCCTAAATTCAAAAAATCTGATTACAAGTTAGTCTTAAAATTAATTAGTGGCAAATTAAATTTTTCTAAGTTTCATATTTCATTTTAAGTACTTTAATATCTTCACTTGTCCACACATTATAACATTTACAATACAATACTAAACCTTTAAGTTGTCAGGTAGCTCTGAACGACCAGCATAACCTGGGTTCATGGTGATGAACACTGCACAAGTAGGATCTAATTTTATTTCAGTTCCTTCAAAAACAATTGTGGGCAAACCACTGTTGATTCCTTGCTGGATTGTAAGAATCTGTTGAGCAACCACTGATAATACTTCTAGATCAATGCGGTTGAACTCATCAAAGCAAGACCAAGCCCCACATGATGCCAAACCCTTATTATTAGACAAATAGAAAAAAGAAAAATTATATTCTCAAATTTAACCTAGCCATTTTATATGTAAGAAAATATAACCAAAATCAATACATGGAAATTAAGTATTATTAAAATCCAATAATATAGGAATAGATCAAACCTTTAATATTTTTATTTTTTTTACGTCAATTTTTATTCACTTTTTAAAATTTAATTTAATCAAAGACATAAATCGTGGGAAAAATTATTTCATAATGTTAGCTGAGTTAATTAAAGAAATAAATTATGAGGAAAATAAACCTCAATGTTTTCCTGCAGCCAATATTAACAAAATAGAAAATAAAATAGACTATTACTATAAAATAAAAAAATAAATAAGAATTTCAGAAAGCCTTACAATGGCTCAATATGAGTTTAGTAAGCTACTTCAAAAATTATTTTTACCTTGAAAAACTTTCCAAGCGCAATGTAATCAAGTCCGTCAGAACAATTAAACACGACACACTGTTTAGCAACAGCCTTGGCTAAATCCTTTGTAGTTTCAGTCTTTCCTGTTCCGGCTGGACCTTCAGGAGCTCCCCCTACAAATCAAAATACACAAAACATATAAAAAACAAGTAGAGAAAAATTACAATGCAGATTCAATTCTGTAGAACCATTAAAATGGAAAGCAATATCACATAACAGACATATGATAGATTTACCTAAATGCAACTGAAGAGCTCCAAAAAGAGTGCGGTAGCATCTGTCAGTTAGAGGAGTTATTACCAAACGAGGTGAGTTTCCAAGATATTCAAACCCATACAATAGAGAAGCATTTATCATACGAGTGTCCAATTTATCAACCTTAAAGGAAAAGTTAAAATAATAATTAAAAGTAAAATACATTGTTTCTTCAGTTAAAATAGGATCTTTTAATTTTATGAACATTGAAATTTACTATATAAAATGTACATAAAAATATAAACTTACCATCCAATAGTAACGTAACTGGCAAAGCCACTGAAAGTCATTAGGTTTTTGAACATTTTTTTCTATAAGCAACGTTAATACATCTCTTGCATGGACATCAAGTACAACTAAAGCACCTATTTCAGAAAAGGAATGCTATTTTAACAAATCAAGACAAACTTTAAATACTTCAATACAAATTTTTTTAATTCTTAAACTTTAAAAATATGTGTATTGAAAATGTAACATGGAGATTTTTAAGAATAATGAATAACTTTTTTCTAATGATTTTTAAGCACATAAGAATACACTTGGCCTTCCTATAACACAGGTTCTTGTAACTTGGATTTGCTACAGCACGGTTTGTTTTTTACTATAAAAAATTCATACATGTTCACATCAACACAGTTTAGTTGGACTTGGGATGTCCGATTCTCGATTGCTGAGCAAGGGAGAGACAAGTTGGAGGGCTCTTGCTCTTCTTACCTTTTAAGTTTTCTTCCTTTTATTATTATTCGTGCATTCGTATCTTCATTTCTTTTTAATATTTAATATATACCATGGATACCCCCATGAAGAAATCCAGGACTGCACTAATTCAAGAATCAAAGCTTGATATTATCCTTTAAAAAAACAGGGTTAAATCCCAAATGTAGCTCTGCGTGGCCGGGCATTTAAATGGTCCAAATTTCTATTAAGGACGACTTCCCAGCAAAAGTTACATTACTAAAAAGGTATCTATGATAAAACATTCAAACAAAAACCATATTAAAGAAAACACGATGATGATTACTCTGATATAATTATTTAATATCAATAATAAGATCGTAAGATGATGAGTGTACATAAACTAAAAGAGAATAAAAATATTTATTAGTTCAACATTATATTCGATATCGGTAATTTCAATTAGTGACGAAAAAATATTAAGAATTTATATGAAAGATCTGCAATACCATTTAATATGAATCTGTCCTTTTTGTAACTAATTATAATTTCCTTTTCGTGTGATATACATGAAAGCACGGGTCGATGCACAGGCCAACGTCACACTTCTCACAGCGTATATTTGTGCGGGTTACTATTTTTTTCGCCGAGCAAACACGACACCATAATTTACTCGTCTTTTCAGGCCAATGTTCTAAATGTCTTGCTTCTAATCTTGTGATTCTGCTTTCACTCGGGTTGGGCCTCCCTCTTGATATTGTCTCTGCTCTCATCCCTATCACTTCCAAAAGATCGCGAACCAAAGTTAATCTAAATTTCCGGTGAGATAGTTCTTTGCCAAGTGATTTTGAAATGATATAGCTATTGAGAATTGTCACGTACATCAAGCGAAAAAACACTTTCTTTGTCCATTTCCACGTCCTTCGGCTAATTGAATAGCTATTTGCCATTCTGTCTCCTTTGTCTACAAAACCCATATTGCGGTTGTAGTCCTGAATAATCATGGGTTTTATAACATTTCCATGTTCATCACTGAAATTACCATCTGCGGGTGGATTGTGCATATTTGTCAGTAAATGTACATCCCGTTTGTCTCTCCAGGTAATAGCTGTCAAATCATCTCGCACTCTAACAAGTAAGTCCCCCTTTTAAGTTTTTGTGTCATTCTATCAAACATCTTTGGCATTCCCTTGCGATTCGGTCTATCGGTTCCACAGCAAAAAATATTTCTCGTCTTTAGGTCATTGAATAAGTCAGGGGATGAGAAGAAATTGTCCATATAAAGTTTATGTCCAACACCCTCCACTCTCCTCATAAGATGCTACACAGTTCCATGTGTTGCAGACATTGTCGCAGTGGCATTTATTTTGTCCTTTCCCAAGTAAACTACCATGTCGTAAGTATAGCCAGTAGAGTCACAAAGTTTGTAAATTTTTACTCCAAAGCGCTTATGTTTTTTCGGAATATACTGCTTGAAAATAACTTTTCCCTTAAATAAAACAATTACTTCATCGACTGCCAAATTTTCAGTGGGTTTGTAAAATTTTGCATAGGAGTCATTGAGTTTCTCAAATAGATATCTCAATTTCCAAAGTCTGTCATAGTTATCATCATTTTTGTCAGGCTGATCACCATTATCACTGAAATGAAGAAATCTGAGTATGTGGAAGAATCTGTCACGTCTCATTATGTTCCGGAAAAATGGTGTATCAAATTGCTCAAGCATAGACCAGTAATCCTTCAATGTGTCATGTAAGTAATGTCCCATTTGTATGATGAGTGCCAAAAAAGAAAACATTTCGTCTCTAGTCACGTTAGGTTGGGAAGTAGGTCTTCTGTCATCGTCTAATGAAGTCAAGTACTGTTTGTAATACCTGTTAGTCTCCTCCACAAGCAAAGGAATAATTTCAGTGAAGAACAACAGAAATATCGCCCCAGGTGAAGCAAAAGGGCCTCTTCATTCCTGAAGCCACTACGCTCCCCTGAGTAAGGCAAAAAGCCCTGTTGTCGGTTTGGCGGCAGCGGCGGTGACAGCTGGTCCATCCACTAACGGGAGCACGAGCAGAGGGTCCTCCCTCTTCGGCATCGCTCTCACATGATTCCGACGAAGTTATTTCTGCCTCCGAATCACTTTCCAAAAAGACTTCTATTTCTCCTTCTGAGAGCTTCTTAGCCATTTCATATAAGGGTAAAACAATCTCCAATGACACAATGCAAAAATAAAAAGATCGGCTTTGATAGAGTATAGGATGCTTTCGAAATGGCTCTCACTTCCAAACTGAACTCAGAACCCACTCTCTGGGGTTTCATTTTCATCCTTGTTTATGAAAAAGAGAAATATGCTGACCACAGACGAAGTTTCTAGATGCCCGAGATCCTCGAGACTGTTTACTTTGAAGATGATGTAGTAAGAGATGGGAGGGAAGAAGAAGCAACATGAGGCTAATTTCAAATGTGTTGACAGACGTATACCATAGTGAAAGTGAGTTCCATCGCCGTAACTATGAAAGGCAAGCTCTTGAGAGTGCCCCACATAAATATCTTCCTTATTATTGCATTGGAAGAGAAACTAAGCTGCTCGGAAATAAAGAGTGTCTTAGTGGTTCCTTTAGGGACCGCAAGGCCACTCGTGAAAACATTGAGTGGTCCCTTTAGGAACTGCACGGACGATAAAGGTTATTCAACGAGTTGACAGTGAAGAGACAGCTGTGTCGCTTGGGCGTTTATATAGTGAACAAGTCAAGCATACGCACAATAAAGAAGACCGCAGAAAAAGTTAGAAGCTCTGTGGGTCAGCCATGCTCAATAGCAGCAATTAAACAGCAAGAGTGAGGAACTCATTGTTGGAAAAGTTGGAAAAGATGTTGGCGATCTAGGTGGAAGACCAGAATCAAAAGAAGATGGCGATTAGCTCTAACACGATCCGTGCAAAGGAGTTGAAGTTTTACGATCACTTACAGAAAGAAGAGGCAGGTCCTTTGACTGCTGATCAATTCTTAGCAAGTGAAGTTGGTTTGGCAAGTTCAGAAAGTGTCAAAATCTCCAGAGTGAAACTGCTAGTGCTGATGACTTTGTCGCTTCTAAATTCCCAGACAAGTTTAAGGCTATTGTGAAAGATGAAGGACACACCAAGTTTTTAATGCAGATCAGACTGCCTTATGTCATGAATGTGCATAAGAGAGATAGGTTTTAGAATTCTTGTTCTGGATGAGGAAGCATAAAAGGGTATGGAATGCAACCCCCATTTCATTATGTAAAACAGGGTTCATATAACGTTGATACACATTACACGGTGTTTTTCAGAATGCACCTCCTGTGTTATAGGAGGGCCAGGTGTAGTGATAAATGAGCGATATTAGCCTAGCTTAAAAGAATCAAAAACATCTAGCATTAAGAGTTTTTTTATGAATGATACGTTTGAACTTTTAATTGTGAAATTTATAAAACACGATCTGCAATTAAATTCAAAAGATTATTCAAATGGCTATTTATAAAAATATATATTAAAATTATTATTATTAAAAATATATATTAAAACAAAGTAAACAGTCTCTCACCAAGTGTGATACGGTTTTGCTTGCTCAACTTTCCACGAACTAATCCAATGATTGCCTCAATTTGGGAATTAGACTGCTTAAGGTATCTTGGAAAGCCATTCTGAGCACCCTCCTCAATAGCCTCATGGATTTCAGATGTCCAATAAGTTTGTGAGACACACAAAATTGTTTGCCCTGGCCAATCAAGAACCCACCAGTCACGATCTTTAATGGGATATGCTTCAAATGCATCTTGAACCATCTAAAAAAACAAATTGCTATAGCTATCAAGTAATAAAAGCTACAAATTAGAAACCCCTTTCAACTTTATAAGGAACTATTGAATTAGATATCTAATAAAGCTTGTACAGTAAAACCTACGAGAGGTGGAACCTCACGGAACCGGTATATTATTCTGTCTTCTGCAGGTTTTCCGCCTTATACAGGTTAAAATAATTTACGCAAATCTTTTCTTTTGGTAGATTTTAACTAGAAAATAGAAGTTTTTTACATCTTAATGGAAACAAAAGCTTTAAAATTACAACAAAAATTGATATACAGTGTACTCTCGATTATCCATGGGTGGATTATCCGTTTTGCGGGTTATCTGTGCATGATTTTTCCGTATTTCTCATGAATTTTTATTTATGAAAATTGCGCTTTGCACTATTCATGCATTAATGCATGCGGAGTCGCGTATACTTTTCGCTCGTTTACTTATGCGAAGAAGACATATTGCATAAAAAAGATCGTACGTAAGGTTTTTTTTAAGGTAAAGCGACCGTAAAATGATATCATGCTCTTTTACTGCCAATTACATCTCATCTTTACGGAGCGTAGCGGAGACACAAATTGTTTCATTGCGATTACATTTTCCCCATGCATACAAACATTTTCCTTCCCCTCTGTAGTCGTTTATCAGTCCACTGTATTGTAGTTCACTTGGAAAGTCATACACTCACACTGTCATTCTCACTTGGAAGTGTATACTCCAGAAGAGATGGCAGAAAAAAGCAAGAAAATTGTGTTGAGAGCGAAGAGGAAAGAAACACTGAGCACGTGAGTCATGGCCTGGCACTCCAGTACGTTGTCAATTTACTTGATTACATGGGGCAGTAGAATTATCAATACAGTGATATGATAGCTGCAAGGAAAATCTGAGTGATCAAGAAGAGAAACCTTAATGAGGCAACAAAACAAGCTAAGATTATGGACTATTTACTAAAGGAAAAATGAACTTTTGAATAGCATGTAATAAAACAGAATGTGAAAAATAAAGCAAAATATTGGATTAACCATGTTTTCCGATTTTTCATGCTACTCCCCATCATTAGCCTCTATAATCGACAGTACACTGTATGCAATAAATGAGAACAAAAACTTTAAATTGCATGCTTGCACAATTCTGATTTTATCAGAAATTAAAAAACTTCTGTTAAAAATGCTAAAAATTTTCAGAATCAGAACAGTTAAATTTCATACAGTTGCAAAATATTTCAAATACACACTAAAATCCAATAAAAATATTTAACAAAGTTAAAAAATTCTAGAAAATTATTTGAAAAACTATCCAATTTTAGTTGTGCTGTTTTTTCTGCGATTTGATTAAAGTGGCAAAAGAAATCCCTTTTTCTATAACTTTATTAATGAAATCATTTTCACCCTTTATTCTGGCAGAATGTTTTAAAGCCTTAAGATAGTGTAAAACTTCCGATATTGTTGCATTTCCAGTTCTTCACAATCTTCCTCATTCTGTTCATACACTTAATTGGGAACTATTTCATTGCTTTGTGATTCTACCACAGTTTTCAAGTCAATTTCATCAATCTTTGTGAAAACACTTTCATCAATATTTACTAAATTTTTTTCACTTACGTTGGTACCCTTGACTTAATACATCTCATCAATCAAATTTTGAATGTCACAATAATCACTATCACTACTTGCATTGTCACATTCATTAGCATCATTGAAAATAAAGCTATAGTTTTTAAAACAATTTTTGATACAGGCTTTTTGTACACACGAACGACTGAGAAATTTAATTGCATATAAAACATTGATTTTAACTGTCAATTCTGATCCTCTCCTACATTGATATATACAGGGTGTTTATAAAGTCTGTGTGCACTTTAAAACTTTAATAACTTTTCATGTATATATAATAGAAACGATCTGTAAATGGAATAATAACACAAATTTATTAAGTTTTAGCACAACTACATTATTTATTTCTATAGTTCAACATAACCACCATCTTTCTTAAGTTCAAGCCAATTTTCTAACTCGTTGAAAACGTTACCCAATTGCTGTTGGGTGACCTCATTAATTGAATTCACAATCCTGGCCCTGAATTCCTCCAAAGAACGTGATTTTGTTGTGTAAACTACACCTTTAACATGCCCCCATAAGAAGAAGTCCAATGGTGACAGATCAGGTGAACGAGGTGGCCAAGCCATTGCTCCACCTCTGCCGATCCACTTTTCTGGAAAAGTGTCATTCAGGAATTGTCGCACACCTAGTGCATAATAGCATGGAGCCCCATCTTGCTGGAAAAAAGTTTTATCATAGATATAAATTGGCGCAGTTCATGGATGAAATAATTCTTCAGCATTGTAAGATAACGTTCACTGTTTACTGTTTTGTCTTCAAAAAAGTAAGGACCAATTATGCATGACTTCCTCAAAGCGCACCAGACGTTGATTTTTGGAGTGTCTCTTTCATGTTGCCAGACTTCCTGCAGTTTCTCTGTTCCCCAAATGTGGCAATTGTGGCAGTTAACTTTGCCACTAATGTGGAATGTTGCCTCTTCAGAAAATGTCAACTCCTCCAGGAACTCGGGGAAATTTTGAATTTTTTATTTCAACTGATGGCAGAAATCTAACCTCGCATTTAAGTCTTCATATAACATTTGAACCACTTGAATCTTAAAAGGATATTCATTCAATTTTTCTTTGAGGATTTTGAGCGCTGTTGATTTTGGGATGTTTAATTCAAGAGATGCATGCTTCAGGGACTTTCATGGACTGCTTTCAAAGGCTTTTTTCACAACTTCCACAGTCTCCTCGCTGATTTAAGGTCTCCCGGATCGTTGCTGGTCATTCACAGACCCAGTTTCTTTAAACTTTTTCATCCATTTGGAGATTGAATCCCTATGAGGTGCATCTTTCTCGTAATGAGCAGTAAAGTGTCTTCTAACAGCTGTTATGCTCTTGAATTCTGCTAGCCATAGCATGTAATTAACCTTCTCCTCTACTGTCGTCATTTTAATCAGTAAGGGGTCTGAATTAAACAGATTCTGTTATTGTTACGATAACTGTAACGCAACAATCTGTTACTGCTATAAAACTTAATACAATTTGCTTTATTATTACTTTACAGATCGTTTCTATCATATATACATGAAAAGTTATTAAAGTTTTAAAGTGCACATGGACTTTATAAACATCCTGTATATTGAAGGCCCTCTAGACATATTTTAAAGAGTTCAATATTACTGTCCACTTTTCATAGGGTCAAAATGTACATAATAATACAAGAATTACAAGAAAAAATCCTTTCCGTCTCGCAGGTTCCACCTTACAGAGAGCCATTCAGATGAAAAACACTATCTACTAGTATGATTTTATTTTGGGTTTCTGGCTTTGGCAGGTTTCTGCCAAATACAGGTTCTGCCTTTCAAAGGTTTTACTGTATTACTTTATCTCACCAATTATGTAACCCTCCCCTACTTATAAAGAAATGAAATTAATTGCTTTATATTTCTATCAAGTATAACAAGAATGAAAATAAAACAATAGAAACATTTATATCTTTAATTTTCAATCTTTTATGGTTTTATGGAGCCTTTTTTTCATTCTTTATTTCAATTTTCAGTCATAATAAAAATAGTTTTATTGATAGACTTTACCTGAAAAGAATATAATTAATGATTTAAGAAACAATTTCCAAATCAGTAAATTGTTTCTATGCTTTACCTTATGCACACTTTTCTTCATATCACCCTCAAGTTCTAAGAGCCATTTCTCCACTTGGCCCCGAGCTGCAGCTGTAGAAATAATATCCACTAATTGAATCACTTCACCCTCACTTGATAGCATATGAGTTACTTCCAGATCTTCAGTAAAAGTCAGGCTAGCAATGCCTTCAAAGCACTTCTTGAGATGAGGCTGAACTCTTGAAGAAAAGTTGTTCATGAGAATAACACTTGATAATACAATCTCAGCAAAAAACATGGATCAATATGCATTTCCCATAGTTACTAAATTCAGATTGAATCTTATAATAATATTTGTAAGCTAATTCTTTATGTATTTCATGCTAAAAGACAAGCATGTGATAAAAATTATAAGAAATAAAATGGAAATACAAATGTGAAGTTATCCTTGCCATAGTTACTACAAAATTTTAATTGGTTAAAGGCCATACCAAATGATTATGGTATAACTCTAGGTCAGTGGTTCCCAAACTGGAGGACACAATCCTCTAGGGCAGGGGTAAGGAACCTACAGACCACATGTAATCCCTGAGAGCATTTAATGAGACTTGCAAAGCTACAGGGTGGTGCACGAAATAATACACTATTAAAACCTTGCACAGAATTATTACTATAATATCCTTATTCTGTTGGTTGGTTGGATGGAACACTCTATGGGAGAATAACAAAAATGGCTCATAATTCCACTTTTCAATCTTTCTTAATCAAACTTTCAGGAATCACTTGGATTTTCAACTTTTCAGTTTTAAACTCTTTGCTGTGTACATAGTAGTCCTGGGTTTGAACCTTGAACAACTTTTAAATTAACTTACTGCGATATGTGTAAGTATATGCAGGACATTCTCAAATTTTTATCTCCTAAACTATAAGTAGTAATTATATGCTCTCACAGACTTTTTTGTTGAAAATGATGTCCTCTATCTGACTAAATTTATTAATCAATACCTTACAGGTCATATAAGGGCAATAGAGAGTAAAATATGGATTTCTCATTGTTGGGCTAATGGAAATGGCATCTCTTGACTTGCAAATGGCAACAGCCACATACCAAATTACGCCCCACTATTACCCCTTAAAAATGATTCCGACACTTGAAGAATTTATGTGAATGTTTGGAGACGAAGAAAAGACAGTGCAATTTTTAATTGATAGTGAAATCATTGAATGAAACCATTGGGTTGGTGTTTCATCTTTACTCTATACACTTACTAAAAGTTGCTTATATTAAAAAAGTTGTTTTTTATATATACTTATCTCCATTTGAATAACATGGACAGCTGAAACGAAGCGAGCAAGCCTTTTTTCTTTAGCGTTTTAAAATATTTTTTAAATGAGATATCAATGCAGGATTTTTGCAGTTGATTGATATAGAATGATTTAGTATGTTTAATGAATAAATCCCCTGTAATCTCACTGCACAGTTGGACAACCATAGTCCTGAGCTCCTTCAACAAGGCTGGCTTTTTTGGGAACAGTTTTTCCTTTGTGAATCCCCAAAGAAAGAAGTCGCAGGGATTAATGTTCAGGCTTTGGGACGACCAGATCCATTCACATGATATTGAAGAGAAATCACATGTGGACCGAAGGTGTTGTGCAGGAAGTCCAAGACAATGTTCACTGTGTGTGGTGTGGTCCCATCCTGCATAAAGCATTGTGTGTTCATCAGTAAATCAGTTGCAAGAAGTTAAGGCATGACGCTGTTGTACAACATGCTCATGTAGTGCTCAGAGTTCACAGTTTGGTCAAAGAAGATTTGTCCAATTAGTCCATGGCTTGATATGGCAACCCACACTGTAATCTTTGATGCATAATGCATTTTCTCGGTGAATACATGAGGATTTTCCATAGCCCAGATGTGCACATTTTGTTTGTTCACTACTCTGTCCAGGTGGAAATGTGCCTCATCTGAAAACCACATTTTATGCAATAAGGAGTTTTTATGTTAGGCCCATGCAGCAAACTCCATTCTCTGTTGTTTATCACGAGCAGTTAGTGGGCTTACGGAAAATTCACCGACCACAATTCACCGAAACACAGTTCATCAACCACAATTCACCAATTCACAATCCACCGAAATCACAATTCACCGAATCGCAATTCAACGAATCACAATTCATTGAAATGTAAATTCACCGAACCACAATTCAGCGAATTTATTGTGATGTTTAAATGCTCGCACACGTAATTACGCCTGCCAGCTCTCGCTTTGGTCTTATTTTTCATTCGGTGGTGGCCCCTAGGTGTCTCTGGGGTCAACAGAGCAACCTGGAGAGTGAAGGAGAAGGAGGGTCAGTAGGGTGACCAGCACAAGTGGTGAAAGTTATGAGCAGCAATGGAGTCGACACGAGCTATCCCTTCTCCTTATCCACCTCTATCCCAATTTTCCATTCCGAGTGCGGGCAGAACTTCCGTTTTCTTTCCGTTGTTTTTTTCCCTTTTCTTTTACCCGCACTGGCGCCCAACTCCCGGTTCCTTCGTTTTACCTGCGCCCGAGCTACCTCGGGACACGTTACAGTATTATTCATCGAAATTTGCAATTCACCTTATGAAGATGGGGGAGAGGGGAGGTAATATAAACGAAATGTTGGCAACATGGACGTCTTTCAACTGATCATAACAATTGGAGAAATAATAAGTAAAAATAAACCAGGAACGTTTAAGGAGGCATTGGTATGGGGAGGAAAGAAGGAAGACTAAATAGTATGTATAATAAAACAAAATAATAGCATCATGGAGGTCTCTCCACTGCAAATCACTCATACACGAATAATAAATAAACAAATTAAGCTCACGGGAGTAGGGGGAGGTGAGGGAGGAGGTTAAACATTTCAAACAGAAATACAGGCACCATGTGTGTCATTCAATTGCAATTAACTCGTAGATGAATAATAACCAATAACTACACAAATCACACACTCAAGGCTCATAATAGGGAGAGGAAAGGTGGAGGATTAAACATTTCGGTAGTAGGAAAGTAAGGCTTTCAGCACAGTTTCCGGAAGTTGCATGCAGCGGCTATCTTGGACATTGACGGTGGCGCCACCTATCAGTAGAAATCGGAACTAAAACCAAAAGTGCACCGAAATGCGCAAGCGCGGGGAAACTATCTTTGAAGGAGAGGAGGAAGGAGGGCAGGGGGGAAGGGAGGGGTGGAGGGGGAAGGGAGGGGAGAAGGAGGGGAAGGGAAGAGGAAAGGGGAGGGCGATAGGATAGGGAAAGGGTGAGGAGGGGAGCCAGTGTCGTCACAGCTCGAAGGTAAGTAAATAAAATAGATAAAACAGGTTTTTATAAATTTTAAACAAAATTAATTACATTCACATTATCTTCCATGCCTTTGTAAACAAGTTTATATTTAACACTTCCAGAGTTATATTGAAGTGGTTCTTCTGTTGTGAACTCGCTGGGTCTGAATCGTTGTGGAAGGAATGCTTTTATCCTTTCTTAACGATAACGAAGAAAGGATAAAAGCATTCCTTCCACAACGATTCAGACCCAGCGAGTTCACAACAGAAGAACCACTTCAATATAACTCTGGAAGTGTTAAATATAAACTTGTTTACAAAGGCATCTCTGGCTCCGCTTCCTTTCTCTGACAGCTGTAGCTGGGCTAATACCTTACCTTAGTTCCAATGATAATCATTGCACCCTTATAGACGAACTCACAAACAATTGCTTTACTTCAAGTGTCTATCAATGACTGCTTTTAATTTCTCACAGGATCTACTATAAAGGCGACGTCAATACAACTGTTTATTTAGATTATCAATGAAGAGAAGATAACCATATAATGTGTTTACAAAGTAACATGCATCCCTATTCTCATCTAATTTTTAATTGATGCATGAGCCTATTTGCGATAATAAGGATTACAGATGTGTAATATGATGGTTCTACTTACAAAAAGGTAAGATTCCAGCATTCAAACGATGAAACAAAACAAAAAAACAAATTAATTGCACAATTTAAAATAAAACTCAATGCGCTGGGAGCTTGTTTATTATACATGTTACTGACACAGCTAGAAACGCTTCCCATATGCAGTCAACAGAATAATTATCCGTAAATATTTACGCTGCTACGCTTTATTAATTTCGATGCTTAAACAAAAGTGTGAAGCGAATAACGCTATTCTTTCACCTATTTGAAGGTATAATTGATAGTAATTGAATCGGGTGCAACAATGACGGTCGCCTTGGCAATGCTCGGAAAGAGTACAAAATATCCGTAAAAATTCAAAAACAATTGTGTATTTCTGAAAACTTCGACCGTGTAACATGTAAACATCGCAAGAATAAGATAGTATAGTTTAAGCCATCCAATAAAGTAAAAACGAGGAAGTACCTAAAAAAACCATTACGGACAGCAGAGCACTTTATAAAGGGGGCTACCGCCCCTTTAACCCCCGCCTTCTTTAACCCATGGGTATCTTATATCAAATATAATTGTAAGCCTTAATTAAATTAAAAGTGTAAAATTAAAAGATAATTACTATTAATTCTGCAATTAATTAAAATTATATTTTAATATCCGTAAATATTTAATTATTAAAATGATGATAAAAACAATAAGCATAAATATTAATAATATTATGAAACGCAATAAGCATCCATCATGCCAATATTTTGTTTTGAATGTTGTAAACCTTAACCCTTTCCTCCCCTACCCCAACCCTTGAGTGCTTAATTTGTTTATTTATTCTTTATTACTCATCTACAAGTTAATTGCTATCGAATAACACCCATGGTGCCAGTATTTCATTTTCAAATGTTTAACCTTCCTCCTTTCTTTCCCCTACCATAAGCCTTGAGTTATTGCAATCGGTGAATTATGGTCGGTGAATTTTCCTAGACTCTAGCTAGTGCAGCCTGGTCTTTTTTAAGTGTACAGATGCAAATCTAACTGCAAGATTTGTTGGACAAAGCGTCAGGTTATCGCTAATTCTGCCTTTGCCATCCTCATTCATTTTCCTGGGCTTCTTTGCATTGCAACTCTGATGGCTTAGATGTTCTGTGCTGTATGCACACTTGCAGCACATCCATGTTTCCATTTCAAAACCAAATCATCCTGTTGAAACTGTTGGTGTAGCTTGCAGATGGATTTTGTAGGAGCTCACCGCGTATCAAAATGAGCATGAAAGCATCTCTGCATTGCCACAATCAATGGTTCCTCTAATTTCATAAAGTACTGTGTGGCCGGACAAACTTCATGAGGAGCAACGGTAAACTAGTGGGCAAAAAATTTTTATAAAATGCACTTAAAAAAATTTTTATAGTATTTGTTATGATATTTATTAACTCCCCATGAAGTGGAGGAAAAATTTCTGCCTATGAGTGATGTCACGGGAACTATAAACATTTTTCATTTTCAAAAGAAACCTCTTGTGTAATGTTTTCTGCGGTTTTTCATATGGCATTGTCTGACCTGTGCGCAGCAATAAAGGGCATGTGCATGGGAGAAAAGTGTCATGCACAGTCATGCACCCACGCAACTTAGGCTGGGCGCATACTGATAGAACGAAACAAGGTGAAACTGTCTCAAGCTATGAAGAAAGGAAATGTGTCGACATGTTTCAAACACTGGAGCTTGCACACTGGTCAGGCCACCCTGGTGTTACCTATGTGAGACTCATATGCCTCCTAGTAGTATCTCCACAAACTAGTGCATTCACCCATGCAATTTAGTCTCCATCTGTATCCAAGTTGTTGTTTCATTGTAAAAACCAATAGAATGATGGAATTAATGAAGCCTTAAAGAGTGGGCCATTAAGTTTGGGAACTACTGCTGTAATTCTTAAGTCACAAAACATGTTTCAGAAGATAGGTATATTTAAAGAAATAATTGATACCTTGTGGGATCCTTTGTCTCTGATAATATCTCTAGAAGTTCATCATTTGACAGGAAAAAGAAACGAGGGAAGAAGAGGCGTTTCTTTTCAAGATATTCATTAAGACCACGCTGAATAGCTTCCAGGAGATCATCACACTTCTTCAGTCGCTCTAACATCTTGTCTATGGCAATCACTGATAAAACCTTAGGATCACTCACCACACTTCTCATCACCTCCCTCCATGTCTGATGTGAAAAAGAAACACTGTTATGGTTAAGCATTCCTTTTTCATATTTCAATAATGACCTTAATGGATAGCATGGACACTCATTAGAAACAAAATTATTTGCATATACAGTCGAACTCGTTTATAACGAACATGGGTGTAATGAGGTCATGGCTATAGTGAGCAAATGGTATCTCTAAGTTAAGTTTAAGAACATTTATGTACAAATATTTCATGCATATAATGAGCATGCTTCATGGATATATTGTGCAAACTTTGTCCGCTAGGCACTGTCTCATCTGAGGCGATCAGCCCCTTCAACAACCAAAACATTAATGAAGATGATTATGAGTTATGTCTTTTACTGTATTCTTACATTACTGTCTCTCCCCTCCCTCTCTCGCTTCCACCTCTCTCTTTCCCCATCTATTCTTTTTCCCTTTATCCTTTTTCTCTCTATACAGTGAAATTTCGCCGAACATGGGGGTTACGTTCCGCGAGAACACCGCATTGCGCAAATCCACGTTGGAGGAATCATTAACCTTATGGGAATAACAGGGTTCAGTTCCAAGATAGGAAAAATGTACACTTTGAAGATGTTTTCTCAAATAATAACATATTTTGCTTATATTTCCTGGAAAAAAGATTATACACATAGCGTCATCTAATTATATACAGTAGTATTGCGTTTATGAAAAAATAATAACATTCAATAAAAAATTAAAATTAAATTCTCACATAATTCTACACTATGCAGACATTCACTTTTATAGTTTTCCCTCTTGTATTTGTGAAATGCTTGTTTAAATATGACATTTTCGTCGCTCACAGTGATAAATACTGAGAAACAAGTTTTTAATATTGAAACTAAGGTAATGTTCATAGAACTGAAAACAATAGTCCTTTAAAAACAAATGTCACTTGTTGATTTGTGTCGACAGCAAATCCAACGATCGATCCTCATCTATGTCTGATTGGCCCTCGGATCGGCTGCTGCACAGATGCCCAACACTGGCAACACTACCGGCAGTTGTTTGCACTCACTGAAAGGGTACCTGCATTAATGTTAGTGTAATTTTTATTTATTGCTGGATATATTTTATTGAAAATTTAGAGAAATATTTTAATGAAGTTATAGTGAAACTCACCAATGTTTATTAGACGGTCTGCTCTTGGTCTTGTGATGACGATGTGCTCGGACCTTGACTAGGGTTGCTGGCTGACCAGAAGAATTCCATAATTGGCACCTGTTTGGACTTTTTTAACTCCCTATTAAGTTCTACATAGGGAGCTAAAGCTGATTCTAGACTCCTCTTGAACTTCATCCTTCTTTCTACAGAAGGATCAAATTCAAATGCCGCTTCATTTAAATCTTCTGCCTGCTTTAAAATCTCTAACATTTTTGCTGTTAACTTTGGCTTCTCGGGCTCTGAATCTTTCTCTTCTTTTTCGCCTTCACTCAAAGTTTGTGCCACCAGATCTAATTCAGCAAGAGATAGTTCCTCTGCATGGGACTAACAATTCTTCCACATCACTTTCTTCCACGTCTTCAAAGCCTTCACCTCCAATGTGTCTTGCGACATTAATTACTTCCCTAATGTCCTCCGTATTATCTGGAAAACCTCGGAAGTCATGAATGATATCAGGCCAAAGAGTTTTCCAGCAGCGGTCTACTGTTTCACTTCTCACTTCATCCCAGGATTCCTTTATTAGTTCAATGGCCTTCGAAATATCAAATTTTTTCCAGCAGTCGCTAACTCCTAAGGATGGATTTGTCTCCACCATTGAAAGAATATTAGTGAAACTTCTGCAGGTGTAGTAAGACTTAAATGCTGCAATAACACCCTGGTCCAAGGGCTGCAGAAGTGTAGTTGTATTAGGTGGTAAGAACTCCACTTCAATTTCAGGATGGGCTTCAGCAAGAGATTTCGGATGACCTGGTGCATTATCCACTACGAGAAGCACCCTAAATGCAAGGTTTTTTCCTTCATGTACTTTTTCACTTCACGAACGAAACAATTCTCAAACCAATCCTCAAAAAGTCTTGCAGTAACCCAAGCTTTGCTGTTGCCCCTCCAGAATACAGGGAGTGAACTTTTGCTCTTGCCTTTCAGTGCACTCAGATTTTCCGCTCTATACACCAACATTGGTTTGCACTTAAAATCTCCTGCTGCATTTCCGCAAAAAAGAAGGGTAAATCTATCTTTTGCTACTTTAAAACCAGGAGCCGACCGTTCGTCTTTGGCAATCCACATTCTATTTGGCATTTTTTTCCAAAATAAACTCGTCTCATCGGCATTAAAGACTTGCTCAGGTCGGTAATTTTTCCTTTCAATGAGTTCACTGAAGACATCTGGATATTTAGCAGCTGCTTCATGATCGGCAGATGCAACTTCACCAGCAATCTTCACATCATGAAGTTGAAATCACTTCTTAAATCTGTCAAACCATCCTCTGCTGGCTTGAAAAGTAGAGGTTTCTCCTTCTTTGCCTTCTTGCGATTTTAAATGCTCATATATGCTAAGGGCTTTATTTCTGATATTAGGTCCATCCAAAGGAACATGTTTTTGCACCTGATCTTCAATCCAAAGATTTAACATCTTTTCTATTTTCTCCATTAGTACATCTCATCTGCTAACATAGGAAGTACTAGCAGAAGCACCGGCACAAATACTAGCATGAATTTTTTCTTCTGTCTTCTTTATGGTTCTTATCGTAGATTCATTTACGTCGTATTTTCATGCTAATGATGAAGCTGAGCTTCCTTCTTGAAGCTTATTTAATATATTCAGCTTGTCTTGCATGGGCAACACCTTCCTATTCTTCTTTTTAGGATCTTTTATTGCACTTTCAGCTGGTCTTTTGGAGCCCATTATGAGAATTATTACTGGAAAACAATTATAAATATAAAACACTTCGCCACACACACGAGAGTTAACACACCTGTTTATGCTACGCTCCAAGTCACAACTGAGGCAAGGGATTCCCCGTTGCATTCTCCTTCCCTTTTTAAGGAGGTCTTTTCACATTGGGCTTACTTTGCTTTTCTCGAATGACTATCACTGTGGGTCAAAACCTGAGAAATCTCGCTAGGTGCTGACCATCCAGAATTCATCTCGTCAACACTTTCGTGGTTCTACCTTGTCGATCTCCACTGTGAGTTTTTTGTGCGCTGCATCTTCGGCAGAAAAGATATTGCCATCGGAAATGTTCCTGAGGTCTGAGAGACCCATCGGCGTTACTTATGTGACTTATTTTTTATGACGGTAGTTAAGTGTTAAGTCTCACATGACGTACAAAAAGCTGACAAAAAGGAACCTCATCTCTAGGTTGACGATGGACGTCGGTTGAAAAGTGCTGAACGGTTTTTTATTGGATGCAGAAAGACTTGGCAAAACTCAATAATATTAGTACTAATTTTTTTCACACTAACGTCTTTTCAGGGCGAAAATTTCAGGGAAAATGGTCATTCGAGGAAACCACATAAAAGTGAATCACCCACCGCGGTCGGCGAAGCTCATCGCACATTTAAGACAGCGTAAATTTGAATCCGCGTTGCAGGAAGTTGCATTGGGCAAAGTTTTACTGTACTTTCACCCCTCCCTCCCCCTATCTGCCTCCCTCACCCTCTCCTGTTTTCCTTACACTCTCTTCATTTAAAGGGCTTACAAAAGACATTAATTTTATGCTGATAACCTATATACGATTTTACAAAAATAGGACTTTGAGCACAAAAATGTTTATAATGAAAGTATTTAGCGTTAAAATGGAAAGGAAAAAAAGAAGATTAGAATAAGAATCCTGGACCATTTTCCTTACAAATGATACAGGTTTGAAGTTCGTATACCAATATTTCGAATTTACATGAGCAAATGAATGTAAGCCTGCACACCGAAAAGTCGAGTTTTATGTGTTATCTTATGGAAAATATAAATGATTCCTAGGATTCGAATGCAGAACTTAATGAAAATGAAAATAGTTTTATAGGGACCTCCTAGATAGTAGAAACAAAAGGCTGTTTACTGCATCTATCTATGACAAACGGTTTTTGAGATACAGGAGGGGGCACACAAGATCCTTCTAAAATTATATACGTTAGGAAATTGTACAACATATCACAAATGGGTGCATTTCATGCAATGGAGTATTATAAAGAAATTATATACCTGTACGTAAGGGAAATTGCGTTTTAAAGTTCTTTTCTTCATCATAAATAATCGATTTTCTTCCTATTTAATAATATTACATGCACATACAAGGAAATTAAGTGTTTGTTTGTGAGAGTGTTTATGTTAGCAACAATGAAGTAATAACCATGCAAGGAAATTTCTAAGTTCAACTCAAATTAAGACATTTTTGTTCGATTTTCTCGATAATGGCTACTCCAACGAAAAAATGTATAAGAAAGGAAATACTCTTCTTTACCAGTTCTACAACTTTTATTTGAAAAATATTTTTATATGAGCAATACTTTATGAGATATGACGAAAATTTAATTTTTTGTCACCGGTCAAGTGGTAACCCTGATTGGTGTACGTGATTCATATTTGTGATTTTCTTATTATATTTGATTGTAAGTCCTTAATATCAAATTTCATGAAAATCAGTTTGGTAGAAGCCAAGGACAAACATGCAGACGGATGGACAGACAGAGATGGACAGACGGACAGATGGACAGATAGACAGACGGACCGATGATAATAGGTGCTCATGCTGGAAGCAAAATGTGCCTAATAAGATTCTGTTATAACATTCACAGCATAGCCTCAATTTGCCTCTTCACTGCTCACTTATGAAAGCATACATGGTCTTTTTACCAATTGGTCTGCTTTAGATATTGCATTCAAATTTCTTAGAAGGAAATCTCTTAGCAATCTTTCTGTATACAATAGCTAGGAGAAGTAAGGAACATCATCAATTCCCTTACTTCAAGATGTTGAGTCATAAACAGAGGGCAGATTTTGCCCTAAATGCCTTTTCTTTTCCCATGCTCAGAAGTTTAGGCTTATGCTATATAAGTCCTTTTTAGGTCATTACGATGACAATATGCTGATTTTATAGTGCCTATAATTGCCTTTTTCATTGGTTAGTGCCTATTTCATGGATAAGAGCCTATAAATGCATTTTTGACCGATATTTCTCTGCTTTCAGAGAAAACACCTTTTAAGAACGTATTGGTTTAACTGCTAATAGTGGACATGCCATTATCTAAGAAATAAACATTGCATTAGAAGGCTTTTAGAGTTTGTCTTTTGTAAATGCATGCCATGTCATCAGTATAATTTCGTATGCAGACAAGATTTATGGAGCTGTGGTAGAGGCATTCCAAACTGGCCAAATACAATCGGAATTTATTTCGTCCTGTGATCACGTATCGAATAGTGCAATGAATTTGCAGCAACAATGTTGCATCAAATGCAGTAATGTCGCCCCCTAGTGGAATCGATAGGAAAAAAAATCTGGAGCAAGTCCCCGGTGCAGATGATCAAGCAGTTTTCGCTAAATTGCAGCGAGTATTCCAGCGAAACACTGGGTGGAAAGCAATATCAGAGGTTGCAGATGTTTGGAATACATTATTCGAGATCGAAGAAATGTGTGGGAAATGGTTTAGTTGTTGACATTTTGAAATATTACTCCAATTAATAATTTTGCATCGTTGAATAATGTTCCACATTCAGTGACAATAATTTCATTCATCTTCATTTTCACAAAAGGTCAAATATAGTAACAGCGATCTCGCCAACAAATTTTTCATCTAACAATAAGTCTATTTCCAATGAAATTAGCATTGACATTGCCTTAAGAAATTGCATTTTTATAATTATACACGTTCCATGTAAAGTTTTACCGAATTTCAAACAGTTGAGCATTCAAAGCCGTCACCGCATTTTGCGTAATCGTCAATTTACACAAGCGATCTCGCCAAGATATTTTTTCATCCACATCTATTTCCAATGAAATTAGCATTTACATTGCCTTAAGAAACTGTATTTTTATAATTATACACGTTCCATGTAAAGTTTTACCAAAATTCAAACAGTTGAGCGTTCAAAGCCGTCAACGTATTTTGCATAATCGTCAATTTACGCAAGCGATCTCGCAAAGATATTTTTTCATCCATGTCTATTTTCAATGAAATTAGCATATACATTGCCTTAAGAAATTGCATTTTTATAATTATACACGTTCCATGTCAAGTTTTACCGAAATTCAAACAGTTGAGCGTTCAAAGCCGTCAACGCATTTTGCGTAATCGTCAATTTACGCATGCTATCTCACCAAGATATTTTTTCATCCAAGTCTATTTCCTATGAAATTAACATTTACGTTGCCTTAAGAAATTGCATTTTTATAATTATACACGTTCCATGTAAAGTTTTACCGAAATTCAAACAGTTGAGCATTCTAAGCCGTCAACGTATTTTGCGTAACCGTCAATTTACGCGATCTCGCCAAGATATTTTTATATATATTCATCGTAGGTCAAATATTTACTTTACGAAAAATATAGTACTATCATTTGAACGCGAAGGTAATGAGAGACTTCGATATTTAACCATAACCCAAATTTTCCTCGGAGTCGCATTTAAGCCGAGGGGTGATTTTTTCATGATAGATTTTGACAAAAAACATCGGCTTGTATTCAGGCAGATACGGTAATTGCAAATAAATTTCATAACAATGAATTCTTGTCATTACGAGTATATGCTACTGTTGCTATTTGTTTTCCCAAACTAATTATACAATATTACTGTGCATTATTTGCATAGTTTTAATAAGATTATTTTTTGGTATGCATAGTTGGAAGTTGGAACGTGATTTTCTGTGGTATCAGAGAGAGATTATTTTGCAACCAAATGGAAGCTAAAACCTGATTATTTTGCAACCAAATGGAAGCTAAAACCTTAAAAAAATAAAAGGAGAAAATGTCATATCATCATACTTTATTTTGATTCACATTTTAGAGTTAGAACAGCCCCATCAACTTAAAACCCAAATTTGGAATTTTCACTCATTGAAGTTTAATTGCTTTGACTTTACTTTATACTGTTGCTGTGATTAATCGCATTGATTAATTTACCTCATTATGTAATTAATGAAGAGAAATTAAGTAATAAGTATATCACCTGAACATAACTAATTACATGTTAATGAAATTCAACTATTCACACTGCACAGTTATTTTTCCCATTAATAACATTTTTTCTTTTAAAAATCGCTTATGTATTTGGTTCATCCATCCGTGTATAAAATAACTCAGGAATGACATAAGTGACAAACACCAACATTCCAGAATAGATTAGAGCTACATACAGTAAAATTTGGTAGATCTAGGATCAGCTGCTAGGAATCAATCAGAAAAAATCGCTACAAAGTACATGCTGCTACAAATGCCAACAATACACCACATCTGCAATTATTTACTCTGATGGAAAGATAGCTGTCAGTGAAAAAAGCATTAAGGCTTGTTTCAGATTTATTCAAAGGGATTAGTAACAAGGCGATGAAATGAAAATCCATTGATAGAAAAGAAAAAGAAGAAGTATACTATAGATGTTTTAACTGACAAAAATTATTCAGGGATATTTCCCTAAACAAATTGATCCATTCTTAAATATTGCCAGCACAGATAGAGCTCAAAACCATCCAAACATATCACAATCTCTGCAACACATTACTTTCTACAAAAAGTATGTTTTTTCCTGTTCTACAGCCTTCAATTAAATTATCTTTTTTTACCAAATTCATAGCTTTGACGATGGATTAAGCAATTTTACATGTCTCCCATATAGAATAGATTGATGACAATGAAACAAAAATTTCTATAAACACCTTGTCAACAGCACTAAAACGCCTGCCCTCCTCTGGCATCTGTGACTGGATATCAGGAGATGAAAAAATGGGCTCTAGATACAGCCAAGTAGACTGTACTTTAGTCCAGGCATCCAGAATCTCCTGGAGTGACATAAGCTTTGCTTCCCAATCTCTGAAGAGAGAAAAATAATTCTAAGAGATCTAATTCAAAACAAAGGGACCATCCAAAAGGAGTATATTTTCAAACAAATTTTAGACATCAAAAAGTTTAAATATGTAAGTATACAATTATTTTTAAAACATTATTTTGTTAAAAATACAAAAGATGATAATTTTTCACAGTATAAAAATAACAACAGTAGTCAGAAAAGAATAAAAATTATATTTTAAATAAAATCTCTGAACAACTTTTAAATAAATTTTATTGTATACTTCTAAAGGAATTTAAAGAAATACTTTAATGTAGAGATTTTAAAAGCTAAATTTCAAAACAGGTTTTGGAAATTATATCTATAAAAATAAAGTAAATTATAATTTTATACATTTCATTAATAAAAAAAATCCTTATTCCAATGAAATGTAACTCACGCAATGCTTTTTTGAAATGGTTTAATGAAAGGTGATCCTCTCATTGTCTGTGTTTTCATCAAATGCTCATCCAGAAGAGTTTGAATATCATCAACTGATGTTAATATATGAGTACCACTATCCCTGCAGAAAAACAATATTAAAATTATTTTCAGATTAATTCAGCGACAATTAGTCAATGGCAGAATACCTCTAAAATCATAATAAAATATTTAAAATATAATTTTAGAAATAAAGCCTTGGAAGTCATAAAAATTAAGCAGTACCAAGTAATCAATCATGAATCTTCATAACATTGCAGTTATAATAACTTCAATAAATTATGTATATGTAATACCTAAATCTTTGCCTTCAAAAAGACTGATAAAAATGTTATGGAACAAAATAATCATTTAAAAAATCTGATGTGGCCAACACATGACTTTCTCCATATTTGGGGTATGGATATTTAAATTATTATGAATAGCATTATGAGGCAAAATTATCATTTTGTATCGTAAAAGAATATAGTCATCCTTACTGCCGTAAATTACGTATATTTTGAATGTTTACAGAATTCACCGCTATATGGTGCTGGCACTGTATACTGGTATTAAGAAAAAGCAAAATATCTCCGAAATGGATGGTTCTACGAAAATTTGTTTCAAACAAAACTTGGAAGAAATATTATTCTCTACAACTTTGGTCCTCACGAAGATTACCAATAATGATGTTTTTAAGGAGATATTTGACAGAAACTGAAAAACCAATTATTTATAAATAATTCCTAAACAATAACTGCTATGGAAAATTGTTTTAAATAAAATATGTAGGAAATTATATTTTCTACATTTTTTGTAATGGTCAGTGTATACAATAATGACATATTATCGGAGAAATATCGCAAAATCCGAATCGGGTTTCAAATAAACCTCGACTTCCGGTTAACTGGTATTGTCCAAAAACTAATCAGTTCTTTGTGCTCATGCTAAAGTGTTATATATGAAGTTTGGTAATGATATGGCAAGTACGTTTTGATTTAGAGTGCCCACAATCACATACACACACAGACATCATTCCGAAAATAGTCTTAACGTCTTCTAAGGACTTCAAAATGTGTATTTCCGTTGAAACCTCGAAGTCGATTTTTTTTGTGATCACAATACTTTCCCATTACTACGTATGGAGAAAGTAAATAGTGCTATGGATAATATTTTAAGACAAGTAATTTTTATGAAATTATTTAATGGCTATAAAAAAGTAAAAATGAAGTATGAATATCATTTGAAGTGCACCTTTGCATTAAATGCATGTTCATAAGCTTGTATCTGTAGTTCATTTAATCTCTCTTTATATTATAAAATCATAATGGTCATCATGATGCGTAACGCTCTAATTCTGTGAATAACTCGATTAGAAATAAACTTAGAAGCATGAAATTTCTCAGTATTTCAGTGTTGATGAATCTTTACGTTATGACTAAAAAATTTTCGGAAAAGGTCACGAGTTCGACTCCAGAGGATGAATGTTGTTTCCCATAAGATAACATGTAAAAATCACCTTTATGGTTTGAAGGCTTTCATTCTTTTACTCTTTAAAATATCTTAAAATTGTTATCGATGCAAAATTTGCGCTAAAACACACCAAAATGAATGACGATTCTTATTCTTACCATCAAATAATCTCATTCGAATTCGCCCATATTCTGAATTTATACTCGAGTTTTGGTAAATTTTTTAACATTTCAATAATAAGATTTCATGGCTACCGGTAATGTTGTCCTCAGCAATTTTCATGCATATGCATTTAAAAAAGGCTTATAGATCGAAAATAAGATTAAAACTGTAACCATAAGATTGGTTTATCAGCCACTTCAAGCCAATGGTTTGAATTTGGCACGGCGGCTGACTCCGAAAGCCGGTTACTGCGGAAGTGAGATGGGAGCAGAGGGGAATTAAAGGAAGTGGTGGTCGCGGAGGAGAGGAGAAGAGAGAACGGAGCGCAGTTGTGGGGCCAGGCCAGCTACAATCGTGAGAGGTCGACCTGAAGTGTGCGTCCGGCGGGAAATCAAGAGGAAGAGAGGAGGCGTGAAGGGAAGCCTTGACAAGCTCATCGAGAGACGACGATCTTATTTCAATTATACTTATTGTGACAGAGTTGTCGCTTTTGTATTTTGGTTATTGTATTCCTGTATGTTTGCTCATTTTATAAAAGATTAGAAACTATAATCTATCTTTTTCTTTCCCGCGCAAACGGGAAACGTTACAAAACTTGCTTGAAATGACCCAAGATATGTATTTAATGCAAATAAATCGAACGCAGTATTCATGTTATTTATATTTTTATCTATATAATTAAAATCCTATTTCTGGTTGTCTCTCTCTCTTTAACACTCTATACCTAACAATAAGCCATTTTTAATCTCCGGGAATTTCAGCCCTCTTAAGTTTATTTTTTATCGAGTTATTCAACTAATTTTCTTAATTTGTTATTAAAAACCAAACATACATCCCTTATAACAGGTCTGCTAAAGCTGCAGCCCGCGGCCTCTCCTAATGTGGTCTGCCGAACATTTACGAATTTTTCTGACTTAAATTTAAATTATACAGAGAGAAAAGAAATTTTTAAGTTCATATTCATTCTAATTAACTTCGTTTACATTTCAGCCGATAAGTTTGACTATTTCTCTCTTATGTTGACGTAATTTACCTTTTCCCCGATAAGCTCCGCTTGTGACTAGCTTAAGTCGACTCTAAGGCCGTTTTCACACGGCCCAACATTGTCAGAGTCGGATGAAGAACGGTGTCAGGTTTCAAACAAATGTCAGTGTCAGACACACTAAAATACATTAGTTGCTATGTTGCAATGTATTGCTTTCAACCAGTCACCAATCCAATAAAAATATCATTCCAATACTGATATCTGAATGCATGTCGGATGATTCTCTATAAATCAGATGACAATGTATTGGGCTGACACAAAGTAAGCCATGCAAGTAAATGCATGCTTTCACATGGAAGTCGACATATCGGTATCGGAGACCACTCCACTTTAGTCATTTGATCGTTGTGATTCCTCTTGGAAGGTTCTAAAGAATTTTTAGCTTAGTTTGACTATAACCGGGACTTATACCTTTTTGCCGATAGGCTCTGCTCATGGCAAGTTTATATTTTCCGGGGAATAACCAAGCAGTTTCTGTTTTGTTTTCTTGGTGTCTCTTTACTAGTTCTTTCTTTTATAATTTTATTCTTTTATGAATTTGTTTTTGTGATCCCAATATGTCAAAGCAGGGAGTGAAGCGTTCTGTACAAGAAGAGGTTAGGACTTTTAATCCCGAATGGACGGAGAAGTACTTTTTTATAGAAATTAGTGGCTGTGTCTGTTGCCTTGTTTGCCAAGAAAAAATTGCAGTGTTTAAAAAGTTTAACATCGAAAGGCATTATTTATCAAAGCACAGAAACTTTCATAATTTACAAGGCGAAGGAAGGAAGAAGAAAATAACCGAGTAGTAAAACTCTCTGCAGGTTCAGCAAAATTACTTCAAGAAAGCCATGGTGCAGAATGATGCCGTTGTACAAGTCATCTATTTAATCACTGAACAGATTGTGCGTGAGATGAAATCACAATCTGAGGGCAAGTTTGTGAAGAAATGCATGGTGGTGGCAGCAGAGATTATGGTCCCAGAGCAAGCCCAGCTCTTCAAAAACGTCAGTATCCCACGGCAAACTGTCTGTAATAGAATTTCAGACATGGCAGAATATTTGGAGTCATCCCTGTGAGAAACCACTCCAAAATTCAAGTATTATTCACTGGCGCTGGATGAGTCGACTGACAGAACTAACACAGCACAGTTTGCAATTTTTATACGAGGCATGTCAGCTGATTTTCGTGTAACAGAGGAGCTTCTCTCATTAAAATCAATGCATGAAACAACCATTGGGAAGGACTTGATGCATAATGTCGAATTTGCTCTCCAAGAAAACAAATTGGTGCTTAATAAAATGGTGGGGGTCTTGACTGATGGCGCTTCAGCTATGGTTGGCAAAAACGTTGGATTTGTTGGCCTTCTTAAGAAAAAAATGCAACAGCAAAATCTCGATCCTAGCTCTGTTTTCTTTTGCCATTGTCTGATTCACCAAGAAAATCTCTGTGCTCAATGTGCAAAACATGTAATGTCTGTGGTGGTGTTCTGTATTAACCTGATCAAAAGTAAGGGGCTGAATTCTAGAGAATTTAAATCGTTTTTGGTGGCTCTTGAAGCAGAATTGGGAGATTTATCATAATATTCTGAAGTACATTGGCTAATTCGAGCAAAAACCTTGAAAATTTTTTGGCTGCTTCGCAATGAAGTTGAGCTTTTCATGGAGATGAAGGGACAAACTGTGAAGGAACTCAGTGATCCAGAATGGCTGTGTGACCTCGCTTTTCTAGTCGACATGTCACAATACCTGTTGGAGCTCAATTTCAAAATGCAAGGGCGTAATCAGCTTCTTACCACTCTCGTCTCACATGTCACGGCATTTCAAGTGAAGCTAAAACTGTGGAGTGCCAACTTTCAAGCGGCCAAGATGTTCACTTTCCCACCTTGCACTCCCAACAGCCGAAATCTTACATAAAATATGCAGAACAAGGCTCTGTTCTTATAGAAGAATTTGACTACAGATTCCAAGAAACCAAAAGTCATGAATCTGAACTGATTCTCTTTGAGAATCCCTTCTCTGTGACCGCAAATGAAGCCACACCGGCAGTCCAGCTGGAACTCATGGAATTACAAGAAAATTATTCACTTCGATCTAAATTTCATGACGTTTCACTGCTTGAATTTTATAAAAGTCATTTGTCTCATAGCCAGTTCCCTTCCCTCAGAGATCATGTAATGAAAATTACTGCACTTTTTGGTAATACATATATGTGCGAACAGTACTTCTCGAAAGTGAATCAAACAAAAACTAAATTTCGCTGCAGCTTGACTGACCAAAATCTGAGTAATCAGCTTTGTGTTGCTACCTCAAGCCAACCACCTGATGTCAAATACCTGAGCAGCAAATTGCAGATACACGTCGCTCCAGGGTTTTACCCCAGGCCTGGTTCCTCTTCCACATCTCCCCAGTAAATATTTGCACCGCAGGTAAGTTCATTTAATTTAGTATGGTCCATTGTGGTCATTTTTTTAAAAAATAAGTATGTAGGGAAGTAGATAAATCTACTATAATATATTTTGAAGCGTGTGTTTGTTAGTTTGTGTATTTGTTGGTTTGTGTGTTTGTTGGTTTGTGTGTTTGTTCATGGAACTCCTCCTAAACGGTAAAAGCTAGAATAACGAAATTTGGTACGATTCTTCCTTACATCCTAACTTAGTGAATTGTCAAGGTTTGGTCATCCGGGATTAATCAGTGCTGCCAATATAGGAAATTAACATTTTTCTATAAGATAACACGTATGAATACATTTCTTGACTTGTAAGGTATTCTTCCTTCAAGCATAAAAATACGTTAATATGGACTGATTTTTTTTATTTTTACTTTATTCGACGAATAAAACTCTATACTATCTTATTCCTGCGAAGTTTACATGTTACACGGTCGAAGTTTTCAGAAATATGCTATTTGTTTCGAAATTTTGTGGATTTTTCGTACTCTTTCCAGGTGTACCCAAGGTGGCCATCATTGTTACCTCCAATTCAATTAGCTTCAATGAAGCTTACAAATAGATGAAAGTTTAGCGTTATTCGATTCACACTTTGGTTTAAGCAATGAAACTATCGATGTTTATGGATAGCAACATAAATAGATACTGATTATTATTCAGGAAGCGTTTATAACGATTGATGAAAGTAATTGAACCTTCTTTCGTCTATTGAATACTGGAATCTTACATTTTTTGTAAGTAAAATCATTATATTGTATATTATAATGTTTAGTAACGTAAATAAGCTCACGTATCTGGAGTCAGTGTTCAATCATGTACAACTGTAAGTTGCTTTTTCAAGACATAAAAGTAAATATTTCAGCGAGGCATAATTACACAAGAAATGAAGTTGGATTTGGCAAAAGTAATATGATAGGAAATAAAATTATTGTTATATTTGAATGCAATAGGATCGGAAACAGATTGTTACAAGAAAATGATTAAATGTTAAGAAAAGCTAATTGTAAGTTTAAAAGTATCTACTATATATTTTAAAGTGTTTGTATGTTGTGCTGTAGTAGCTTCACTAAATCCGTTGAAATTCAACGGAAAATTCTGCTAGTTATGTATAATTTCATTTTGGAGATTTGATTAAAAGTGGCCCTAGCTAGTGCAGCGATTTTCCCCGCACCTACGCACTTAACGAAGCACTTGTCGAAAAAACGTGACAAATAATGCCCGCCCATCGAATAGTGCCTCCCTTCGTTATCGCCACCATTCGTAATCGTCGAACAGAAATGCTAAAGGCTCTCCTCGCTATTGGCTTGGCCCCATAGCTACTCGCCTTATATATCACGAATATCACCCCTATTTCCCACTCCTCCTTTACACCAAATATAGTAATTAGTTAGAGATTGATTTGGCATTATATTTTGGCTGCCACAGTAGGTCTGTGAAGTATCAGTGTGGCCTGCTTTCTGAAAAGCTTTAGCAGCCCTGCCTTATAAAATACATTCATTACACTCATATTCAAAACATATTCCCATTAAACTAATCTAAATCCAATAGGTACATGGTGAGAACAAGGAAACAGTGATCAAAGGGAGGGTTTGATGAGCATCAGCGAGCAAGGGGTTCACCCCCTAGTAAACTAAATAAAAATAAACTGCAATAAAAATAATTAATAATGATCAATATTAACTAAACAATTACAGTACCTAATTCCAATATCACAACATATTATTCTTTAATACATTCTGCTGTAAAATTATAAATAACAATAAAAGGTATACGTATTGGTGATGTTTTCACATACCTATATGGTATAATGGTAAATTCAAGCAATTCCCACTCATTAGTCATCTTTATAAATGCCTTTTCAAGACTGTTTTCTCTAGTAGCAGCTTCACTAATAGCTTCAAATTTGCTTAAATATTCATTAAGACCATAATCAATGATTTTTGCCAAACTCAGTTCAGGTCCAGGTTTGATTGGGAAACCAACAATTTCAGAGACTTGCTCCCAATGGCGTGCTTTCATGCCTGGATTTCCTAAAGTTTGGACTATTGGCATGTGCTCTTTGAATTCTTTAATTTTCTCCAACACCTAAATTGTGATGAAAAGACAATGTTGTAATTACAGCTAAATTTAATATTATAGCTAAATGCTGTATCTATATATACAGGACAGTCTTGATAGTTCGAGGTGAACGGGACCAAGGTCGCCTCGAACTATCGAAAATCTCGGACTATATGGAATATATCCTAAAAAAAAGACTATACAATGTGTAGGATTTTATTGATAACAGTATAATGTGTAAATTTACTTACATTATAAAAAATCAAAAGTTTCCTTCTAATTTAACATACAAAATTTTTAAAAATGTTTGTTTGCATTTGAAACTGAAGTTGTTTCTGGAAATTAAGTGCTTTTTCTTGGAGCATTGGTCCTGTGACTGAGCTTCCTTTCAATCTCTGTTGTGAAAACCAGAGGAACAAAGCTTCACTGTTTGTTTCGTATTCAGCTTTCTTCGTGGTTTTTCGGGAAATCAAGGAAGTTATCGTCTCGGACTGAATGGAACCTCGAACGAACGGGACTCGAACTATTGAGACTCTACTGTGTGTGTGTGTGTGTATATATGTATATATATACACAAATAGTAGACAAATAATTTTTAAATGCAAAAGTTTGCACCTCTGCACCGATTAATGTTTTACATTATGGACAATATTGCAATAAAAACAACCCCTAAAATTTATAATTGTAAAACTTCTATAGGTTTTCATCATTTGATACGAATACCTCACATTTCTGCAAAATTTCATCGATGTAGTACCTCTAAATGTGTAGTTATATAAAATTAATTGTTTAAAAATGATGAATTTTTAACAGCCACAATAATAAACTTTATTATATTTTTCAATATTATTTCCTGCTGGAATAGCATTCCCTAATTTCTCAAAATATTCAGCTCCCTAGCTCTAATAAAAGTGCATAAACATTAGTAAATTTTTTTTATATTTATGAATTTTTTACGGCTCAATAAATAAACATTTTCAAATTTCTATAATCCAGTTTTCATTACTTGGTAAGATCTACCGTTAGAAAAAATTTCAGCACTGTAGGACATTTATAGGTAACTAAACAATGAAATGTTTGTTTATATGTTTATAATATGTGATTGCATTATGCAAGCATTTTTAAATATTAGCATTTTTACAATTCCAAATTATTCCTAATCGATTATGTCCAAAACCATATAACCGTGTCAATTGCCAAGTTTGTATCTCATTAAGAAGTGCCTTATAATGTTCACACTCGTATTGGGTAGAAATGGGGCAAAACCGCACCAAAAAAATTGAATTTTGCTGTTTTTTTATTTTATCTTCGGTTGCAACAACATTTCTATAATCCTGCTAAATTTCAAGTCTCTAGGTCATATGGAGCAGCCTCACCATTTTTGTTCTCGTGTAGAGCAATATTGGGGCAAAACAGCCCCAAAAACGGGGATTATATCAGTAAGCAAAGAGAACCCTGAGATGTTTAGATACTCTCTTCACTAAACTTTTACATTTATGTTAGTTTGAATCAGTAATTAGGTAAGTAATATTTATATTTAAGTTGTTTAATTTCTATTAAGTTTAAAAGATACTTTTATTTTTACCTTAACAGCAAGGTGCTTCACTTGAGGCAGATCAGAAAAAGTCTTCTCAAGTTTAACAATTTGTCTAAAATAATGACCAACATCAAGTTCAATTTCCTCTGGTTCATATGTGCCCACTTGACCAGTCATCCATTTTTCATGTTTGCTTATGAACTCCCATGATCCCTCATACAAGTTGAGATAAGGACTTAATTTATCAGCAACCTGGAAAAATAATATAGCACAATAAAAGTGTAAAAACGATTTTGAAGATTTGTTTTAATATAGATTATTGCAAATTATCAATACGGACACTTCCTGGAAGGAATGCGTTCTGGCACCCGCTACGTAACCTGAAATTTGCATAAGTGGAAAATTACTACGGACACTATGAGTTTAAAGTATAATTTATTGCATCAGTACAGTACAAGTAATCATTTAAATTAAAGGCATATAAACTAGCACTATTACTATCACTGCGACGCTTATCAGTCATGATTGCAAGGGGAATACTTACATTTTGTGCAAAAGCGAAAAACATGTTAAGAGATCAAGCAGATGTGCATAAGCAGTAGAACACACTGAGAACAACACAGTGCAACCCATACCTTGCATCCTTCCTCCGCACACATATGTAGTTCCTGCTTGCTTACACAAACTGGTAACGTAAACTTTCCACATAATGAAAATTTTTTTGGTGATTTATAGATCTGCTTACATGTGGGTTTACGTAAATCGGGCCATTGTAACCCGGGGAGTGCCTGTATATTTGTAAAGCAATATCTTAAACATCTTAAGTAGAATAACTGTCATATAATTCCAGACGCCACACGAGTCCTCTCGCGACTTTTATTACTCCATACAAGTTGCCGCTAAAGCACTCGAAAAGTTGTATTCTGAGGACGAGCTTATTGAATTCGTTTTGGAAGGCCTAAATCCCATCTCTCAATCCACCCTGATTTTCACCTCGTGCCCCCAAACGCTAGTTCAGTTAGAGGCGTTGATGACTCAAGTGGCGAAGGGACTGATGAATCGCCTAGAATATTCCACGGCCCAGGCACCGTTAAACTTAGCGGATTCACTTCCCTCTTCCAATTCGCAGCTTGTACCACTCCCGCCGGTAACTATTTGTTCCTTCTGTAATAAGCGCGGACATTCTTCCCACAACTGTTGGCGAAGGACGAGAGAAGATCGCTCCGCGAGACCACCAACGAATAGCCCAGCCATTTCATTTTCGAATGTCGATGAACAACTTGATATGCCCTTCGTTAATTGCAATGTTCATTCCACAAAAATTAAAGCATTGCCAATGATCAACTTCGACACATGACATAAAATTCCTCGCCCCGGACAATTTCAGCATTGCCAGATCAAATGTCGGAATGCATTAAATTGAGGGTTCGTCTCCAAAACTTCTCGTGGAGACATACATTCTATCTGTCCGAATTGCCTGTCCCAATGATACTGGGTCAGGATTTCATTAAGAGAATGCGAATCGTACTCTATCACGAAGTGTTTTCCTTTGAAAGCCGCCCAAACAAAAAATTCCTTTCTCGCGCTGATTCCGAAACTTTATCGGCTTCGTCCAATTCACCCCCGGCATCAGCTGTTCATATTCAATGCCAGAATACGGCTCCCATTAGAAGCAGAACCCATTCCGCCTCGGAAAATGTTTCCTCCGTAGGCGAAGTCAACTCTAGCATTAACGAAATAAAGGGTCTCGTCTACGTATATTCCGACGTGATCTCGACCCAGCTAGGTCAAACTAAGTTGATGTCCTATGATATAGAATTGCTCGATTCGACTCTGGTCAGGTCCCCACCGTAACATTACTCACCGCCGAAAATGGTCATGATGAGGTATCATGTCGATAAGTTACTTGTTGATGGAATTATCCAGCCTTCTTCTTCTAATTGGAGTTCAGCAGCATTTCTCATCCCCAAGAGGGATTGATCCAAAAGACTCATCGTCGACTACCGCAAATTGACTAAACAGGTCAAAGCAGATAATTTTTCTACCCCTTCAATAGAATATGCTTTACAATACTTGGGTTTGGCTAAATACTTTACTATTCTTGATTTAAATTCTGCATTCCACCAAATTCTCCTAATGGCTACTTCAAAGGAATACACCACTTTCGTCACACCTTTTGGTCTTTATCAATATAATCGTCTTCCATTTGGGTTAACAACGTCTCCTCAAGTCTTTTCGAGGTTGATCAACACAGTACTAGGTGATTTGAAATATTCTGTGTGTATCCTTATATTGACGACTTATGCATTTATTCCAAGAGTCTGCCTGAACATCTTCGTCATGTCAAACTGGTTTTGGAGAAGCTAAGAGCGGCTGGTCTCACGGTCCATCCAGAGAAGATGAAATTGGCCCAGGAATCCATTACCTTCCTTGGACATCGGATCTCCCATGGCGAACTTACGACTGACCCAGAGAGAACCAAACACTTTCCGGATTCCCTGTTCCTAAGTCAGTTAAGGAGGTTTCACGCTTTCTTGGTATGTGAGGTTTTTATTCCAAATTTATTCCAAGTTATGCAGGGATTGCAGCACCCCTTAATGCACTCCGCAGGAAAAATGTCGTCTTACCATGGACCAATTCTCACCAAGATTCATTTTCGAAGCTCAAACAATGTCTCTCTTCTCCCCCTGTACTTCAACTTTCTAATTTTGAGGAAGAATTTCATTTGTTCGTCGATGTCAGTCAGTTGGCACTTGGTGCGGTTCTTAACCAGAAGATCAATGGGAATTTAAAGCCTATAGCTTATGCCAGTAGGATTCTAAATAACTTCGAACAAAAGCTGCCATCTTATGAACTAGAGTGTCTTGGCTGTTCAATGGGAATTTAAAGCCTATAGTTTATGCCAGTAGGACTCTAAATAACTTCGAACAAAAGCTGCCATCTTATGAACTGGAGTGTCTTGCCTGTTGTTGGGCTGCTGAAAAGTTCCAGACCTATCTCCAACCCAAAACATTCCATCTATATACAGGGCCGTCTTAAGACATTTGGGCGCCCTGGGCTAGTAACATGATGTGCCCTCTTATAGTGGGGTGGGGATTACTAAGTTTTAACCCTAGAACTACCAAGGGGGGAGGGGGGGGGGGGGGGGGGGGCTCCGAGGCTCACAAATTTTGTTTTCGTATGTATCTCTATTAAAAATAAAGGTGACGTCTTGATATTTAATTACATTACGCAGAGACTTATAGATAACAATTACTTGAAGTTTCCCATCAATGTATGCATATTTCTATTTTCTGCAAATTATTTCGTCATTGGCTGCATGCCTTGACAATCGGGTGGCCTAAAATATAGTGTGCCTTCTGACTGATCAATTTTATTCTTGCAACTCCCGCCTCCCAGTATTGTTATTTATATTCAAATTATGTTGCATTTCATTCATTTCCACACCCTCCTTATTAGTAGTTCATTTGTTTTCTCGTAGAGCAATGTATCGGTGTGAAAAACCTTACATGCAAGCAAGGATGTGGGAGGATTTTTGTTTTGTTTCTTTCAATATGAATGCGACATTAGTTTGGTCCATACCAATAAGCAATATGGCATCGTGGTCATTTTATGACAGTATGACAGCAAAAAGAATGGGCGGTCAAACCCGCAGTCTTGTAAAACCTTGGGTTCAGGGAGCCAGGAAAAGAATGACCCTTCCCAAACGAATAGTGGCCCAAGCCAGGGCACAGACCTTGAGAGTGAAAGCAGTGCATTTTATGACATGATAACATACTGCATTGTAATTTTCCCATTTCAAAAGAATTCATCGCGAGCCAGAAGATGCCATATGATACCGAAAAATCCTACATAAATATTTATTATAATTCCATTAAAGGAGGGGTCAATACTATAGATCAGATGGCAAGGAAGTAGGTACATATACTACAAAGAGAGACATGAGGAGATGGCCGCTTTCGATGTTCCATACTTTTATTGGAAAATCCACCATGACATGCTCAAGGTGTGTGCTCATATGTGTGTGGAAAGCACAGTATGAAGCATGTTACTTGTTTAAATTGTTGTGTCAGATGTAGCAGATTAAATTGTTTTTCTAATAAATTTGTTATTATTTCTGTAAATACAATCTTACTGCAAAATTAATGTGATCTTTAAAACATAATGAGGAAAAATGTAAAAAAATTGTTTTTATGCAAACATTTCTATCTTTATAGTAGAAAATGTACATATAATTTAAAATACTTTACTAAAATTACATAGCTTTATTCCTATGATGTTTCTAAGTATATAAAAATTGATTCAAAAGATTACTGTGGCTTCTTATAGTATTTTAGATGGTGGGCCTCTGAGCTCCCCCCCCCCCCCCCCTCCCTTGGTAGTCCATGGTAGTGAAAATCGCTTGGTAGTCCTAGGGTTAATGTAAAAGTAAATACATATCAATTTTATTAATCATAAATGAAAACTGCACATTTTTATTAAAACAAAAAATAGAAAATATAAAAAACAAAATAGAAACTCAAATAATAACGCAGTTAATAAATAAAATATCTTAAAAGTACTTCTTTCTACATTTACTTTTGGCAAATTGGTTGATAATTTCTGCACAATCAATATTTTAAAATAATTCTGATTCATAAATGATAATATGCTTAAATTATTAAGTTGGCATTCTCCTAAAGATGAACGCAGATAGTTTTTTATTCTTCTTAGCGTTGAAAAAGATCTTTCGCCATTACAATTTGTAGCAGCAATACTTAAAAAATGCACAAAGCAGTAGCAACATTAAGAATGTAGATTCAATACTTGAATCTATTATTGTTCTCAAACTAAGCTCTGCTTTAGATGTAATTTCATTGTTCCTCATCGTCATCATTAGGCGGCACTGCAATAGCGCCGTCGCCGAATGACATGGATGTTTATGTCTGTACTACTGTTCGTACGAATATCTAATCTAACACAGTCAATGAAAAAATGTGATGAAGCAGAAGTTATATGTAAGGAAGTTAGTGTCTCACAGCCCATTTAGCCCAATGATTAAGGCAGCGCTGCCTAAGCTTAATGAAGGTAAACCACAAAACTAGGTATTTCTGTACAAAAGGACAGGTTACCACAACTGTCGGGTTGAGTAATTAATTGATTTTGATAAAAAAATATAAGACTCACTTATGTAGTTCTTAATCCATCTTCTCCAATTCGCCTATTCTTTTTCTTTCGATGCACTGGAATGGAACTTTCTTTCTACTTCACGATCCATTCTAAGGCTAGCACCACACGGGCGTTTTTCCGCAGTGAAAACTGGAGTCAAGAAAACGCTACAAAATAGGTCTTATGTTTCCTTATGGAATATGCCACACGGGCGTTTTTCGACCGCGGGAGGGACGCATTCTCAAGGTCGAACACTGCGGTGCACCGGACGGATGGGCCAGGGCGCGTATCGAAAACGCCCTCGGGTGGCCACATGGAGCATTTTCCCATCGCCCCTCTGTCGCAGGAAAAAGTATGAAATGTATGCACATGCAATGCTATCTGTCGGTCGTTTTATTACCGCTCGTCGGTCGTTTTCTTACCGGCTTTGTCTGGCACTCGAGTTTTTCAACGCTCGTTTCCGAACACCTCGTGTGGCCGCCTCTAGGCGTCTAATTGCACCAGCGGTTTCTTCATGCTCACCATCGCCGCGAAAAATGCCCGTGTGGTGCTAGCCTTAAGAAGGAAAAAACTCCTAATGTGTAGATTGTGGAGAATGTTGAAAATAACAACACGATTCAATCTGTGTAAGTACATGTACGTCGCAATTGCATTCACGTAAATTTAATATGTATTTAATAAAATAATACTGCCGACTACCTTTCATTGTAAAGACTTCCATCGGACTAGCCACAGGGCACGAGAAAGATTCCTGGGAACCGAGAAACAATTATCACAGCGTATGTAGGTCCAGATTGCCATCTCAAGTGGTATGGATATTTGTACAAACAGATGTAGCTTATACTCGTTTCGTCTCATGGATGTGTGCATTCTATATGAATGAACCTTTATATCATCATGTTTTGGCATCGAGAAATGCTTATGGAAAGAAATCACATGGCCCAAGAATTTTCCAATGTTAACCTGAACCTTCATTAAGCTCTCATAAATTTGCCAGACCTTCACTTCTCCTCGAAGTCTCTGAAGTATAGCTATTATGATTCTGTCCAGTATACAGTGTGCGACAAGTGAAATTTTTTAATGCTGCCGTCCTACGTAGTACGTACTTTCAGAAAACCCCTAGCATTTCCGATTGCCCAAAATATTTATGAATTACAGGGAAGTAGCCACATATTCACTACCTGAAGCATGTAATAGACGGTGAGCCTCTTGAGAAATAAAAGGCTATGACAATTTATACTTTTCGAGTTTAAATTACAAAGGTGCAAAATTTAAAAATATATATTTTTTATTTGTGGAGCAGCGGAGCCAGGCACCCTAGGGCTGCAGCCCATTTAGCCCATATAGTTAAGGTGCCCCTGTCTATATACAGACAATGGGGCGATAACCAAGCTGTTTAGACATCCCAAGCAACTAGGGAAAATTGGCAGAATGGTCTTAAAATTATCTTTATTCTGCTTCATAATTCACCACGTACCATATTCCAAAAATAGGGTGGCTGATTGTCTTTCAAGAGTGGTTAATCAACCAGCTGAGAAGCCTGTTCATCATTCTATGCTCTTGCATAAAATTCCCCTGTCTTTTACCAACATTCTTCATCACCAGAATTCTGATCCACACCTGAAACAGCTGATACAGCCAATCGGACATGGAAGTCCTTCTCCAAATTACTTCTTGAAGGATAACTTATTATATCATGGTACCAGTAGACTCAAGATGGGAAGAGTAGTTGTTCCAGATGCACTTAAATCTATGTTATTTTCTTATTTTCATTGCTTGCCAATTTGGGTATCCCAAATTTCTAGTTTCTGATAATGGGACCCAATTTAGGTCCACTTTGTTGTCTGATATATGTTTCAAATATGGCATTACACAAATCTTTACAGCACCCTACTATCCTCAGCCTAACCAAGCTGAATGAGTCCACCATAATTTAAAGTATGCCTTAACCATCTTGTCACAAAATGACCATAGGAAGTGGGATGAATTATTACCAATTAAACCTTCGCCTTTAATTTGGCCAAGCACAGCAGTACAGGCTATACTCAAGCGAAGGTGTTTATGGGAAGAGAACTCCCTCATCCCCTAACTAATTTCTGGAGAACTCCTCCACAGGCCCTGTCTGAAAGGCAGCCCCTATGGCAAGATATGATGAAAAATCTAAAAAGGACAAGGCTTAGGCAAGCAGTTGCTTTTAATAGAAGCTATTCAGGAAATCCATTCAAACTTGGTGATTTGGTGTTGTACAAAAGGTTCCCTACCAGTTCAAAGGTCCTTCACAAAACCGCCAAACTCATGCCACAATGGGTTGGTCCATTTCTTCTTAAAAGTTTCCTATCTCCGGTAACAGCTGTTCTTGAATTGTCACCAAATAAAGAGAGAATTGCCAACATTTCCCATTTAAAAAGGTATCATCAATAAATTGTATTGTATTGTATATGTACTGGCATAGGGATTTAGCAACCCCATCGCCCAATGATTCTTATCATTGCAATCAGCCCCCATGGTAAAATATATTTATATTCGGCCTAGCGCCATGCCTTCGTGAAAACAAGGATGATGTTAAGACATCATAAAAGGGTATTTAGACTTTTATGTATGTCTTTATGGCTCTAAATCTTTATTATTTAACTTAACCTAGCCATGTGTTTCTTATGTTTGCTGTAATAATATCACTATTACCACCATCGTTCTTGTACACTATCCCCAATTGGGATAGTGTACCTTAAAATGCTTATAAACTGTATGCAATATGTAACAATAGCCAATTTAGGGGGAACTATACTTTAAGCTAACTGAAATACTATGTAAACCGTGGGAACTATATACTAATTTAACTAAAATACTACGTAAACTGTCTCAAACTAGCCATTAATATATACTATTGTGAAAATGTTGTTAATATTATAATAGTTACATGCCTTGCCTTAGAAAATAATTGCTTGCTAAGTTTCCAGCAAAAGAATGCTGCTTAATATTACTTAATGCATTAAATTCAAATTAGTCCTTTGTTAAATTTCGGTACTTCCCAGAAGGAAATACCATGAATTCTTTTCCTTTTTATAATATCCATTGCCATGTAATCTGACCTAATTGTAAACCTAAGGCAAGATTGGCATAGATCATTTCCGTATTCTTAAGCCACACACCAGGGCACATTGTGATAACTAATACCATGGAATCCCCATTTAACGTTTGCGTCGAGGACAAGTTTTTTATACGTTAAATCGAGTATTACATTAAATGGGGGTTATCTAAAATTGAAAGACTAAACGGCAGTTCATTAAAGTCAAATATGTTTTATTAGTTAAAACAGAAATATTAAGTGTATAGATTAATTACGATCAATTTTTTCATTCGTAAAATTTTACAGAACGAAGATGGTTGAGAATAATACCAACTGCAAGTCCTCCAGCGAAGGTGATTCTTCTAGCTTATGGTTTTTTTGCAAAATTAGTGGTCATTTCATGGCTGTGACCCTCACTGCACCTCCTAGCAGTGAATTTGCGATCTTTAATTTTTCCGAGACAAACTTTCTTAACACTTTTAAGCAAATAAACACAATTGAAGCGCTCCTATATAGGAGGAATCAACCAAGCATGCAGATCCTTTCAGTTTTTTAAGTTCGCATGTTATAATGAATACATGATATAATTGGGCTCGCATGGGTTATATGAGATAATACAGTAAAATCCCGTTATGACGCGGGTTTCAGGAGACAGAATGTACACCCTCGTTATCGGCAACCCACGGTATTTCGGGAAATAATTTTAAAAACGTGAAAGTATATGCGTTATAACAAATTTAATTGCAAAATACTATGAAAACTGATATCGTATTTTGATATAAATGCATACCTTACTTTAATCAACGTTTTTAAAATAGTCCGATATTTTCTTTTGGCGAGACAGCTGATGGCGTTTGTCACATACGTCTTAATGTTTTGCAAATGTAAAAGATGAAGATGATCACAATCACTCTGTCTCTCCATCCAATTCATCACTTCACTGACGGTATCCAATACTTTGCTTATTTAAGGGATATCAACCTCACACATCTCTTCATTCTCACTGTCATCTTCTGATAATTTTTCTGCTCTTCCATGGTTCTGGACTTCAGCTACAATTTCTTATCATTCTTATAGACAGTGACGGGAGTTTATCATCGTGGTAAAATTTGAACCAAGTTGTTTACGAAGAAAATAAATCGCGGTAAAATTTGAACCAAGTTGTTTACAGAGAAAATAAATCGCGGTAAAATTTCAACCAAGTTGTTTACGAAGAAAATAAATTGCGGTAAAATTTGAACCAAGTTGTTTATGAAGAAAATAAATCCCGGTAAAATTTGAACCAAGTTGTTTATGAAGAAAATAAATCCCGGTAAAATTTGAACCAAGTTGTTTATGAAGAAAATAAATGGAATCATTTTGGGGGACATGACTAGACCCGCGGTATATCCGAATCCACGGTATAGTGAGGCGCGTTATACAGGAATTTTACTGTATTTACGAGTTTCGAATAATTACCCCTGAGTGAACCAGTGTGGTGAGCGTTGGCAGACGTTTTGACGCCTGTTATCGGCTGACCGTGCATAAAATGACAACGCTAACAGTTCCAACGTCATTTTAGTCTCATTTGTTACATTTCGACCCTTTATGCGAAGTGAGCTAGCAAATTTGATTGCGTGTCTTGTGCGGTGTAGGGAAATGCTACAGTGACTGACGAGTAAGGACATACATCCAAAGTTTTAATAACATCGCCGCCTCGATGTAATATTAACATTGTTGTGAATAAGACTTCCCTTTTTTCGGGTGATTGTCTTCCTTTCGGGTTAACAAGGTAAATATAGCTGTGGTAAATGCGGGTGGCCCAACTAGCTAACAGATCATGTTGGTGATCGAGCACCTGCAAACTGAAACGTAAAAATATCCGTATTCACATGATGACATCATCACAACTTTCGTGAAGTACGTAACAGATTAGGACATTTAAGGTGGATTGACAAAACAGCACGACTACATATTAATTCTTTTGAGTTTATTTAATGTATTAAGAATGCCAGTATGTGTTGCGCCATCGATGGTTAGATTGAATTAATATATTACATCTCCACCAAATGAAATATTCTTGAGTCACGGTGTAAATGCACCTGAAATCGAGGCGATGCCCCGAAAGGGAACAGAATTTTGTCCCTTACTTGTGGGCAATTCACAAAATCGAGAAACTCTAGATCGGGTAATACAATACATTATTTATATGGAGCTTTGATCGGGGCCGCAAAAAAACCGCCTTAAATGCGGGTAAACCTTAAATGGGAGACCCTTAAATCGGGATTCCACTGTATTTGTTATTGTGGGGACATAACAAGATGTGCTGTTGAGTTTCAATCCAAGAAGACATCAGACTCTAGTGCTTAGTGAACACTTTTCAAACTGCTTTCCAAAGGGTATGCATCCAAAGACTAATTGTGACAATACCTGAACAGTGATAATAAGTGGTGGACTTCTTCTTTTCCTTAGAACTTCAGATGGGACAGTGTCGTGGACTCTGATTTTCAGAACAATACAATTTCCAGTTAATTATCCCAATCTACTTTACTTGACTACAATAACATTATATTTAATAAACTACATTATGAGTACTAGAGACAACTCCTGAGTGTATGTGACTTAATATAAGGTGGTATTAGGATAAGTGCTATGTGTAAAAGTGTGTTACAGAGGTGTAAACAATATAGAGAAGAAAGTGTTGCAGAATTTCCCCTCAACCCTTCAAAATATTGTTTTTTTTTATTTTCCTGAGGAGGTTGCAGCGATTTTCCCTGCAACTCTGCACTTAACGAAAAGCCGTGACAAATAATGCCAGGCATCGTATATCGTCGCTTTAGTATATTGCCATCTTTTGTAATCGCCGAAGGGAATGGCAAAGGCTCTCCTCACTAAAGGCTCAGCCCCATAGCAACTCGCCTTATATACCACGACTATCACACCTTTTTCCCATTTCTCCCCCTTTCCTATGGTTATGTAATCTACACAAGGAATTAACCAACATAAAATCAAGGAGATGCCAGTTCAAACTAACCGCCGAACCTCCCCTCACCTGCTGATGTCACGTGACTGTGAAACTCACCAGCAGAAGACCGAGGGTATTCCCAGAGTTCGAGAGCGGACGGAGAGTTGGAGTTCACAAGAGAGCAGAGAGAAAAACAAGAAGAGAGTTTCCTTGTGGACAGAGTGTGCTGAACTATTTCTGTGGACACCAGTTGTAATTTATATAAACAATACTACTGATGTGATTTAAGTTACGAGACAAGTTTGCATCTCAAGTCTGTTTGCCTTTCGTTTTGTTATTTGTACTTAATCATATACTACTAGTGTAATGCCCAGTGAAATATCAACGGAAGAATTATAGATAGATAGATAGATTATTATTATTTTCATTTAAAATAATTAATATCACACTTTTACATATGAAATATTTTGCCATACACAACATTTCTAGTGAATATTCTATTGTTGATGGGCTATCTTTAGTTAAACTTAAAATAGTTGCCTCTCTTTCCCTCCCTCTCCCCCCTCTCACACCCTCTCTCTCCATCCCCCTTCTCATTTCTCCCCCTCCCCCCTCTACTTCCCTTTCCCCCCCCTCTCGCTCCCCCCCTCTCTCTCGTATTAAAAGCATTCAAAGCACGTTTATACCCTTAAGGATTGAATTAACAATATGATATAGAGGTCTAACAACGGAATTGGTAGGCAAGGCAACATCCCCTTAAAATGGCAAGACTTCCTCAAACTGTGTGAATTAAACATTTACATTGAGAAATTTCGAACTGTAGGCGGAAAAAGATGAACAGAATAAGAAACTTTATAATGTTTTCTTCAAAATGGTTTATATCCAAAGAGTGTAGGTCAATTCTTTCTAATTTTAACCTAAAAAAGAATGAAAGCCTGCACGTCGAAATGTCCCTTTTTAAGTGTTACCTTATGGGAAATAGAAAATGTCTCCAGGAATCCAGGATCTTTGATCTCGAGTTTAACACATTAAAACATAATTTTATTATATCGTAATGCTATCCTGAAAATCACATGAAAATCGGTTCATTAATTTGCGAGATATTAAGCTTCAGCCTTTGCTGACAGACGCAGACATTGCCTTTTATTATAGTAGATACTACTGATGTGATTCAAGTTATGAGATGAGTCTGAGTCTCAAGTCTGTTTGCCTTTTGTTTCTTATAATTTGGTATTAAATATAGCAATTAGTTAGAAATTTGGGTGGTGTTCTAATTGGGTCGCCAAAGTCGGGCTATTGTAACCCAGGGAGTGCCTGTATATTTGTAAAGCAATATCTTAAACATCTTAAGTAGAATAACTGTCATATAATTCACTAAGCTACCCATGACTTTGTGGAATTCCACTTAGCACTATAATCAGGCTCAGCCCAAGCACAGAAACCTAGGCACCATTCTATTTTTAGGCACATTTCGCTTCCAGCATGAGCATTGGTCAGTCCGTCCGTCTGTCTGCATGTTCATTCTCGGCTTCTACCAAACACATTTTCATGAGATTTGATATTATTATAAGATAATAAGAAAATCACATAAATGAACCACGTAATCCAATCAAGGGTGCCACTTTCCTGATGACAAAAAATCTGATGTGGCCAACACGACTTTCTCCATATTTGTGGTATAGATATTTATTATGAATAGCATTATGAGGCAAAATTATCATTTCGTATCGTAAAAGAATACAGTAGTCCTTACTGCCGTAAATTACGTATATTTTGAATTTTTTTACAGAATTCACTGCTACATGGTGGTGGCGCTTTATACTGGAAATTACGAAAAAGCTAAAGAAATATTATTCTCTACAACTTTGGTCTTAATGAAGACGTTTTTAGGGAGATATTTGACGGAAACCGAAAAAATCGATTATTTATAAATAATTCCAAAACAATAACTGCTATAGAAAATTGTTTCAAATGAACGTTGTAGGAAATTGCATTCTCTATAACCTTTGTATAGAACTGTATAACAATAATGATGTTTTAACAGAGAAATAATCACAAAAACTGAATTGGGTTTCGAATAAAACTCGACTTCCAGTTAACTGGTATTGTCCAAAAACTAATCAGTTCCTTGTGCTCATACTAAAGTCTTATATATGAGTTTGGTAACGATATGGCAAGTACTTTTGGAGTTAGAGCGCCCACAATCACACGCACACACACCCACAGACATCATTCCAAAAATAGTCTAAACGTGTTCTAGGGACCTCAAAACGTGTATCTCCGTTGAAATCTCGAAGTCAATTTTTTTCGTGATCACAATACTTTCCCCATACTATGTATGGAGAAAGTAAAAATGAACTTTTCGTCATATCTCATAAAGTATTGATCATATCAAAATACTTTTCAAATAAAATTTGTAGAACTAGTAGAGTACCGTATATACCCGAATATAGGATGACTCTGATTATAAGACGACCCCCCATTTTGAAATCCTAATAAAAGGAAAAAATTTATTATTCACACAATGACAGAGGTTTATTATACCATTAACTAATAAACATTGAACCAATTGAAATAACCAATTTTGTAGTGTTACTTGGCATATACAGTTGCTTTCCTTCAAGTGTCTATCAATAACTGATTTTAACTTCTTACAGGACGTCAATGCAAGCATTTATTTAGATTATCAATGAAGAGAAGATAACAATTACGCTTTTCTTTCATCTATTTGAAGGTTTAATTGGCCTTAAATGAATCGGAGACAACAATGAGAGTCTCCTTAGTAACGCCCGGAATGAGTATGAAAAATCAGCAAAATTTCGAAAAAGAATGCATATTTCTGAAAAATTCAATGGTGTAACGTGTAAACATTGCAAGAATAAGATAGTATAGAGCTTTAGCCGTCAAATAAAGCAAAAAAGAAGAAAATCGGTCCATATTTACGTATTTTAATGAATGAAGGAAAAAAACCTTGCACTCAGAAAAATAGAAACCCCCGTGTAAACTTATGGAAAAATATAATTGTCTCCTGGATTCGAACCCTGGACACTTTAGCAAACGAAAATATTTTACCAGACACCTCATAGCCAGTAGAAACAAAACGCCGTTTACCACATATCTTTTACGACGAACGGTTCTCGAGAAATACGCCGATATAATTACGCGAGACTTCATACTCACGGACGCACGCAGCTTCACTACGCGCATAATATATAGGATAAAATTCAAAAGAGTATTTGTACTTGAATACATTTGAATCGATTCATTTTCTACTGCTACTTTTAATAATCGAATATTTTGATTATACTCTGCATTTGGTTGCTTTGTCAGTCAAACTATTACGCACCGGGCGATTATAAGACGACTAGCAATTTTTCGGTCATAAAAATTGGAACAAAACCTCGTCTTATATTCAGGTATATATGGTATTTCTATTCCTATACATTTTATTGTTGGAGTAGCCAATATCAAGAAAATCAAACAAGAATGTCTCCATTCGTGTTGAACTTTAAAAATTTCTTGCATGGTTACTTCATCATTGTTGCTAACATAAACAATTTCACAAAAAGACGTTTCATTTCCTTGCATGTGCATGAAATATTTTTAAATAGGAAGAAAAGGATTATTTATGGTGAAGAAAAGAATTTTAAAACATTATTTCCTTTATGTACCTACATGTATATCATCTCTTTCAAATATTCCATTGCACAAAACACTGTACACTTTTCTAACTTGTTTTATTTATAGAGAATAAAATGGGATAAAAGGGGCAATAATGTCCCCAAATTTTCAAAACACTGACAAAATTAATAAACTAATAATAAATAACATCAGAGAAATGTTATTTGTTACTGTATTTATTTTTTTATATTTATTTCCTTTTTATAAATTAAAATCTGTATGCTTTTAAAGATATTTTCAAAACATTTCTTTTTTATCTTTGATTAATCTCCCCCAATACTGAAAGTTGGATCCATCCTTGTGATATGATGTAGGTAATTTTTTTAAAAGTTGACCAAAAATCTATCTGGATGCTGATGGATAGCAAATACTACAATAATTTATTGTTTCATGAGCATCTACGAATTTTGTCAGATTCTACATCAAATTGACTTAATTTTATTTGATTATTTTAGCATGCTATATAGCACTTTATGCTCATGATAACAATGTACGTATGTATATATGCATAGAATCTTTTTAAGTTAAAGCAGCAAAACAATGTAGCCTCAAAGAGGATTATAATCCAATACATCTAGCCTAGTGGAAATCTTAGGCTTAACACTTATGTTAAAATTTTTCTCATTTATTTTCTTTGTTTATACAACAACTTGAAGATCCATGTTCTACTAGTCGGACATAATCCTTACTATGGTACAAAATGCTAAAATATCACACAATAGTTTTTATGCAAGATGTTCTATACAGGTAGTCCCCGCTTAACACGAGTTCGCTTAACATGAAATTCACTTTATCACGATTTACCAATTGGAGAACCTGTTCACTTTACAAGATGAGGCTCCCATTTTAACACGAGTTGCAACATAATCCATTACGTGAAAATTTTTTAAAAATATTGCTATTAATGGAATGTATATATTAATTTATATTTATTCGTAAAATATTAGATAATTTATGGTATTTAGATACTAAAGGACCTGTGGAACTAGCACACGTCGCTGTGTTTATACTTTATTTATGTCTTACGTGTAATGCTTATGCATTGTATTGTATTTACACTGTATTGGTTATTACATATGATGTACAAAATCATAAGTAAAATGCACATTAATGCTTGTAATCCATTACATCTCTGCTTTCTTGCACTCTCTCTCTCTCTCCCTCCAACCCTAACCTTTTACATGGTTTCTTATGATATTTATGCATTCACTTAGCACGAATTCACTTAATACAATGCTTTTTAGGAACGTATCTCTCGTGTTAAGCAGGAACTACTTGTACTAATAAGGCTTACAAGAGTTAGCTATAAAATCATTTTTTAAAACAAAAAAAATGTTTTCATTAATCACTGAATTAATTATAATCACTATAAATATTTTAGGGAAAGCAGGTAAGACCCATGATATGCATTTTATCTTGTTATAAAAAATATTCTAAGCAGCAACATACTTTAGGCACAAAATTGACAATACGAACCATCTTACGAAGAGGATAATCAGATCTTTCCCATCCAAATGCATCCTCATCAGCATTGAATTGGTCAATTCGCTCCAAGCCAAACTCAAGCTTGTTACTTAAGTGCTGTGCTTTCTTCAAATACTGAGGTAGCTCATCTAACTCCCCAAATTCATTAAATTCTTCCATTTGCTTATCATGCTGCTCTAACTCCTCTGTAAACTTTTTAATCTTAATCTATTAATTAAAAAGAGAAAAGATGAATGATGTGAAAAGTCCTTAATGCCATGTGATTTACTTTAAAAGACATATTTAAATGATTCACTTAAAATTCAATATGTCAAATAATGCTAATTATATAGACAAAGATTCATAATAAATTGGTTTTTTTATATATTCCATAGCAATTATTAAATAGTAACGATTTTAAGTTTTCCAGACCTTTAACAGCTCCTGGAACTCTACCATCTTTTCCTCTGCCATTTTATGCTGTTCCTCCAATATATTTGGCATGCAACCGTGCCATTGAAAGGTGCTTGAGTTCTGACGCAAATGTGTTGGTGGAAATGTGGTATAATCAGCTAGAAACACCAAATACTGACATACCTGTTAAATAAATATATCCTATTAGAGAAAAGCATAATTATTCTTTAATTGCTCATAACAGCATTTATTAAAAAGATATTTATTGAAATGTCACAGAATAATACATGCATATGAAACAGCACAAGCTTCTTAGTAAGTCATAAATATGTAAAATGAACTGCTTTAGCTGATTAAGATATTTTCCATTAATGGTATCTCACAAAATGATATAGTAAGTAACATCTCTAGCTGCAGTATAGCAAATTAAATCATATACACATTTCAACTATGTAGTTATCATTGGTGACAAACCACGAATAACTGATTCAACTCTGAATATCTCTAGAAGTAAATCAGTTTTGCTGAAAAAAATCGTTGTACAAACTTTCTCATATATGGGTACTAATGCATCGTTTAGTTATCTTTAGAAAATGAAAACCATATGAGCCTGTTTTTAGAAAATCCAATTATTGTTAAAGTTGCCCAAGAATAAACTAGCCTTATATTCATTCATTGAGAAAAATGAAATAGGTAATAATATTGCAGACGTATACTCAAGTAACTGTACAAAATTTGAACAAAATCGTTTGAGCCGTTTTTGAGAAAATCAAATTGTTGTTAAAGTTGCCTAGAATAAACTAGCCTTCTATTCATTTTTTGAGAAATATGAACTATGTAGTATTATTGAAGACGTAAACTCAAGTAATTGTAAAAAATTTGATCAAAATCGTTAGAGCCGTTTTCAAGAAAATCAGATTGTTGTTAAAAATGCGTAGAATAAACTACTCTTAATTATTGATCAATGTCAACCATTTCTATGTATACTCTGCTCAGTATGATAAAATGCCTAAGTACAAGATTTCATCCATTTTCACTCTACCGTCTAGGCTCCAGAGCCAGTAACAGACAGACGGCGGCGCGCAAATCACTTTTTCGGATTCAGCGACACCTAAACCGTATATTTCCGTAAAAATCTCGCGGTCGAATTTTTTCGCGATAACAATACTTTCTCAATACTTCGTATGAGAAAGTACTTGTGTATTGCTAGGTGAATGACAGAAAATTCAAATTTTGGCCACATATGCATCTGCCACAGAAGTTGTCCATAAAATTGCTGGGGTCACCCATTAATGCATTGCAACTCAACAGCAACCCAACCTATCCCCACCCAACACAAACCATCACCCATTAATATGTAAATACCATGTGTTGGGTTGTGTTGTGTTAGGCTGGTGCTGGGTTGGGTTGGTAATTGGTAGGGATGTATAAATGGTTGAATATCAATTCCATGGACTACTTCATTGGTGGATGCATATATAGTGCCATCCTGGGACCAAAATTTGAATTTTCTGCCGATAATACTCAAGTACATAATTTCCTCCAATTTTTTTCATCCATGGGCAGAATGAATATTACTGTGCGTGCCTACATGACACTAATGAACAGATGTGCACCCAGGTAGGCATGGCCCTGTTCGGATATATCCTAAGACAAACAGTTGTGAGTACTTAAAAAATTTAGTACCTGGCACATCAAAAACTGCTGCGCGGCTGCAGTCACGCAGTTTAGATGGAACCATGCTCAAGTACCAAATAATAATATGAATAGGGAAATTTTTGTATTATAGAAAGACTGAAAAGGGCAATATTTGTTTTTAAAATTTGGGGCATAAAGTAAAATTCTGGAGATAAAAATAATTATTGTTTTATACAATTAAAGGTTGTGCCAACTGCTTCAAAAACAAAAATTAGACATTGAAAATCAACAGGTATTAACCCCTCAAGTCTGTAATTAAATACCCACTAACTTCCAAAGGTCAGTATTTAAATTTCACTTTTGTATTAAGTATGCATGAATATCAGAAAGTATTTTTTCTTTGAGAATATTGAACAAAATCATAAAAATTTATGAAAAAAAATTATAAATAATAAAAATACACACATCTTTATGTACAACCGCCGCAGCGGTAGGCAGGGTTGGACGTGTACGGGTACATCCAACCACCCTGAGGGGTTAATGGAAAAGACATAAAATCATTGAAATTATTTTAAATAGAAATAGAGACAAATAATTCATTTAATTTTTTGCAATTGTAGTGTTAATAATACCTCTCGTAACCGAGATTCCATCTCATAAAGAATATTGGTTTCTACTGTCAAAGCATATTGAATATGCTCCATCAACTCAGCTGTGCTTTCTGGAACAGTAAGCAACTTTTCTGAGATTTCTTGGTATGCATCACCAAGTCTGCAGGAGAAACAAAAGAAATTTCAGAGTTAATGTTTTGTTTTTATTTTAATAATACCAACATTGTATTATTTAAAGACAATATGAGTAAAACTATTATGTGATATAATTTCATGATTGCCTATATTAATTGCTATTAGAAGTTGAATATAAAACATTAAGTAAAAATGGCAAAATCAAAGGCATTTATTTTAAAATTTTCTCTTAAATTTGCTAATCAAGTTAAAAATTACAATAAACAATATGAATTAATGAAGTTTAGCTGAATTATCAATTAAAAGCTGCATCTTTAGATACATATTAGATATAATATATTGAAAAAAAGCCTTCCTCAATAAACAGCAGATCTAATATTTTCCTGTACCTATAGATGGAGCAGTCTAACTTGAGCTCTAACAGTTAGTAAGTGAAGAAGATAACATCATAAAGTCACACATAAGAGTGGAATAAAGGAAGAGACAGGGACAGCACTTGTTTCTGATGTGGTTATGGTGCTGTTCAAGGATTGGTTGAAGCCCATTTTGAGAAATTCTCCACTAATTTTTTTCTTGGTTCGCAGACCTCAAGTTAGACTGTACCAGCTGTAGATGTAATTCTTGATAGCTTTTTTGATCTTATCTGAAAGTTACAACATAAAGACTTACTTCTTGCACATTTCCTGGTAATCCCTAGTCATATGGTTAAGTATATTATTCCGAAAAGACTCTGCATGAGTAACAAGAGCTTGAATCAAGTTTTCACGATTCATATCAAAAGCTCCAACTCGTGCAGTATGAACAACTGCACAGGGAATTTGTTTTCTAAGTTCATCAAAATGAAGTACATAATTTGAGCATTTCTCAAATCCAGGAGTACCAGACAAAAATTCTTCTACCTCAGTATGAGCCTGGCCATAAAAGGAAAATAATTTTCATAGTACATATTTCAACATTATGTTGAATAAATCAATTTAAAATATTGAAAATCAATTTATGAACATGTAATTAAAACACCTGGCTTTTAATAAATATAACTTTATTTTTTGAATTGCAAAATTAATATTTTAAATCTATCTTAATCACAAATTAATGACCTCATAATTTTAAAACATAATGAACAAAACACTATTAAATGAGCATTGACTAGATAATAAATTGATGGTAGCAACCACTTTAAAACAAACTAAAAATAAATATACCTGACCATTGATGAGTGCTATATATGGATCAAAGTCCTGGACTCGAAGTTCAGGGCCTATCCTCATTTCTTCTGCAGTAAGTACCACCTCATTATGAGCTTCAGTGATTTTTTCAGGTAATATAACAGGCTGAAATTTAAGGTAATTGTTGGCCAAAATAAAAAACAAATGGCAGCAGTACAGAAATCTACCCTGCAAGTTTCAGCTCTCTATCTCTTACAGTTTCATCACAATTTCAATTTAAGCAAGTGCGTAGGCAGTCAGATTCCAAAGTGAAACTATAAGTGCAGTTTTTTAAAGAGAGAGGTTTTAATGCATTTAGAAATAAGAAGAGTAAAAAGTCCATAAGGCCATATGTATGGCAGGTGTTTGCTGAATGAATGGAACTAGGACTTTCTTCATCCAAAAGTAATACAGTCATTATTCAATGAGTAATGTAAAAATTAAAACAAGCACCTTATGTAAATCATAATTCAAATATTTTCTCACGTATATTTTATAGTATAATGCAAATCAAGCTGTTTTCAGAAATTAGGTACTAATCCAAATATCACCATGATCATTTGATTATTTTACCTTCAACAATGGAATGTCTCCATCTTCCTCACTCTCCTCCAGTTTGTACTCTAGTCGTGGTATTGAGGATACTCCAGCTACTATGTTATCAATTACAATTAGAAGAGAATCTCGGAATCTTGTGAATGCTGGCTCAAATGCCACCACCTTGTTTTTATATACTAGACGAATTAAAAATCCAGTCTTCATTTTCTGAAATGATGAAATCTTTGAAATTTGAACTGTAAGAATTACAATATGAAAATTTCCTCTCACAACAGCCAAAAGTAGTAGCACTGATAGTTGTTAGAGACATACTTATCTACAAAAAATCAGTACAATATACATTGTACAAACTTTCTCATATATGGGTACTAATGCATCGGTTAGTAATCTTTAGAAAATTAAAATCGTATGAGCCATTTTTTCAAAAATCCAATTGTTACTAAAGTTGCCCAAGAAAAAACTATCCTTATATTCATTCTTTGAGAAATATGAAATATTTCAGATGTAAACTCAAGTAACTGTATGAAATTTGATCAAAACCGTTATAGCCATTTTTTAAGAAAATCAAATTATTGCTAAAGTTGCCTAGAATAAACTAGCCTTATATTCATTTTTTTGAGAAATGTGAACTATGTAGTATTATTGAAGACGTAAACTCAAGTAAATGCATGAAATTTGATCAAAATCGTTAGAGCCGTTTTAGAGAAAATTGGATTGTTGTTAAAAATGCATAGAATAAACTACTCTTATTTATTGAGAAATGTCAACCATTTCTACATATACTCTGCTCAGTATGATAAAATGCCTAAGTACAAGATTTCATTCATTTTCGCTTTACCATTTAGTCTCCAGAGCCAGTGACAGACAGACGGCATTGCAAAAACCACTTTTTCGGATTCAGCGACACCTAAACCATATATTTCCATAAAAATCTCGAGGTCGAATTTTTTTGCGATAACAATACTTTCTCGATACTTCGTATGAGAAAGTAAAAAATAAAGAAAATTGGTATTTCTATGGATAACAAAATATTGATGCGCAATTAAAATTACCCTTAGCAGCATAAGCAATGCTATCAACAATCTGAAAAGTTTAATATAGCAAGAGAAACAAAGGTATCACTTACCGACGTATTTAACATAAATTTAGGAAAAAATTAAAATATCTCTTAAACTATCGGTTTTATGAAAAACTCCAAAAAATTACATTTTCTACAACTGTAATAATAACAAATATCTACGTAAATTAGAGTTTTAAAGGAGATACAGTAAATTCCCCATTATCCAGCACTCATGCAACCAGAATTCTTAAGTAACCGGAATCTCTTTTATATTGATTTTTTTTATTACTTCTAATTTGGAATGTTCCCTCTAAAATTGGCTCTTTCAGCAATTTTTTGTTTACATCTAATTCGGAATGTCACCGCTAAAATTGGCATTTTCGGCAGTCGCAATATGCAATTGTGGATGCTTCCTGCACTCAGTGTTTATGTTAAATAAAATGTTTCGCATGCCCATTTTAAATGCCTCATAAAACTCCAATATGCCTTATAGGTAATAAAAGGAAACGGGTTGTGCTAACCTTAACCTAGAAACTTGATATAATAAAATGTTTAGAGAAAGTTGAGAGCTGCAATGTTTTAATGAAAGAGTTCAATGTCGGTTCTTGCACTATTTATGACCATAAGACAGATAAATCACAGTTAATGACATTCATTACGTCTTCTGAGACAACTAGAGGAAATGAATATTGGCGCACTCTTCGTAAGCTGAAACTCGAGCAAATGGATATTGCTATTTATGAATTGTTTTCTATAAAGCGTTCTGAGAAAGCTCCTATTTCTGAACCAATGTTGATTGAAAAGTCCCGAGATTTTTATAAACAAATGGAGATTAGCACACCGTGTGCATTTTCATGTGGATGGCTAACACATTTTAAGATCAGACGTCTAGTTGTTTCAGGTGATAAAAAATCGGCCAACCAAGGAGCTGCCGACAAATTTTGTGACTTTCTTGAAATATTAGTTAAGGAACATGGCCTAACCCCTGATCAAATTTATAATGCCGATGAGACTGGTTTATTTTGGCAATGTTTACCACATTCAACTCTGGCTAGTTTAAGTGACACGCTGAAGGTTTTAAAGAAAATAAAGACCGCTTAACTGTTTTTACCTGTGTATCAATTTGCCTCAAGAATTTCTGCTAATACATTATGTTGGGTGTGGATAATTTCTCTCCTTTTCTTGGACAAGGAGACAATATTTTTCGTCATAAAATCCTAAAGGTTGGACAAAGTTAACACTTACCTTGCGTTGTTATTAGAACAAAAGAGAAGCTAGTAGCGATAGTCATACGAGAAACTCCATTGGATGTAATGTACTTAGTAAATATTAAAATATTCCAATTAAATGTATTGAATACTTGTATATTTGAGTTTCATTACTTCCTTAAATGTCAAGGAATTATTTAAGGGCAATTGTGAGTAGAATGCTTAGTCTACAGGTTAGCAATCCCAAGGTGAATGTACAATTCTGCATCAGTTCCTTATTTTGGTATCCAAATGCTTTATTGAGGCCTATCCAATAAAACTCTCAAGCAACTGGAATATTCACTTAACCCAATTCCCCGAGCATTCCAGATAACTGGGAGTTTACTGTATTTGGAAAAAAGGAAAAACAACATGCATAAACCTCCACTTCCAGTTGACCTATACTGTCCAAAAACTAATCAGCTCTTGTCACTATGATGAAAATATTATATTTGAAATTTGGTACTTTTTGAGGTGTCATATTCACTCCATGTTGCTATCAAATACCCATTATCCATCTTTCATCAATACCCTTCCCAAAAATGGCTACTTTTCCATATGAATGAGTCAGGAAACAGATGCAAAAATATGGTCTATTAAATTCTTTTTCGTGAGCAGATGTGGGATCCAAGCATTGCACTTATTGACCATACACACATTCTTCAGATGGTTGAGCAAACTCTATTTCAACATTCCCATAACCTATGCAGCCTCACTTGTTGTCTACCGTGGAGACTGTTTTCAATTAAAGTCTGAATTCTGTTATAGTAATCAACATTGGAAAGGCATCTACAGCATGGGCGGTCTTCCATTCCAAAATTACCCTCAGGAATCTCTTGAACCACTTTTGACAGGTTCAAATAGCTAAAGAACCTTCTCAATACACTTTACAAATGTTTTTACTGAATTTGTGTGGTTATTTCCTTTTTTAAACTCATAAAGCATCACATGACATAAATGCATTTATTTTTAATATTTCTGACTCTTCAAAAAAGTTTATAATCATTTGCAAAACTCCAAAATACATTTCTATGTTGCTTACAATGTCCACTTGTTGAATGAAAGTTTGATTTGGCATTAATTACAATAATTACTTATTAAGAAGACCATAATGGCACCTTTATAATACACATGAACTTTTTGCCAACCCAATAAATGGCTTTCGGGCAGGAAATGTCCAAATTCACCATTGCTTATGGTTAGAAGGATTCAGTAAGAAATGAAGACTTCCAAAACCATAGAAAAATGAAGCAAGCATATTTATAAAAATATTCACTAAGGTTTACAGAATGTTATTCCTTACTGGAAGATCTAATAATGCATATGCACTGTATACAAAGATGAGAAATCCTACTTTTGGTGGTTGTGTGCATCAAAATAGACGCAAGTAGGTACTGAAAACTCTATAATTGCCATAAAAAGAATTTACAGTAAATAGAAAGACAGTCTGTGAATTTGACCCCATCGATAAAGTGAACTTGGTAACTCTAGAGAGTTAAGTATTGCTAGCTGTATATTCATAGGTCCCTGGCAAAGAGTAACATTCTGCAAACTCATGGTGTGCTATAGCTTAGAGATCGCTGCTATGAGTTGTCAACCCATAAAACCAGTGTTTTTTGAGAGGAAATAGTGAACAAGCAAGATTAGTCCCTTAAAAAGGTTAACATTTATATCCAACTGAATGTCTGTATAAGACTTCTTTTGGGGATTTTAGGACTCTTCATTTCTTATTGATAAAGGAAAAAAGATAACCACTAACATTCATTGATATAAATTCAATTTATCATACGAATGTCAATCTCTAATATTTGTTAATCAATTCATTATTATGTTGTTTATACTATTATTAAAACTATAACTTTTAATGTCTGTTTTATATAGCCTTGTTCTTGTTGCTAATGGACTAAGTAAATAAAATGAAAAGGGCTAATGCCATAATTGTGGATACATTTATAAACATAGCTCCAACCAATTAAATAACATAAGTACAGGAGGTCCCCATTTAACGTCATCCCACTTAATGTTGTTTCACTTTAACGTGCAAAATAGATTGAGGAACTTTTTGTTTAACGTTAAATGGTCCACCTTAACCTGTGCCCTTTTGCATCTTCATGACGCTTGTCCTCCAACTGGGCGCAAAACTCTTATATCGTGACATAAAGTCACGACATTATTTAAAAGTTAGTCTAGGTAATTATTAAAAGGTGGTTTAAAAGTTAAAAGTAATGGTAAGGCAAGATGAAAATGTGTTTTATAAAGTTTCTTTTACAATGTGTTTGTGTTGAAAGGTTTAAAAAATGTTGTACCAAGCTTGTTTTAACTGCACCCATTCTAGCAGCAAACTCGCTCTAATGGCATCTTCGGTGAACTTACATTTTCCAATTGTCTAATAGCTGTCGCCACAGTCATGACCGATCTTCCGTAAGCTTAACCACCGAAAAATCCGCAAAATTTCGAAAAAGAATGCATATTTCTGAAAACGTCGACCGTTTAACATGTAAACATCGCAAGAATAAAATAGTATAGAGTTTTAGCCGAGGAATAATGTCAAAACGAAGAAAATCGGTCCATATTTACGTATTTTGGTGAATGAAGGAAAAAACCTTGCACTATGAAAAATCAAAAATCCCATGTAAACGCATGGGAAAATATAATTGTCTACTGGATTCGAACCCGGGACACTTTAGCAAACGAAAATATTTTTCCATGGACCTCATAACCAGTAGAAACAAAACGCCGTTTACCGCATATCTTTATGACGAGCGGCTCTCGAGAAATACGGCGATATAAATTGTACACAAATGTCGACAGACGTCAACGTAAAATTAATATATGGGGAGATAGATTTATTACACCGTAATAATTAAGGCAAAAAATAGTAAATTAGATAACGAAGAACAACATATACAATATCTTATAGGGAAGAAGAACGTTAAAAGATAACAAATACGCCCTCAAAGTAATTGGAATGTGATTTTGCGGCACCATTCGTTATAGTGGCACATTCATTTTAGCGGCACGACTTTGGTCCCTTTAGTATGGGATTTTACTGTACTTGGTATGATCTAAACCTCCTCTATCCCACTGATCCTGATGGGAGAAAATTTCTCAATTAACATCCAACTTTTCTGGAATGTAACAAGGACGTTAAGCAGGGACCCCCTGTATGTAATAAGAAAGCAGATTCTAATTTTTCTTAAATAATCATCTAAGTGTTTCACTTTCAACTCATACCTCAATATTTCTAATAAAATCCATGTAATCAGAGATAGATGATAGACAAAGACTCTGCAAATGGTAAGTCATTAAAGCAGCAATACAGTTATAAAAGCGTTGATAGGTCTTGGGTTTCTTCTTGCTTGGCATTATGTTTTTCCGAGTTCCCTACAAGAGTAAAAATAAATGCAAGCATTAATACAGATAAAGAAATTTGTCACTGTTTATTAATATAGGGATCAGAAACTAACTTCATTTTGTATAAGTATTTCTAGCAAATTAACATATTTGTAGGTGTTCATCACTAAAACTGCCCTTTGTATTATAGAGTAGGAAATCTCAACTTCCTAAAATGAATGATTCATTCACAAAATAATTCCATGCATTGCTCTCAACATTTATTACCTGAAGGAAAATTGCATGGATTGCTGGATACCAATTTCCTTTTAGAAATTGAATAGTGGCTTGCACATGAGATTCAACCATTTGAGAGAAAAGAGACAACTCTAATGGTCCATTCTTATACCCCAAGAACTGCTTCACATCCAAAAAACGGACTTTACTATGAATGAAAACAGAAAAGATGAGAGACAGAATTATATTATAAGATAACTCAAAAGCCATTTTGAAAAACACAGAAAATGTATTTCAAAATCAAAAAGTTTGTCAGAATAATTCTATGAAAAAATGATTTCTTTTTAAAATAAAACCTTTTTTTAAATATAGCATTTTCAACTTTCCATATTGAATACCATAAGAAACACCTTTATTTACACTGTCAAAAACATTCTAATAACAATGAGATATCTAATTTTGATGTACTGATTACATATAACATAAACTCAGGATTTGATAAAAGGATTCTAAGGAATAAAATTATTTTATTTACTAGATGAGTTACAGAAGAAACTATTATTTTCAGATAATGTGAACAATTTTCAATGTGGCAAAATATTTTCAAACTCAGTGTGATAAAGATGTACAGGACAATGCCCTAAGGCAGGGATTGGCAAACTTGTTGGGATTTTCAAGTTCTTTGACATACCAGATAAGAGTTTAAATCTGTAACTATCAAGAGATACTGCAATATCATCTAAGTTAAACCAATTTTAGTAATAAAATTTTAACATACAAAATTTCATGATTCTGATTAACAAATAGTATGACAATGTCAGTGGTAAGTTTTGTGGATCATCTTTCTCTGAATTAACATGTTCTCAGGGGTATGTATGACATTAGGCTCCTGGCCCCTGCCCTAATGTACCCATATCAGATAAAAATTCCAAAATAATACTTTAGCCCACCTGAAAAATAACTTCTCTAACAGAAATAACATGCTCCATATAACTCTTTTTAAAATATACATATTATTATTTGATACTTAATTTTTTTATACCTGCCAAATACTTGCTGATAAGAAATTTTGGAGCTGGTTTAGAATAGATGATGTGCCACTAGTGCCATAACTGGCAAGAAAATGTGCTACGTAGTACTTGAATCATAGACGTTTTCTTCACATAGCAGTTTTTAAATGACTGACCATACAATTGCTTAGCTACTTAAAATGATGCAAACAATCCAAATCAATTATTTTATTTTATTGTTATTTTATTATTATTGTAATGTGAAGGGAAAAGTATGTATGTTGCTGGAACAGTCGGGGGGTATGGAGATCGAGTCGTGCTGGGCACCTTCAGCACCCTGACTGGAACCATATCTCTCTCTCCATGCCAGCAGAGATACGGTGCCCAAAGCAGAGCAAACGTGATAAGGGTTGATAATAGGACAACAGGTCAGAGGGTATAGAGATCGAGTAGTGTTGAGCACCCTGACTGAATTCACACCTCCCTCTCCATGCCAATGGAGATAGGAGTAGCGCAACACTGTGGAAAGAGATCCTTACTACGTAGTTCTAATTCGGATCAATATGGGTGCAACAGGCACGTCACCTATTCTAAACTTTAGCCGAAATTTTTGTTTCAAAACCTGAATATATGCAAATTAACATAAAGTAATTTACTGGGCGCAAAACAGCAACAGAGTCCTGGGAAATATGTAGTAATTAATGAGCATTACAAAGATTCATACTACATACTTACCTAATAATGACTGAATACCAATTAGCTAAAAAGGCTTTTCAGATGAGTAAAAACTCTTACACTTACTTAAAATACTGGTGCCAAATATTTAAAACTTGAGCAATGCAAGGGTGAACTATGTGAAGAGATTTCTGCATGTGATCCCTTACACTGAGAAATGCTGACTTCCAATCTTTAAACATGGTGGTAACTTCTCTTCGGTATGGTGAATCATAAACCTGCAAATAAATATATTAATCAGTTGGAAAAATATGAGTTGCCCTTAATAAGAAATAATATACAGTTCTATTATTCAAATATAAGGAACTACTTATTTGTCAATGCAATGAATTTTTAAATTAACCACTAATAATCGATTATTACCATTCCAACTATTTCTTGGGCAATTATTATTTCATGCACTGAAAAATAACAAAACATACCTTTAAGTTAGTATTATCCTTAGTTGGATCCTGTAAAACAAAATCAACAACAGCTTTCTTCACAGCCACAAGAAAATCTTCACGAACTTCATCAGTTAACTCATCCATTAGTCTGATCCACCTACTTTGAAGGTGAGATGGAACAAGTTCATAAATATTCTTTAACCATGATATTTCTAAGGGGGCCACATGAATAGTGTCTATACCATGGTGAATATAATAATAGTAACGGAGAAGCACACACTCTTCATCACTGGGTATTTTCTGATCTTTCCCACCCTAAAAAACAAGAAATTCAAACAAAACGTGGTTTCCTTGATATTAAAGTAAAGCAATATAAAAAGCAATCCATTCTTACATCCTCTTTCATAATCTCTATTTCAGAAGGCTTCAACTCTTCATCACCCTGCAGAATAATCTTCACGAGCTGTTTCCGGAAGTTTTCTCTCTCCTTCCTTATCGTTGAGAAGGATGACTTAATATGGAATAAGAAACAGGTGTACAGGACAGAATTTCTCTTTTTACTCACAAATGATTTAAAATAGGCAATATACGTTGCACTGTACATAATATTTTTTTTAAATATAATTAAAAATTGAGTATAAAAATTAACTAAAATGTCACTTGCAATCAATATTAAGTACCACAACTATAGCATATTTAATTTTTAATTAAGTTGTTATAACAGATACAAAATTCATTATTCTGCCTCTTTGAAAAACACTAAATAATTACATTAGCTCTGGAACACACTTTACATCTGTGGATATATGATGATATAGTTTCCCTTGGTATAAATGAAACACATACCGGAATTCCAAGAGATATTACTAGTTATGATTAAACCAAAGAGTCGAAGAAATATCAAATTTTACAGCCTTCAAAAATCTTCAGGTGGTGAAAATGGAAAATTATCACTAAAGATCAACAACTTCATTTTATATATTTTTTTAAAAATGCTTCTCAAATACTTTGATTTATAAACACTTACTTTGGGAATGTTTCTTTTAGTTGTAACCTTATTCCCATGCCCGTAAGATTGCAGTTTGGGTTTCTTTGATTTGCTTGGCATTAAATTCTTGGGCAGAGAAAATAAATCCGATGGAACTGAATCATCTGAACTCTTAGAAACCCCAATTTTATCATAGACACCAACACTTCGAGTGGTCTTTCTCGGGTTTCTATCCATTGTGATAAAACTAAAATTTTAATAATTTTTATTATTTCGTGTAATAAAAAATTCCATTCCACAACTATTTTCCTCAGTTTCGGAAAAAATATCAATTTTTATGTGAATATTTCATAAATCTAATAGCGGAAATTTGAATACAAATTCAAATAAAACATCCTTAAGATTTCACTAACCACTATATAAAATTCAATTGGAATTAACGACACGACGAAAGCAAAATGTTAATAATAAGAAAAGTATGCAAACTTCACTTCGCGAGGTGTCAAAACACGGAGTTATTAAAATGTTGGTACTTGTTATTTACTTGTTGTCACGGTTTCATTGATCTAACTTCAATTTGTTGTGTGAAGGAATCATGTCATTTATTTGCTTAACCTCTCATTACCCTGAAACTAAAATAATAAATTAGTCGTTTTCATTATTTAAAAAATGTATTTATTTGGTTCGTGCCAACAATAAAACCAATATGAACGTTTTCTGGTTTTATAAAACGTTTTCCTCAGCAGAAACATTCGTTTATTTCAATCAATCGAAACCTAACATTAAGCTTTATTCGCCTAACATATATTATTTCAATTCACCTCAGTTTTGATGAATTTAAATAACTTAATGATTACCTGTTTACCTAGAACATTAATTACTAACAAAGTGTCAATGTAATCACAAAAATAAAACTATTATCGCATATTAAATTTCGATAATTTAAAATAAATCTTAAGAAAATATCAGTCTCGATGCTTTAACCAAATTAATTTAGAATTTGCACAATCTATCAATTGAAATGGATCGTAAATAATAAATGATTACTTTAACTATAAGAAATGTAAGTTAATAGTTTGTCTATACACTACCTGAACTTCTGCGATTTAAATTTATCACATTTCGCACTAATTAGATCATATTGGCAACTTTAATATAAATTCACTTTTTATTAAAAAATTCACTGTAGCTGCCATTAAATTAAATTTTTTATTTATATATTTTAAAAGATCTAATTGTTATTTAATCTTCTGTAAATTTTATATTATTCCAAAAACAGTTTTAAATTACGTATTGATTTGACTAAAAAGTTGTTTACATTTCCTGCTATAAACCGTCTGCTTTGAATTGTAATGATTTATTATGATAGTATAAAATATATATTTGACTGAGTTGATGCCGGCAAGGAACAAGCACGGGAATTCAGTAAAATTATCTCATTTGATATACAATGATTCGATCGATACCTGACAATGATATTATTGAGGTATTATCTAATTAAAATATTTGTCCCGTTTGATTTCAGGTGAACAAACCATCACTCTCTGTGCAAGGTAAACCAGCAGGTGCTCTTGAAACAAATAGCGATTGGGATTTTAAGAACGTAGACTTACCTCCGCCTCATTTATCTTCTTTTCGTCCTCTTCCCACTCCAAGGCGATTAAGTCAAAGAGCTTATAGTAGTCATAGGTGAGTTATTGTTCCACTCACTTTATTTTAATAGATGGCATATTTTAATGGATTTTTATTTTAACAGCACAGTAACATCTAACGATGCAAAAATGGGTCCGTGTGAATTGGTTTTTCTTAATACTACGGCCGAAGGAAAAATTCAGGCAACTAGGCATCAAAAAGAAAAAGAGAGAAATCCAGATAGAATCTGCCTTGATAAGTAATGAAACACATTTTCATGCTGTATACTTTTATGAAGAATTATTGCAAACAATTATGAAGGTCTGAATACGTACTAATTACGTCATTATTTTGACTTAATAGGAGGGGAATCACCAGCTTCCCTAGTTTTGTAGGGGAAGGGAAAATAAAACTTTTGTCATTACAACACAACCTTATCAACAAAATAGATGTGGTTGTTGGTTTAACAAGACTGGTGTTTCTTGATTTATATAATAATCAAATTGGAGCTATTGAAGGTCTTGATAATTTGATGCATCTCAGAGTTCTTCTGTTGGGTAAAAATAGGTTGGTATTTTCAAGATCAAATATTTGAAATTAAGAAAAAATACACCCGTCTTGTTTTTAATTCAATTTTTAATTAATCCTTGTAATGTATTATTTCAGAATACAGCAATTAGAAGGACTTGATCATTTAAGGAAATTAGAAGTTTTAGACTTGCATGGAAACCAAATTTGCAGCATCAGTGGGCTTTCCACTCTTCATGTTTTGAAAGTGCTGAATTTGGCCAGCAATCAAATTCAATCAGTTGAAAAGTCACATGTCCAAGGTTTGCATTCTTTGAATGAACTTAACCTGAGGCGAAATAGAATAAGAAAACTTGATGGTTTTGAAGAAATACCAGAATTACAGAAGTTATATGTCAGTAACAATGACATTCAAAGGTACTATTTTTTCTCATAAAATTTAACTATTGTATTTTCATTTTAAATTAAAACGTTATGATTGATAAAATTCACTTATTTCATTATTTGCACTTATTTATTTCTGTATTGCTATTTTCAGATGAGATTATTATTTTCACTTTGTTTAGTCTTCAATGGCTGAAATTAATTACTTGAAAGGCAATCTTTTCCCTTTAATGTGTCATTTTTTCATTTTGTTTATTTATAATATAAGATTTTCTCCAATAAAATTTATTTAATTTTGTGATGCGGTTAGGGTTATCACCTTTTAGAAATGCGAAGTAGGGACACAGCTGGGATGATGACCATTTTTTTAGAGGTCTTGCGATTAGAAAAAGGTGGTAAGCTTTATTTATTATTTAAATAGGTCTTTAATAAGCATTTACAGGAAATGAATCTTCAAAATAACAATTCCCACAAAGATTAGCAAAATAATTACATTAATTTTAGGCTTAAACATCCATAACAATAATATTTATTTTAAATAATAATATTTCTTTTACAAAGTATTGCCACTAAGGAATCTCATAAAGTAACTGATTAACATAGTCTATGCTTATCAACATAAAATCAGCTTTCAATTACAGTAAAGTCCGCTCTTAAATTTATATTTATGGTTTGCTTTTGCACATTCTAAAAGTTCTGGTTGTTTTTGTACAAATCATAAAACTAGATAAGTTTTGTTAAAATTAAATTTTATCTGAAGCTCTTTGCTTTTACAGACTATTAATCTGTTTCGTTCATCTGTCCATAAGTTTTTCATGAGTAAAAAAAACTTTTGGTGCTTGCATTGCTTACTGGTACTAATCAGATAAATTCTAAAATTTTTATAATCTCAGTGGAATCTGACTTTTTTAAAAAATTCCACCCACATTTTATCCACTGGTAGATTTAGACTTACTAAATGCTCTCTTACCTCTCTGAAAACCACAAATGCATCATAAAGTGCATCACAATTGATTATGTGGATAAGGTTCACATATTGAACTGTTTTTACTAAATCATCAAATAAAAACATTTTAAATTGAAAAATTAAATTTAGAATTTTCAAAATCAAACCATCCTTTTAAATATGTGATTGATCGCCCATAGACTTTCTCTGCTTTACTCATGAATTCTCTTTGCTGATGTCTTTAAAATTTTGGTAATTTTTGCCTTAATTTAAAGCAAAAAAAGATATTTTTTTGGCCTTCTAAATTTTTTAGCAAGTCAATCATAATATTATATAATTCAGTGGGGCTTGTATCTTTTTGTTTCAACAATTTTACAGATCAAATTCATGTAATTATGCAAAAAATAGATGTAACATTCAGTGTAAGACGATTCATTTTCAGTTAGTATTTTATTTTTTTGGTCCTTGATGAATGTCCAAATAATATAATCAGTATTATCCTCTCCTTGCTGAATAAAATAGATTTTCATCTGCTGTCCAATTTTTAACATTTTATCAACAGCATCAAAAAGTGATCAACTCATTGAAAACCTTATTTACAAGACTTTCATCATCATATTTCAGTAACTTTGTGGCAAATTTGGCCATATTATGAATACTATGGAAATTGCAATTTGCTTTGATATTTGAAATTTTTACTGAGAGCTTTTTAAATACTAAATTATGTTCAACAAAATTAACAGCTACATTATCTGCTGCATAAGAACTAATAAATTTGGTATCCAAGCCATTAGACAGTAAAATATTTTCGGTGTGTTTAGTGATTGCTGATGAAGTCTCTTCTGAATCATCATATAAATCTAACAAAAACTCCTTAATGCCTTCATTTATGTTAAAAAATTTAAGAATAAGTGAATAACATATTACCTTTGTTAGAAGCATCTGAAGCTACAGAGAAACATTTTGCTCTACACTGTTTCTGCAACAATTCACAAGAATATGGAGCCATAACGTTTTGAGCTAGACATTCTAATTTAGTACGGCCACAATGAATTTTTGCTCTCATTTTAGAGTCATAAAATATTTTACATGATAGCTTTATTCCACACTCTGAAGACAGATAACTGTGGTTGTGCATAATACCATAATAAGCAAAACATAGTTCAGTAACACCTTGGATGAAGGTGTGTGAAAGAAGGAATAAATTGTCTTTGAAGTTTTTATTATAAGTGAATTTTGAATACGCTTCGCAGTTTCCAAATGTTTCTTCAGATTTCCAGTGCCTTCACTTTTAAAGATATCAAAGAGGGACATAAAATGTACATATTTTGCAATGAAACGATCATCGGTTTTGCAATCCACAATGATTAATTTGTATCTTTGAGCCATTCGTCTTTGAATGTTCAAAATATTTTCTTTGGTGGTGTGGATGACAGTCATTTACCTGATATTACAACTTTACATTTGTCCATTTGGGCTGAGCAATCATCGAAATTGTCACCATTCATTTTTTCAATTTATTTTTCACAAAATAAATTTTAAAACATTTAAAAGTCTACTCATTATTTACAAATGTTAAAATATTACTGATAAAATACTTCTTTGAAGTTACTTACGATTACATCAGTCACCATTCATTTTTTCAATACCTTTTTCACAAAATAAATTTTTTAAACATTTAAAAGTCTACTAATTATTTACAAATGTTAAAATATTACTGATAAAATACTTATTTGAAGTTACAATTACATCGGTGGTTGACTTATAATTTCTTAGAACTTCAAGCTATTTACTACCACAGTTAAAACACAACTTGTGCTTGATTAAAATCTGTATATGAAGACGTCCCTATTACATTCGTGACAACTTAATGGGCGTCATAGACGCGGAAAATCGAAATATAATATATTTTTGTGAATAAAGTAAATATCGATACACATAAAAATGAATTTTCAATAAAACAAACTATAATTAATGTCGAAGGAGAAAGTCGGGACAATTTGGAACGAGATGGGATATTAGCCAAAAAAATTTCAAAAGTCAGGACTGTCCCACTAAAATCGGGACCCTAATGATGCAATAATGTTTAATTGGCAACTTATTTTGTCATCCTTACTTGACCATCCATCGGGCATTCTGAGTTGAATTTATCCCAAAAAAAATCAGTACAGCATACATTTTACAAACTTTCTAATATACTAATGCATCGTCTAGTTACCTTTTGAAAAATATGAACTATGTAGAATTGTTATAAACATCAACTTAAACTATACGAAATTTGATGGCAATCGTATGAGCCATTTTTTCGAAAATCCAATTGTTATTAAAGTTGCCCAAGAAAAAATTATCCTTATATTCATTCTTTGAGAAATATGAAATATTTCAGATGTAAACTCAAGTAACTCTACGAAATTTGGTCAAAATCGTTAATAGCCGTTTTTGAGAAAATCGAATTGTTGTTAAAGTTGCCTATAATAAACTAGCCTTATATTCATTTTTTGTGAAATATGAACTATACATTATTATTGAAGACGTAAACACAAGTAACTGTACGAAATCTGATCAAAATCGTTAGAGCCGTTTTTGAGAAAATCGAATTATTGTTAAAAATGTGTAGAATAAACTACTCTTAATTATTGAGCAATGTCAACCATTTCTACGTATACTCTGCTCAGTATGATAAAATGCCTAAGTACGAGATTTCATTCATTTTTGCTCTACCGTTTAGGCTCTAGAGTCAATAACAGCCAGACAGACGGAATTGCCAAAACAACTTTTTCAGACTCGGGTACACCTAAAACATATATGTATTTCCATCAAAATCTTGAGGTCGAATTTTTTCGCGATAACAATACTTTCTCAATATACGTCGTATATCTCTCTATAGTTATCAATCTTGCGTTGGTTGGTAACAGCATCAAGTGAAATCCTTCATTCTGTATTGTCTCATATTAGCTTTCCATTTATATCTCTTTCCTGCCAGTCTTTTAACTTCTTCATAACTTCTACAATTCATATCCTTTTTTATCTGGTCCATAAATTGCAATCTTGGTTGTCCTCTTTTATTATTCCCATCTACATAATCTTCTATGATGTTTAGAAGCAGTCCGTCATTAGAAGGAGACCAATGAGCCTATTCCTCCTTTCCCTTATTTAATATAATAATAACCGTCCTCTGTTGGTTGGTTGATTGGTTGGTTGGTCACGCTATGCAAATGCTAATAACTCGAGAAATAATAATGATAGAAACTCGAAATTTGGTAGGGATGCTTGATTAACACTTATTCAGAGAATGACAAATTTAAATCGCGAAAAAATTCCTTGGTTCGTCTCCAAGAGTGGCATTTCCATTTCCCATTACTTAACATGTAAAACGCGATTTTTCAACGTGCGGGCTTTTATTTATTTGGAAATTAAAATTAGAAGAAATTAACAGACGACCTTCGGATTTGAACCATCTTGAAGAAAAAGTTATAAAGTTTCTTATTCCGTTCGCCTTTTTTCACCCACAGTTAGAAATATTCCCTGTTAAATGTTTAATTTGCATATTTTGTGGAAATCTCGCCATTTTAACGTGATGTTGCTATGTCGACCATTATCATTGTTGCACCTCAAATTACTATTATTGTATACATCCTTCTGGGAATAAGCGTGCCTTGAGTGCTTCAATACGAGAGAGAGGAAGGAAGGGGAGAGATTGGCGTGTTTTGTGGAAAATAAGTATATTAACGTAAATATGAAAAATTATAAGTGTCAACAGTGTCATTTTAGAAAAATTGGAAATAAATAGCATTCTTAAATTAAATTCTTTGTAAACCATACATGCTTACGAATTTATATTGTTATTCCTCGAATTAATTTCGTAACAATGGCCGAAGTTTGGAAACGAATATAAATTAAAATTCAATTAAAATTAAAAGGACATTTAAAACTGTTAACGGGCAATTTTCGAAGAAACAACAGTGGATCTTTTAATGAATTGATTTGTTTTTATAAAAGGAATTTTGGTGCTTATTTAATACAGAGTAAGTTCTAAGGCTTATAAACCATTTAAATCTAATAACAGTGGCTATTATAGTTTAAAGAAAGAACTTTATTTATTCACTTTACAGAATGAATTAATTTTAGGCTATTGCCTATTATAGAAGGAGTTACTTTGGAATTTACACTATGTAAAGTGGAAGTTGTACTGAATTGACTCAAGTATATTTCAAAGCAAAAATCAATTAAAAACTATTGAAAGTTGTTGTTTCGGAAACTGAGAAGTCCAGAGTGGTGAGCGGACGCTAAACGATATTAAGGTACCTACATTTTATTCCAAAATCTATTTAAAGTATTATCAGAGGCAATTAAAGATTGAACAAATTTTTTTGTTACCGGAATTCTGCTTATTTCATGAAATTGAAATGCTAATGCATTAATCCATTAAAGTCTGTTAAGAGTGGCTATTTTAGTTGAAAGAAATATATGTAGGTACATGGTACTTTTATTCGCTTTTCAGAATGAATGAATTCTAGGTTAACATTGCATATTATAAAAGGATTTTCTTTGGAATAAGAAATTTGTTATGTGGTTATTTTAACTGAATTGAATCAAGTTCTCTTCTAAGTTTGAAATCCATTTAAAACTGGTGAAAATGGTTGTTTCAGAAAATGAGAAGGCAAGAGTGCTGAGCAGACGATAAACGATATTGAGGTACGCTATATTCCAAAATGTATTTAAAGTATTATCAGAGGCAATTGAAGATAGAACCAATTTTTTAGAACCAGAATTCTGCTTATTTAATGAAATTGTAATCCTAATGCTATAATCAATTTAAAACTAATAACAATGGATATTTTAGTAGAAAGAAAGGTACTATTTTATCCACAAGGAATTTCTGTGAGATTTTAGTTAATTAATTAAAACAGACTTATAATATAGAACTATTCGATGGTTAAAACAGTGCACAATTTTATTCGTGCGATTTTTACGTTTATATTGACGAAAATTTAGATTCATTAAACCCATTGAAATTCAACGGGCACTTATGCTAGTTGTTTTCATAATTACTCTGTTTGTTCTCATCATTTCCAAAGCTTCTTCATTTGTAATCTTCTCTCTCCAGCTAATCTTCAGCATTCTCCTATAGCACCACATTTCGAATGCATCTAACCTTCTTTCTTCTACCTTTGCCACTGTCCAACTTTCACAACCATATAGGGCTGAACTCCACACGTTTTTAGCAATCTTTTCTAGGGATTGCAAATTTCCCGACTTTTAATTTATGGTAATTCGGTAAAAATTTTCACAAATACCGGTTTACCGGTAATTTGTACAGTTTCGAAAAATGCTAAATTGAACGAAAATGATAGGTAAATATTAATGGAAGACAAATTTTATTCAAATCAACTATAAAACTAATATAAATATAAAAAAATTTATTCAAAACATTTATTCCAAATATAATTTTAAGTTTAATATTAATATAAACAAAACACTAGGAAAGTCTTTCTTATTAGATGTCTTTTTGGTTAAAATAGGTTCGCAGAAAACATAATTTATCGAGACTATGGTCACCTAACTGCCACCTTATTTTAGTACATATAAACCCAGCCGTTGAAAAAGCTCGTTCAGATTCAACACTTGTTGGTCAACTGGTCATTTTAAAATATTTTCATCATATTTTTTCTTATTGAAAATACATTAGGTCTAATACGACTTGTGTTAGGTCTTTTGTGTTTTTTTGTTTTTGAGATGAATCTTCATAGGCTGAGTCATTTTTACTTTCTCATACGAAGTATCGAGAAAGTATTGCTTTCGCGAAAAAATTCGACCTAGAGATTTTTACAGAAATACACGTTTTAGGTGTCGCTGAATCCGAAAAAGTGGTTTTCGCAATGCTGTTTGTCTGTCTGTTACTGGCTCTGGAGCCTAGATGGTAGAGCGAAAATGAATGAAAACTCGTACTTCGGCATTTTATCATACTGAGCAGAGTATACATAGAAATGGTTGACATTGCTCAGTAATTAAGAGTAGTTTATGCATTTCTAACAACAATCCGGTTTTCCCAAAAACGGTTCTAACAATTTTGATCAAATTTCGTGCAGTTACTTGAGTTTATGTCTTCAATAATACTGTATAGTTCATATTTCTCAAAAATGAATATAAGGCTAGTTTATTCTAGGCAACTTTAACAATAATTCATTTTTCTCAAAAACGGCTCTAACGATTTTGATCAAGTTACGTACAGTTACTTGAGTTTACGTCTTCAATAACACCAAATAGTTCATATTTCTCAAAAAATGAATATAAGGCTAGTTTATTCTTGGGCAACTTTAACAAAAATTGGATTTTCAAAAACAGGCTCATACGATTTTCATTTTCTAAAGATAACTAAACCACGCATTAGTACCATATATGAGAAAGTTTGTACAATGTATGTTGTACCGACTTTTTAAGTTGAATAAATGTCTCTATAAATTCCTTAAATTATGTTCTTGAAACCATAAGCATGTTTGTTCCATTTACTTTTTTAATTCAGATACAGGAAGTCCCCAACTTACACTGTTAATTCGTTCCGAAGGTCGCCACGTAAGTTGAAAACCGTGTAAGTCCAACAATGCTTAAATACGATATATTTTTTGACATATGCGTTCGTTTCAATGGATAGTTAAAGCTAAAAAAGTAGTGCTCATGAGATGAGGGTTTATAGTTTGTTTATGAAGAGCAGTATAGTAACGAGAGACAACTTGCACCCACAGGATAAGAAATCTAAATGGCGAAAGCAACGCTGTCAACTGTGCGTCAACATACAGAAATCCCTCGGTTTACGAGCTTAATTTGTTCCTTGAAAACTGCTCGTCAGGCAAAAATTAATTTCCCAATACATCCCATGTTATAAATTTTATAAACAATAGTTACATCATTAAAGTTGGGATGCCGTGACATTATGCGCATTCGAGAAGATTCGGGAACCAGTGAAAGCCGAGAATAGGCGCCGAGAAAAACGATCGGTTTGCGAGAGGAATGAGATCGTATAAGCGAAAATTGGCTCGTAAAATGAAAACCAGGTATTAATTTGTGCATCTCATATAAGCGAAAACTCGTAAACTGATTGCTCGTATAACGAGGGATTACTATACTAATATCGCCATTTCAATAGATGGCAGTTGAACTAATGATCGAGCGTGCTGATAAGTTACGTCATGTATCCGTGTATCTACGGATCCGTGTAACTCGGATCCGTGTAACTCGGATCCGTGTAAGTAGGGGACTTACTGTACTCTGGATATATGAGAAGCAATCTGAAAGTAATGCCTCAAAATTTTTACTTTCTCATACAAAGTATCGAGAAAGTATTGTTATCACGAAAAAATTTGACATCGAGATTTTTATGGAAATATGTTTTAGGTGTCGCTGAATCCGAAAAAGTGGTTTTTGCAATGCCATCTGTCTGTCTGTCTGTTACTGGCTCTGGAGCCTAGACTGTAAAATGAAAATGAATGACATCTCGTACTTAGGCTTTTTATCATACTGAGCAGAGTAGATATAAAAATGGTTGTCATTGCTCAATAATTAAGAGTAGTTTTTTCTACGAATTTTTAACAACAATCTGATTTTCTCGAAAACGGCTCTAACGATTTTGATCAAATTTCGTACAGTTACTTAAGTTTACGTCTTCAATAATACTATATAGTTCATATTTCTCAAAAAATGAATATAAGGCTATTTTATTCTAGGCAACTTTAACAATAATTTGATTTTCTCAAAAATGGCTCTAACGATTTTGATAAAATTTCATAGTTACTTGAGTATACATCTACAATAATACTACGTATTTCATTTTTCTCAATGAATGAATATAAGGCTATACTGCGTTTCCAGAGATCGTACGGGTGAGGCGTGGCTACGGTTAGACTTGTAGGGTGAGGGAGGGAAAGTGTCAGCCAATAAGAGGTCTTAAATTTCCCACGCCTTTCAAAAATTCTTGACGAGCACTGTTGACACGATTGCTCTCAGAACTTCACTCGTCCACAGCTGCTGTTGAAATGGGCGAAATTCGAAATATGGCAACATTGGGTCGTAGCCTAAGCGAAATAACCCGAATGCAGACGGAATACTGCGAATCTGACCCGTACAACTTTGGGAAACGCACTATAGTTTATTCTTGGGCAACTTGAACAAAAATTGGATTTTCTAAAAACAGGCTCATACGATTTTCATTTTATAAAGATAACTAAACGAAGTATTAGTATATGAGAAAGTTTGTACAATGTATGTTGTACCGATTTTTTTCTTGGTTAATATAGAAGATATGCAAATGAAAATTTTGTGTCAAATACTTGAAGCGTTTAGGTACTTACTGTCATTTTTCTCCCTAATCACTGCTCTATGCATTTTCTCCACCGCTGAATCAGAGCCTGTATCATCCTGTCATAAAAGTTTCTGTCAGCCTCACAGAGCCACTTCTTGACAGCAGCAATGACAGCATCCTCATCACTGAAGTTTTCCCTGCGAAGGCCATCCTTCATCAGGCTGAACAGATGAAAAACTGACGGGGCAAGGTTCAAACTGTAAGACGGATGTGGCTTGACAATTTTGCGATTGCCTCCCTTGTCATGATGATGGTATGGGGCCTGGCATTGTGTTAAAGGAGAACTTTCTTCTCAGGCCTCATTCTTGCAATTTGGGTGTTCAGCTTCTTCAGTTTCTCCACGTAGTGAGCAAAATTGATTGCTTGTCCTCTATTCAGGAAATCCACAAGGTCTTTGTTGTTCCAAAAAACAGGACACATGACTTTATCCACCAATGGCTGAGCCTTGAATTTCTTCTTTCGAAAGGAATCCTTATGTTGCAACTCCATAGACTGCTGTTTTAACTCTGGTTCATGGTGGTGTACCCAAGTCTTGTCTCTGGTGATGATGCTGTCCACAAAATCGTCACCTATTGGTGACAAGATCACCACATTCTCTCCTCGTCGTGATCTGGCATTATCATTTGTGGGACCCACCTGATACAGAATTTCTTGTATCACAGATTACCCAGAAGTTTTTGCATTGCGTTAAAGCCAATTCCCACAATTTCCATATCTTAATCATTATGAATCAACTGATCCACTCTCTTCTTTTCTCGCTGTCACTGCAGTGGGAGGGTGGCCTGATCTGGGAATGTCCTTCAGACCATGTTCACCATCACTGAGATGCCTAACCTACCGTCTGACTGTGCTTACGTTGACACAGTTGTCCCTGTAAAAGTTCTTCAAACGTCTGTGAATTTCAACTGGTGTAATGTTCTCTGCTGACAGGAACTCAATTACGTAATACTGCTTCGTACACATATCAATGTCACCTTATAATTTAACAGACTGTTACAACTCTGCCACCTACCATGCAATGATGAAACTTACAGGATATAGGTGGGAAGGTTCAAATTTTCATCTGATAGCATTACATTCTGTACATAAAGTCACAAGAGGGAGAAAAAAATTTGGAGGCCTTACTTTCGGATCACCCCTCATATATATTCGTAACGGGCAAGTAAGGGTGGATTCAGGAGGGGTGGGTGAGAACACTGAAAAAAAATCGGTACAACATACATTGTACAAACTTTCTCATATAATAATGCGTCGTTTAGTTATCTTTAGAAAATGAAAATTGTATCAGCCGGTTTTTCGAAAATCCAATTTTTGTTAAAGTTGTCCAAGAATAAACTAGCCTTATACTCATTCATTGAGAAAAACGAAATATGTAGTAATATTGCAGACGTATACTCAAGTAACTCTAAGAAATTTGATCAAAATCATTTAAGCCGTTTTTGAGAAAATCAAATTATTGCTAAAGCTGCCTAGAATAAACTAGCCTTATATTCATTTTTTGAGAAATATGACCTGTACAGTATTATTAAAGACGTAGACTCAAGTAACTGTACGAAATTTGATCAAAATTCTTTAGCCGTTTTTGAGAAAATCGAATTGTTTAAAATGCGTAGAATAAACTACTATTAATTGAGCCGTTTATTTTGAAAAAAAAAAGAGTTAAAGTAGGCTATGGTTGTGGCTGATGCGATGCTTTTGTTTTAAAACAATATCAACAGTCAAACAAATATCGCTGTGAATGTGTCAACAGATGTTTAGCTGTGAAACGGAACTGACAGTATATTTATTTTGAAAGTGAAGTAAGTCCCGTAAATTATAAAAGAACATGAGATCCATTTAAGATGTGCCAAATTAGCTAGAAAATCTTTACAGGAAGATAAATAAATGGCATCAAAAATGCCTGACAAATATTTCCTTTCCCTTTTGATTTACAGAAAGCTTTACCATATCCGAAACTATCGGTTTCAATTGCATATTATAAGCGTAATATATATGTTTTCAATCTAGGCTTCCATAATTTTCACGATGATGAAGTTAATATGTACGTTTGGGACAAAATTGTAGCATCCAAGGGTTCGCAAGAAATAGCATCTTGTTGTTTGAAGCACTTACAGAATATTACAACTCAAAAACATGTTATTGTATATAGCGACATTGTACTGGACAAAATAGGAATTTGAAGTTGGCTTTAACATGGCTGAAAATTGTCCACTCCCTATTATAGAATAACATAGACATTATTGATCATAAATTTTTATTGTCAGGGCATTCATTTTTACCTACTGATCGCGATTTTGGTGTTAAGGAAATGGCATTAAGAAAATCGAATTTTTTGTATGCCCTTAGGATTATTACAAATTAATAGCACAATGCCGAAAAAAAGTTTTTAATACATGAAATGAAACGTGAAGATATTTTTTCCACAGAACCTCTATAAGAAGCTGCTCTAAAGAGAGTAAAAAATACTGATGGAGAAAGTATAAAATGGCTGAAAATATGCTGGATGCGATTTTCAAAAAACATACCTTATAAAATGTATTATAAGACATCACTGGCACCAGATGCGAAATTTAAAATTGTAGATTTGTTACCGAAACGAGGAAGGCCAAGAAATTTTTATAAAATACAATTGTCACCTTTGCACAAAAATATTCGGCCCATTACATCAGCAAAATATAAGGACATGATGGATTTATTACCTTATGTACCTCCTATACACCATGACTATTTTAAAAACCTCAAGTTTAAAAATTAATAATAAAAATATTTAATATAACTATAGTTGTGTAAATTCTCAATTAATAAATTTAATATCATAGATTATTATATTTCATTATTATTATAAAAGAGTAGCCTACCTCAATTTAAATCCAAATATAAATAAGTTTCAAGTCACTTTTTTGAAAATTTAGTAATTTTGAAAATGGTGTAAGTCCATTTACGGTCGACTAAAACATCGTTTCTGTTGGTTGATGTCTTGCGAAGTAATTACCTGATAAATTTTGCTATTTGTGATCAAAATAAGCATAAAACCATGGTATTAGCACTTATCATTATTTTTTAATAAACCGAGATGCAAACGTTAATATATCTCGAAACAAGAAAAAGTGGACTTACACCACTTTGAAAATAAACAGCTCAATTATTGAGCAATGACAACCATTTCTACATATACTCTGCTCAGTATGATATATGCCAAAGTACAAGATTTCATTCATTTTTGCTCTGCTGTTTAGACTCCAGAGTCAGTAACAGACAGACAGACAGCATTGCAAAAACCACTTTTTCGGATTCAACGACACCTAAAACGTATATTTCCATAAAAATCCCGAGGTTGAATTTTTTCATGATAGTAATACTTTATCGATACTTCATATGAGAAAGTAAAAATTAATAAAATAATAAGAAATAACATAGCGAAGTAATGTTACCTTTTTACTGTATGTATTTTGTTGCATAAAATATTTTCTATTTCCTTATTGCTTATTAAAATTGTATTCTTTTGAGAATATTTTCAGATAGTTTTTTTTTTCATCTTTGATTATCACCACCCCCTCCCCCACAGATGATGCCTGGATCTGCCCTCATGGGCTAGTGCACTAGTGTTTATATAAAGATTTGGGAAAGTTAATTAAGAATTTCTCAGTTTTATTTTGTCTGTTAATACTAGGTTCTAAGACTTATCTGGTAGTAGTTTTTGATTTATATTTGAAATTAAATTACTACAAACTCATTATTTTTGCAAATTTTGAAACTGGATATACAAGTAAAATTTTTCCTTTTTCAGTATTGATGATATTCATGATGTAGCAAATGCACTTCACCTTAAAGAAATAACACTTGATGGAAATCCTGTGTCTCTCATTGGCGACTGCGTCTTTTTTCTTGTCGCATTTGTGGGGAGTCTGAAGATTCTGAATCAAATGCTTATTTCAGAAGACATGAGAAAGTCTGCTTTGGAATGGAGAAAAGCTAATGCATCCGTAGGTCAAGAACTTTCCAACTTGAAAATATATGATGCCACAGATATTAAGAAACAAGAAGTTATTTCAAAGGCCAGAACTCATTGGAAACTGTTGCGATCACAGGCCAAGATATTAATTGAGAAAGAGAGTAAATTGATTAAAAATCTAGATATTTTGGATGCCTCTTCAATGGGTGAGAACTTTGGTGACATGCCTAAAAAGCTTCCCGAAAGACCTTCTTCAGTGCCAAACTCTCTTTTAAACGGCAGCTCTGAGCTTGACCAAAATAGTGACCAAATCCATTTTCCATTTGAACCAAACCCAGTTAATTTACTTGATAAGGATACTAAAGCTTTATCCAGTTCCCAATTGCTTCATTCAGGATCTTGGAAAGTTGTAAGTGCTGCTCAAAGGAAAAGGCAAAAATTTTCCCAAAGGTCTCAGAGTTCTGAAAATCAATCGCAACAAACTTCCTCTTCTCAGAATCACTTGGGACCTCTGAGATTGCCTCCAATATTAACTCCATTCCTTAATGCTTCAGATAGCACGAGCCCTGCAATACATGACAAACCTAGCATTAATCCATTTGCTGCATCAAAAAACAGCTTACAGTTTTCCATAAAGAGCTCAAGTGATTCCTCAACTTCTAATTTATTCCGTCCTATTTCAACAGCTATTGTTCAAAATCAAAGTGACAGTGCTGTGAGTGTTGAACATAATGGCGATAGCTCACTCAGTTCAATGCCAAGTGATAGTAGTGATGATTCCTCCAGTGACGATGTAGATAATGGAGGTGTAACATCTGGTAGTTGCATGGACGAGGATGATTCAGACCTACTTACTGTAAACAGTTCCAATTTGTCAGAAGATGGAAAAGTGAATGCAAAAGTTTCCTCATTGACAAACCAAAGAAATAAAAAGACATCATACAGATCGCAAATAAGAATAATAACCTGCAAAAACAAGCAGAAAATTTCAGTGCTTCCAAGCCGTACAAAGGAGCAGGGTAAGTGATAATTTATTTAATTGTGCACTGATTATATCTCCAAGCTAATTATTATTAGCATTTTATTAATTATATAATCAATATGGTTATTTGATTATCAAAAATGTCAGAAATATAGATGGTTGTTAAAAAATAGAAGATAATTGTTATTTATTCTATTTGACCTTTTATGTAAAGCATTTATTATTTTCAGGGAAAAAGTTGGTTATTCTTTAGAGCTTCAAGCTAGTATGAATGTTCAAGCATGCTTTGCTCATGCAAAACCAACAAAGTATTTTATTTTACCATGGTTTTACATTTGCTTTGAAAACTTATCAGATCATATAAGCATAGTGATAAATTTAGAATATTACCTATTTTCTATTTAATAAAAATTTGTTGCACTTCAAATTCTGATTTAGAAAAATTCCTTTAGCATTATTGGCTTTTTTACTGAGTTCTATAATAAATAAAGAAATTTCCTATACATTGCTTAAGGAAAAAGAATACACTTCTATGGAGGTGAAGGGAAGGTCATTGGATTAAGCTTATTTGAAGTTACATTTTCAATGAGATGCCATAGAGAATATTAGCAAAGCTATCAAAATACATAAGTATTGTAATTCTATCTTCTTTTGTAGTTTATATGAATTTATTTATAGCTTATACATAATATGACCAATTCTATCTTGGTCAGCATTGAGTAACTTTAAGGACTTGCAATTATAATATCAACTAAAATCTCTAATAATTCAAATCATCTTCTATTTGCTGTTTTTCAGGTGGTGACTACCTCATTGAAATAGAAAATAACTGTCTTAATATTTATGGACAAAGTGCTTTACGACATATAGATAAACCATGGAATCCTTCCAAAGCAGCAGAGGTTACCTCAGTTAAATTCCATTATATTAGCTTTAACAGTGTTGCTCTTTTATTTGGGAGAATTAAACAACTATTTCCAAATGTAGAGCACTTCAAATTCAGAGAAACTAACATTCACTGCTTGGGTCAGATTAATGCCTTAGCTGAGGTTCAAGGTATCACATCTTTACAAATTGACGAAGAAGGAAATCCCATTACTTTGAAGCATTGGAGGTCCTATACAGTGTTCCGCCTCTATCACTGGGGTTTAAGGGTCATAAATGGAAAAGAGGTACAATAGCCATTGTATGATTAATACTTTAATAATAATGTAGCAAGGGACAATAACTTTGTAAAAATACTGTTTTATTGGAAGAAATACAACCTGAATTTCTTTCAGTTAAAAGTAGTTTTACAAATTTATTGTTCCTTTCTATTTCATGGAACTCCATAAGGCTTCCTTAGTGGATTATATTCTAATAACTTAGTAGAGACAACATTTTCAAGGTAATTTATGTTGTTTGTTGATATATAACATTTGTAAATAGTAATATTCTGCAAATTTATTGTTATATCAATTTATGTTTAATCATTCACAACTTTCATCCTTTTTACTACATAACTCTTTGAGTTAGTTAATCATTCTAACATGACTTATGTCTGATTCATATTGTATGTAATATCAACATTATTATAATGAACTCTTCTCGGGTTTCTAGCCAGGTGGTAGCGCACATATTGGCCAATGTTTCGGTGACTCCATCTTCAGGGAACCTGAGTGCCGAGGGGAGGTCTGAGCCGAGCTTATATGTCTGCCGGGGGTTGGCACCTTGCCGTTGATAGGCGACTGGGCTGGCCAATCGTCTTCTATTCATAGGTCAGTTGGGCAATCATGGGATTCCAAGCCTTGCTCAGGATGAATTCTGTGTCACTGTTGAAGTTATTTTGATTCATATGGATTTCAATGGCTTCCTTCACAAGGTGATCCCAATAGCCGTTGGCTCTCGATAGTAACTTAGTTTCATCAAACCATATGCAGTGGTCTGAGCCCAGACTGTGCTCAGCCACTGCACATTTGTCAGGATAGTTAAGTCTGATGCATCATGAATGTTCTTTAAGTCTGGTCTCAATGGTGCAACCTGTTTGCCCAATGTAGTCTTTGCCACACTCACACGGTATTTTATATAAACCTGGCTCAGACCTTACCTCAGCACTCAGGTTCCCTGAAGATGGTGGCAGAGTTAGTCACTGAAACATCAGCCAATATGTGTGCTACCACCTGGCCACAAACCTGAGAAGAGTTCATCATGAGTATCTGCCGGGAAAGTCTAAAATCTTTTTTCAACATTATTATATTCTCTAAAACTATAATCTGATTGCTATGTTCAAAGTAATTTGCAGAAATGGACCATTTATCATTGTTGAAGAAAATGTTTAAGATGACTGATGCTCTATGACTTAATGTTATATGCAGTGCATCCCTTTTTCTCAAATTGATATCTTTTGTCACAGATTTTGGAAGAAGAAGTCATTGATTCTTCCAATGAATTTCAAGGACTCAGTGATATTGTGCTTTGGTCTTTACCAGATGCACTCCTTCTTCCATTGCTGGGGAAGTTGCATGTGCAGGGAGGTCGTTCAGGTAATGCAGCTTCATGGTCACTTTCTCCCAAGGACTGGTTATGGAGAGTGGCAGATCCTGCATTGAGAGATGTGGTGGCTAAAGAGGCCTTACAGTGGCGTCGGGCCAATATAACTCAGGTATGTCAGAATTGTAGCAAGTTTTGATGTTTTCCGAAAGATATTGTAACATAAAAATAACTACCGTATATACTCGTGTATATGCCGACTCCATGTATAGTACGACCCCTGATTTTTTGGTGAACAAACCTGATTTTTTCATATATCTCGTTTATAGTACGACCCCAGCTTTCCACCAGAGTCGATATATTTTGTTTCGATAGCTCGATGGTTACGAGCGAGATATATTGAACGACCTTGATTTTCCACACCACCATAGAATAGACCGTAAATGTCGTAAATAGTGCGAGTACACTAAAATTCGGATAAGTTAAGTATCTTACTCCTAAAACATTTAATAAAAAGTGATATGAATCATGATTGCACAAGATGAAATAAAATCGTTTCAATTCTAGTACGTCTGGATTACGTTCCGCGTACGTAATGGTTCCACTCGCTCATCTATTTAATAGGTAGGGATAACGGATAAAAAGAAATTACTTTGTAATATTCTACAGTCTTTATTGTTTCTTCAATCACACACCGACCGGTTTCCACTACAAAATCATTCTAATGGTGTTACTAACCGACGTAACACCTTTAGAATGACTTTGTAGTGGAAACCGATTGGTGTGTGATTGAAGAAACAATAAAGACTGTTGAATATTACAAAGTAATTTCTTTTTTCCAAGATGTCGAAATTCCATAAAGTTATGCCGTCTACGATACTTTTAGTCCAACTCGTTCCAATCCATCCCTTGTAAAAAGACGCAAACAAAGATGTACATACATACACAAAATTCAAGAAAGGAGGTGCCCGTAAATCTTCACTTATATCAAGTATTTGTGAATTTGAAGCTGTATAAATGAAAAAGATTCTACTCTTCACGAAGAAACATAACAACGATAAACGAGCTCACTGTTAAGGTTAGCCCACCATTAGAATGCACGCGGGTGGCATAACTTCACCGAAAATACCCGTGAAGATATATGAATTTTAAATCCTCAAATGCATTATTACTCGTGTATAGTACGATCCCCAAATTCTGCAATAAAAATTTTGTCGTAAAAACTCGTACTATACACGAGTATATACGGTAATTTCTAAAAGAAAAATTTATAAAGTTTTTCTCTTCGAATATAAAATCTATAAAATACTTTTTACTTTCTCATACGAAGTATCGAGAAAGTATTGTTATCGCAAAAAAATTTGACCTCGAGATTTTTACGGAAATATACTTTTTAGGTGTCGCTGAATCTGAAAAAGTGGTTTTTGCAATGCCGTCTGTCTGTCTGTTACTGGCTCTGGAGCCTAAACGGTAGAGCGAAAATGAATGAAATCCCATACTTTGGCGTTGTATCATACTGAGCAGAGTATATGTAGAAATGGTTTACATTGCTCAATAATTAAGGGTAGTTTATTCTATGCATTTTTAACAATTTGATTTTCTCAAAAACAGCTCTAACGATTTTGATCAAATTTCGTACAGTTACTTGAGTTTATGTCTTCAATAATACTGTATAGTTCATATTTCTCAAAAAATGAATATAAGGCTAGTTTATTCTAGGCAACTTTAGCAATAATTTGATTTTCTCAAAAACAGCTCAAACGATTTTGATCAAATTTCATACGGTTACTTGAGTATACATCTGCAATATTACTACGCATTTCATTTTTCTCAATGAATGAGTATAAGGCTAGGTTATTCTAGGCAACTTTAACAAAAATTGGATTTTCTAAAAACAGGCTCATACGATTTTAATTTTCTAAAGATAACTAAACGACGTATTATTATATGAGAAAGCTTGTACAATGTATGTTCTACTGATTTTTTTAATTATAGAGTTATTCTATTTTTTAGTTATTCAAGCTTTACCCTTTAAGGCAGCAGTTCCCAAACTTTTTTTTTCGAGTACCACCAAAAATATTACAAAATTTCCTCATACCACACAGTACAGTTAACACCCTCAAGAAACAAAAATCTGTGAAATTACAGCCTCCCACTATTTTTTGTTTTCGAGTTATTAATTTTTAAATTTTGAACAGTTTCGTGAAAATCGGCATACACGTGACTCTTTGAAAGATCATAACTTTTGAACGAAACAAGATAGAAAGCTCAGTGACCACACGTTTTAAAGTGAATGAAGTGTACTTTACAGTAATGTCCAACATAGACTACCTTCAGTTTGAAAAAAGTTAATAAATTTGTATTTAAATGTTTAACTTGAATTTTGACCCTCTTCCCATAAATTGACCGAAATTTGATACAAACCACGAGTTTCTATACACTTTCTACTGCAGGAAACCGTTTTCAGATAAATGGGATGATAATGGAAAATAATAGAAAATTCAGCGCGCTGTGCCACTCGCAGCGCAATACTGCTACGACGTCCTCATAGGAAGATCTCAGTAGCACAGTTAAGGAAAGTGTCACCTACAATTCTGCAAAATTGGAGACTGCAGATTGAATGCCAGAAGGATATGCGAATTTGCGACTGTTGCTGGAAGAAGATGAAAGTAGTGGAACGAGTAACACCGTCATCACCAAGCGTGGCTTCAAGTAGTAGCACAAACGAAGAAAATGTACAGCAAGGAAGCTCTACTGTTGCTCAACATGGAAGTAATAGTGAGACCAATATTGTGATGATTCAAGAGATATCGTATTCACACTTAAGCGAAACCTTGTCACACATTGGTGAAACTCCCATAGTAAAAAGGAAGCTAAATCAATGGAAGTATGCTAAAGAGAAAATGAGGAAAGTAGAGAAAAGTGTAAAACGTATATTTTTTATGCCCAAGCATATCAGAGTCAAGCAGAAGTAATGAAGAATGTGAAAGTACAATATTAGACAATTAAAAACGGTCGTTTAGTGAAACTGATGGTAGGGATAAGAAAATAGAAATTTAGACTGCTTCCCATTAAGTGGTCCTATATGAAAATCAAAGAAAATTTTAATGCCTCGAAGCATATGATTACTACAGCTAAAGAATTCACAAGAGAAGGATATATATTATCAAGACCGGACAGAAAGAAGTATCAATCTCTTTCGAAGGACACATTTAATCTCGTGAAGGCATTTTATGAAAGGGATGATGTCTCGCTCTATGCCTGAAAAAAAAGATTTTGTAACATAAGGTTAAATGGTTTCAAGGAGCACGTGCGAAAGAAATTAATATTAAGCAATCTCAAAGAATTGTATAGACATTCTAAAGACCAATATCCTGAAATTAAAGTAGGCTTTTCAAAGTTCACACAACTCAGACCAGTACATTGTGCATTACCAGGTTCTTCAGATACTGTTTATGTTTGTTCAACTCACCAAAATGTAAAATTAATGATTGACTGTACGAGAATACCAGTACTAACAGCAGAAAATCCACTACCTATAAAAACGTACCATGATTGTATCACCAGAGTTATTTGCAACCCTATAGTTGCTTCAATCAGTGTGCCCTCCCTCTAAATCTATTTTTTTTGGCATTCAACTGCCATAAAAATATGGTAAGTAATTGTTGAAATTATATACATGTGCAGTAAAACCTCTATCTTACGAACTCTCTTAGAACAAAGAATTCCGTATAACGAAAATGATCGCCGGTCCCGAAAAATTCGCTAATAAAAATATAGAAAACCTCTATATTACGAACCACTGATAATTACAAAACCTCCAATTATGATATAAAAATCGCACCCTTTCCACTAAAAAGAAACCTCCATATAGCGAAATAAAAAAAGAATATTGTACGTGCTGTTGTAAAGCAGAAATTAATGCCATCTATGCGAGTGTTAACACTGTTATTACAACCTCACCTGAATGATTCGAAGCGTAGTAATAAGGTAGACAGGTAGACCTCGTCTTTCGCATACTTCGATCTTTTGCGGTTCCGCATTAGCGACCAGTTTTGTTTTTCATGGTCTCATGTTTCACTCTTTTGCAGTGAAAAATAACATAAAAGGCTATGCAAAATTTTTTGTATGTGGAATGATTTGCCTTTTCCTCACATTTTCTCTCATAGTCAGGTCTGAAAAAATATTGTTGCATCATTCTAATATGTAAAAATATTTACGTAAGTGCATTAATGTAATGTATATGCATACCTAACATTAAAAAATACGTAGTATTATTGTAGATGTATACTCAAGTAACTGTACGAAATTTGATCGAAAACGTTAGAGCCGTTTTTGAGAAAATCGAATTGTTGTTAAAGTTGCCTAGAATAAACTAGCCTTATATTCATTTTTTGAGAAATATGAACTATACAGTATTATTGAAGACATAAACTCAAGTAACTGTACGAAATTTGATCAAAATCGTTAGAGCCGTTTTTGAGAAAATCGGATTATTGTTAAAGTTGCCTAGAATAAACTAGCCTTATATTCATTTTTTGAGAAATGTGAACTATACAGTATTATTGAAGATGTAAACTCAAGTAACTGTACGAAATTTGATCAAAATCGTTATAGCCGTTTTTGAAAAAATCGGATTGTTGTTAAAAATGGGTAAACTACTCTTAATTACTGAGCAATGTCAGCCATTTCTATGTATACTCTGCTCAGTATGATAAAATGCCTAAGTCAAGATTTCATTAATTTTTGCTATACCGTCTAGGCTCCAGAGCCAATAACAGACAGACGGTATTGAGAAAATCACTTTTTCGGATTCAGCGACACCTAAAAAGTATATTTCCATAAAAATCTCGAGGTCGAATTTTTTCACGATAACAATACTTTCTCGATACTTCATATGAGAAAGTAAAAATAGATACGTGTCATATACACTTTTAAATATTTTTGGGATGCAATCCTCCCACACTTTTGTCCTCTTCCCATGTGAAAAGTTGCAAAATATAAGCTGGTATTGCCATTCAGGAGCTTTCTTTCTTTTTGATGACAGGGAAGTCACGAGGGGAAAAACTCAACCCTTAACTTTTGATCCTTCCTATTCAGGATCATTGGGGTATTTGCTCAGGTTTGATGTAGTTCAAACACTTAATCTTTGCGTTTTACGCATCATTTATTATTGGTAGAGTTTCACAGAGTTTTTCAGGAATGTAACACCCCGAGAAAGACGAGGTCTGCAGTATTTGGAAATTAGATCCTGCAAGTTAGGCAACTTCAGTTCTTTTTTCTCAATGCTACTACGCAACCACAGGCACCGTGCCTCATGGCCAGTCTCATGCAAGTCTCTCATTGCTGCCCTTTTTAGGCGTTCTTTACAATAATAAAAAAAAACACCTTTTGGTATGATAAATTTCCATGGCCGATAAATATGTAAGTAAGAATATACGGCATATTATAATACAGTCCGCATTACTGTTAAAAATACTGTATGTGTCTGACGATAAATCTGCCACCTCCCTTGTTTGGCCATCTGTGTGCATCGCACACATCACACATATGGACGGAACTTAAATAAGATTTTATTTTCTGATACTTTTTTCGTATCTTGTCTCTCTTTCATTGAAATTCATTCTTCTGTCTCTTTCTCTATTTTTCTGCGGTCACATATACAGAGGATAAATGATCCATTCTTGCTGGGATGGGAACCAAACCCTGTATTTCCCATTGCCTTAATTACTGCTCTTTCACGATTTTGTCTTTCATGGTGCTTTTAAGAATGTAACCCCTGAGAAAGACGAGGTCTGCCTGTATGTATAATTAAGTATGAAATTTTATTTAAAAACCAACAAAATATAAATTCTTTTTTATAAATAAACTAGTATAACTGCCCGTCAAAAATGACAGGGATAATCGATTACCGTATGTACTCGTGTAAGCCGCTCACCTTTTTTCCCAAAACACCGGTGAAAAAAGGGGGTGCGCATCTTACACGAATTCTTTTATTTGCCGCGCACCTTTTTTCCTAAAATGTCGTGTCGGTAAACAAATATACGTTAAGCTAGCACCCATGCCGCATCTATTATTCTATTTCCAAATTGCGGTGTATTTAGTCATTTTCATTCATTGTATAAAAATTTTAGGTGAGTTTTAAGTTTATTAACGGGTGCTCCCCAAACTCGACGAAGTCGTCACAAGGCCACGGCGCATGTGCGACCAGTTTGGGTTGGTGGGGGTTTTGTGCTCACGGCAGACGACGCCTACCATGTTCAGATACGGCATGCATCCTTTATTCACTGATACGTCTATGAAAGTCATGGCCGCCATGGTGATCATTGAATGATCACCGATCATAAATTTAGTTCGCCAAAAAAATGACGACCGCTATGGTAGCGATCAGTGACCATATGGCTGGAAAATTACGTACGGCAGAATGATCGGTGATCGCTCCCGGAGCGATTTCTACCAAACGTGACCAATATGATGACAAAACAGTTAAGTGTTTAACAAAAGAGGACTATCGAGGAGATTTCTGCTAGTACCGATATAAAGAGATCACCCAATAAACTCATCACGTAGGAGTGTGAAGATGCTTAACTTGAGCATAGCATTTTTGAGAAATAGGAATTGGTGATTTAAAAAACCCTTTTTTGGCTCGAATAAAATTTTTCCCCTATAGCAGGCCCAAAAGCCAGGGTGTGCGGGTTACACGTGGGCGCGGCTTACACAAGTAAATACGGTATTCTGAAATAAAATTGAGGCAGTCTTCTTTGACCTGATATCATACCTCCTGCTGAGAGGCTTTCCTTCGATCCAAGCGAAAGTTCGAAACCCTCGCCACGAGTGTCTATTGTGCTTCAAAAGCTGACCTTAGTCTCCTCTTGCCAGGTATATTTCTATGTGACAGAGGGAGAGACAAACAGACAAAGGGATAGAAGAAGGCTTTTATATATTACTGAGACATTAAAATGTTTTTTTATTATATCATGATGCTATCCTGAAAATGTCATCAAGTTCGGTTCAATCGTTTGCGAGAGCTTCAAAAAGCATTACATGACAAAGTGACACTCTTTTATATATGTTTTATGATTTTCTATAGATAATTTATCGTTAGTAGTTCTTTGTGGTAAACATTGAAGACCAAATGAATACATAACTTTTGTTTAAATAAAGGACTTAAAAATATTTTTCCATTAATATTTTTTGTGCTGTAATCACCCCAGTCGCCCGGGCGATGATCACCAGGAAAAAGGGGGTTCGCCGGGATCCATCAAGGGAACACGAGGTATAGGATTTGGAATAACTAGTCAGTTGCAACCACACGGTTATACATCTTTATTCCGACTAACTAGCAGGGCTGTGGAGTCGGAGTCAGAGTTGGAATCAATTTTGGGTGGAGTTGGAATCGGAGTCATTAGAAATGTACCGACTCAGACCCCAGCTTCAAAATTAAAACTTATATTATTATAACATTGTTATATTATAAACTTAAAAATTTCCTATAATATATCTTTCAATTTGTAAATTTTGAATGCGTAATTCTTTTGTTTTACCCATAATTCCTTTCTTCAATACGTAAATGATATTGTGTTCTTAGTAACTTTTTCATTGTTAATTTTCAAGAAAAAGAGGGATGATGCAATGTAGAATATTATGGAATTTTTTGGGTTGAAAAGAACGTTCTGGAACATTTTTATTGATATATATAAAAGAAGCAGATGGGTCGCAGGGACTTACTTACTTAACTTTATAGGCAGATCTCTTTTGTTTGCGAAGTTATTGTGATTGATTTTGAAAGAAACAACTCTCCTCTTAAAAGTTATTTATTATTATTATTTTGGTGCAAACTCATATTCATATTTATAGGTATTACGTTATTTACTTTTATATTTAAAACAGTGAGTATTATTACAATTCTTGCCCTGCATAGACAGTGGTGAGTAATTGTAATAATATAGGTAACAATATATGGTAAATATATCATTTTACACTTATATTTTAAAAATTTTATACTTCTTTTTTCAGAAAAAATATTTCTAAGCTTCCCATGAAGTCAGCTGTATTTGAACATTTCACCATAACTCAAGATGGAAAACATTTTGTGTGTCATTGTATGATACATGACCCAGATGAAGACAAATGCTGTGATGCCAAGATCAGCGCATATTCAGGCAGCGATAAAAATGCTCCTACGAGAGCTACCAATCTAAAAAAACATTTACAGTGCTTTCATCCAGAAGTATTCAAAGCTGCCAATGAGAAGGATAACAGCAAAAGCAAGGAACTAATGCCCAACACTTCCAGCTAAGCAAAGGATCAGAAAACTTCTCAGATATTAGTTACAAGATATTTTGTCAGCGACAAAGTTACAGTAACAATGACGGCAGATACATTCAAAAAACATATAATAGAACTTGTTGCAAAGGATGGTGTGACTTTATCATTATTTTCAAGTCCGGCTTTTATAGGTCTGAATGGAGAAATGGCCCGCAAACTTGGTGTTTCTCTGGAAAGAGATAGTATTAGAAAACTAGTGATTGAGGAAGCCCTTAACCAAAAGGAAGAACTTAAAAAGACTCTCAAGGGACGCTTTGTATTCCTTAAAATGGATGCCTGCACATGCCACAGAATGAACTTTTTTGCCATCAGTGTCCGATTTGTTTGTGACAAGAATGAAATAGTTACCAAAACACTGGCAGTAAAAGACACCGAAGCTCTTTACACCAGCGAGTTTCTCCAGGTCTTAGTGGAAAAGGTTCTGCAAGATTATGAACTTAAAAAAGAACAAGTTCTTTGTATTGTAACTGACAGTGCTTCAAACATGATAAGTACAATTAAACTAATGAATGCAGATAATGAAGGTGACCAACAGCTAGAAGAACACTTCAGGTTCAGAGATATAGGAATGTTTGAAATTGAAGAGCACGCTCCTGCAACTATGGAACAAACTGAAGTTGTTACAGAACAACAACAACAACAAAATGATCCTTTAGATGATCTTGTTGAAGCTGCCTCAAAACTCTCCCGAATTCATCACATGCGTTGTGTTGTGCACACACAGCAGGTGGCAAGAGACAGTCTGCAAGAAGGACATGCTGCTGCTCTGATTGGCAAGGTGAGGAAATTAGTTACTGCTGCCAGAACACCTAAAGTTGATTCCATTTTGAAGAGACGCGCCGGAAAAGGAGCAATTATAGATCAAGCCACATGCTGGGGCAGTACCTACGTAATGATTCAGCGCTTGCTTGAACTGAAGCCCTTTCTTGGGGACATGGCCAACCTTCAAGTGATGCTAAGGTCAGTGGACACAGGTGACAGAATTGGAAGAGTTGCTTCATCACCCATTTACAGTGACTCAAAAATTACAAGCTGAGGACTTAACTCCTGGCATTTTCTTGAAGGAGTGGAAGAACCTGATATTTCGTCTGACCCAAAGAGGAGGGTTAATTGCAGATGGTATTGCTGCTTCAATGAAATGAAGAGAGGCACTATTATTAGAAAACAAGATTTTTTTGGCTGCTGTTTATGTAGATCCAATGCACCGGATTTTGCTGGATGATCAGCAGCTGACTAAAGTGAAAGATGCTCTGTTTGAGGTAGCAGTTAGGATGAATGGGTTACAGGAATGTCAGGAGGAAGAAGAAGTTAGTGTTGCTGCCATGTCTTCAACATCATCAACTGAGGATGAACTTGATTTTGAAAAATATTTGAATCACAAGGAGCGTGCAAAGCGTCGCCGCAAAGAAAAGGATTCCTCCAAACCTATAAAGAACAAAGTGAGTAAATTTCAGCTAAATTTCTCACTTGCATTAAAAGAAGTTGAAAAATTTGATCGTTCATCAAAACTAACAGTGCAAGAAGCCATTCCCTTATATCCTGAAATTGTCAAAGATGTTGCCCTGGTGGTTACTGCTTTGCCACCGACCCAAGTTAGTGTTGAGAGGTTGTTCTCTGCTCTTAGAATAATTAGATCAGATTTGAGGGCATCCATGAAGGAGGATCTGACTGAGGTGATTCTTTTTCTGAGGACAAATTCTTCATAGATTTATTAAAAATATTAAGTGCGTAACAGTGTATTGTATATTTTCATCTGACAGCATTTTTTTGTTCAGGTTCTTTGCTCAAATAAATATATTTTGTGGTCTATTTAGTCCTAATTTTGTACATATGTTTATTAAAGAAATATCCTGTTTCTTTAATTAATCTTTTTTTAATATATCCTATGTTTCTTTAATTAATCACTCTAACTCCATTTTTTAAGGAGTCAGAGTTGGACAGTAGAAAAATAGAGGAGTCTGAATCGGAGTCGGAGGTTTGGCATACCGACTCCACAGCCCTGCTAACTAGTACGTCGTCTTTTACCTTCCCTCGTTTCCAGTCCCACGGTCACCCTTGGTGTCCTCGCACAGCAATTTCCTCAGATAGGAAGAAGGGAGGGGGGGGTGAAGGAATGAAATGCCCACACAGCGGTTCTAACGAGAGGAAGAAGAGGTTGGGAATATTAGGCGAAGTTAAAAGTCAGCACATAGCTATCAAGGAACTGAGCTGGAAGGGGAGTTTGGAAAAAGTACATTGTGAGTGAATATACCAAAATTAAAGATCAAAAGGAAAGTTTACTAATTAAACAGCTGAATAAGTAAGTTATTTCTTTCATTTTATAGGAATGTCAGATGCGCTTTCATTAGGCTCTGCAGATGCATTTATTTTGCGAGGCATTGCATACAGAGCCACCAGCTCTTCTGCCAGTTGTTGCAGATAAGTTCGTTGAGATATCTTCTTTCAAGTAACTGTCTTGAAAATGACCCAGGCATTGATTGCTTCCAGGTCAAGCACATTGTAGAATGTGTGGATGGGCCAGCACCGTGTCCCTGCTCTTACTGAATATTTTCTGGCCATTTGGTCCACAATATCTACCCCATACTTCGTGCTTTTGTAATATGCAACAGTTTCAGGGGTCTTCTTGTCGTTGGCAACTACATCAATGGAGGAATGTTGGGAACTCAGGAGGAGGACATTTTTTCTAGGTTTGCGCTGGTAAACTGTTAGAGTCACGTGATCATGTCTGAAGAGTTTGATGACGTACAAGGGCTCTTTCATGCTCTTCACACTGGTAGGTATTTTTACTTCTTAAGTTTCTTTGCGAGAAGGAGAGAGGTGAAATAGTTGTCTGAAGTCACATTTACACCTCTGTTGAGGTAAGGTTCCATCGATTTCATTACAACATGATCTGAAACACGTTCATTTTCAGGGTGCGAATCATCCTTCCCTACATACGGGAAACCATTAACGATGTACTTGGAGTCTACATCAACAGCTAACCAGAACTTTTGTCCATATTTATCTGGCTTAGAAGCTATATATTGTGTGAAGGGACACCTGCATTTGCTAGGGAAGAGTTGCTCATCTACGGTAATGTTGGGACCAGGTCTGTAACATGAACAGCAGTTTGCAATAAACCGATTCCATACGGCAGAGAACAATGCAGATTTGTCTGTCTGAAGTCTTGCAGTGTGCGTTGATTTTTCATGAAATCTCAGAAAACGTTTGATTTCGCGAAACCTATTTCGTAACATGGTTTTCCTACAGAAGGGCAATCCCCAATTGTCATAACAGTTGAATATTGGCAGCGTTGATTTACGAATGTTTCTCTGAAATCAGGAAGAAAATAAGTTTTAAGAGTTGACATGGTAATTTATTGAGAATAATAAATAATAAAAATTTTTAATGCATTTGTCTCGTTTACACGATGGCTGTAAAACACGACAGCCTTTATCACAGTAGCTACTATCAGGAAACTGTCATCATGTAAACAGTGCAACAGCGACCGTCACGTAGATTCATCAAGAAGCCAGAAAATGGCAGCTCATCCAGGCATTAAATCAAGACAAAACGTAAATAGCGTTATTTTATCACATTTGCACTTTCGACCAACGTGTTCACTGTCATCTTTTCAATGCAGTTAACATAAACTTTAGGTTGTTTGCAGTGAAATGCCAGTAAAACAGAAATAAGGTTGAGTGAAATGTGCATAAAATGCTGGAATGGTTATTTTTACGATGCGTGAATTGCAGGAAACTGTAGTACTAAAATGAATGGGACAAAAACGGGACCTTTAAAAAAAGTGTAAATCGCGGGAAAATGTATATTGTGGTAATGTATATTCGGGGGAACACTATTAAATCAATAACCTAATCTCATAATTTACCTTGTTTTCCAAACAGGACGTCACCATCTGATGCTACTATTGTGTGCTGCTAATTATGATGACTTGACTATTTTATAGGACAATTGATTATTTGTTGCCTTTATGAATAATAAATTTTATTTTAATCTGAAAAGATACAACTTTGCCTCTATCATTATTGTGTACTGTGTCCAAAAATTAATTTTCAGAAGCATGTTTTTCGGGAAGGCGATATTCTGCTCAGAAATACTAAATATTTATCAGGAAAATGATTTTTGAGAAATTGAAATATTCGAGAAAATGATTTTTGGGAAATCAAAATATTCAGGAAAATAATTTTTGGGTAATTGAATTTCAGGAAAACGACCATTTGGGAAAATGATATGTGGGAAAATGATATTCGGGAAAGTGATATTTGGGAAAGTGAAAGTATATGCTTAGCATGCATTTTTATGCAAAGATGTGCGAGGTTGATTAGTATGTTAGGTTGACATGATATACACTATATTGCAATTTGTTTGTCATGATAATTTTAAATTTGTATTAAGAATTTTTAATGTGTGAATCAGTTATTTTAGTTATTGCTGTTATTTAATTTGTTTTCTCCAGGAGGATTTATCATGGAGGCAAAAAGGACATGTACACTTGGGTCATATGTTAGATGTGGCGTGTCTCTCTGTGGAAAAGTTAAAACTTTTGGAGAAAGAATGGCCATCAATTCTAAATGAATTGATAAGAAATACATTAGTTGATTATTCTCAACTGGATTCTTACATGAAAAAGTGTATGCTGGAATTAAAAATATACTAAATTTCAATACTTCTTGTGCATGGACATGTCAGGTTGTTAATATTGTTCCTTATCATAACTATATATCATTGCACTGCCCAGTTAATTGCATTGTTATTTAAATCTTGTATCTCAAGTTTTCTGAATGTTTTATAAATTGATTATGTATGTTCTTCAAATGTATATTTTTTCTATAACAGTCTTGATTGTTTTATTTATTTATATTTAAATAGCTCATAAACAGCCATTGCCAGCAGCTTTTGATGAACATAATCTTAAATATAAAATCCAGAATGTCCATCCGTCCATAGATCTGGAATGCTTGGTGATTGGTCAAATTCTGATTTCTCAAATTCTGATTGGTTGAAAATATAAACACATGGTGATTGGTCAAATTCTGATTTCTCGACTTCTGATTGGTCGAAAATATAAACCCTTGGTGATGGAGAAAATATTATTCAAAATAAATGCAGGAACTATAAAATATTTTGTATCAAGTAATATGGATTTATGATAATGTAAGTTTAGCTAACAATTATTTTGAATTACTAAAGTGTATTATTTATAAATTTTAGTGTTTCATTTACAAACACATTCATAAAGTATTATCTAATTTAATTGTCGTTATTTTAGTTTCCATTTCAAATAATAAAATTTTAACATGAAAAATTTACAGCATAACATGTTTTGATTTAAGTAATTCTTTTGGGTGGGGTTTTAAATTTGATTAATGTTAATCCATTGTTAATTATTTATAGCAACACTTTCACTATTTACTGATTGACCTAAGTGAATTCATCTATTTCAGTTAATCGAAGTAATTTGTGATTTATTAATTCTTCTTTGCTGAGCCTTACTACAGTAATATTCTTTTGAACAATTGTTGTGGATGAACTTATATTTCTGAAAGAATAGTCTGAGAACTAAAAAGGTATGATAAATTATTTACATTAAATGTTTTATTTTTCAAATAGTAGGTAATATAAATTTAGGGCAGGTATGGTAATTCATTTACATTAAAAGTTTTATTTTTCAAATATTAATATAAATTTAGGGCAGGAATGGTAAATTATTTGCATTAAAAGTTTTATTTTTCAAATAGTAATATAAATTTAAGGCTAGGGCTGTTCTTCCGTATCATCCCTTCTATCTTTCAGGCCTATATCATAGTGTATGTATAGGCAAAGTATAGGTTAGGTTAGGTGTAGATTAGGAATTTAGTTTTGTTGAGTGGAATAAAATTAAAATTTTTAAATATATGTATTAACATGATTATATATATAAAATATTCAATTTATTATTTATTCTTTGCTGAAGTTTACTACAATAATATATGTACTTAACTAACTTAAACATCCCCCTGTGGGTAGGGGAGTAGAATTCTCCTGCAGCCCCTCTGCTGGTCGTAAGAGGCGAACATTGGGCGAGGAGACAACCTCAAAAAAAAACTCACAGTAAACTTGGTAGTTTACCAAACAGCAAGTGGGTCTGCTATTTGCATTTAGCCACAACATCCGGCTATTGGCCCACCCGCGTTTACCGTGCGTGCAGACCCGTAAGGTGGAGAAGAGATGCCTGGTGGTTGAGCTTTCTGGACCTCATCTAGGTTTTGGATGCCCAAGATGCAGTCCCCGAGCAGCACACCACTTCAGCCTCGGATTCACTGTAAATGGGATGTTGGGTGCTAGCCACACCCGATGAATTGGCTTGCAGTCGCATCTTGACGTTCCGGTTGGTGAGTGCTGATGCTATGGGGGTCTGTGTAGAGGGGTCAAAGGTGCATGGGTCTGGAGGGCCCATGCACTGGAGATCTTACCCGAAGCAGACAACCGAGGCAGTGGTGCTATATCCGGCTGGTTAGCCCTGGTGACCGCATCAATTTGTGGTTTGGCATCCCATTTGTGGCTCCGTGGTGGGTGGGAAGACCAGAGGACGAATCTTAAAAATCTTACTATGGCGGAGAACAAATTTCCTCCCCTTAAAAGATCCTATCTGGACAAGGATGGGGGAAGAACCCATCCAGAAATGGATGGGGGAGATAAAGTTCATAAATGCAACAAATACCTGATAATGAAACGTGAAACAGAAGGTGAGACATTTACTAAAGTCTCCCTTCTTGATATATAATGCTCTGTCATCACAGGTACCTGGGCCACTTCAATCCGTAAAGAAACTTAGGGATGGTACTCAACTAATTCAGACATTCAACGAGGCACAGAGCATGAAAACACTGGGTATGATGCTGCTCAAGGACATGCCAGTCAAGGTGGAGGTGCATAAAACCATCAACACCTGCCAGGGGGTTATAACCAACTATGACCTTCTCTACACAGACTGTAAGAGGCTTACAATTAAGAGAAATGGTGAGATCATCAATTCTACCTCGATGATCCTCACCTTCTCCCTTGACAAGTTGCCAGAGAAGGTCAGAGTTGGTTATGAGGTCTGTTCAGTCAGACCTTATATACAGAGTCCCCTGCGCTACTTCCAGTGCCAGAAGGTTGGGCATACTGCACCTTGTTGCAAGGGCAAATCAACCTGCCCCCGGTGTAACTGGGAAAAGCACGAGGACGAAGCATGCAAGGATGCCTTACCCTGCGTCAACTAGAGGGCCCACACCTGGCTTTCTCTCAAGACTGCGCATAGTTGCAGGAAGAGAAGAAAGACATGGAAATCAAGACGATCGAAAAACTTTCGTATTTTGAGGCTCAAAACAAATACAGATCTCTTATTGCTCCAGTCTTCTCTAAGTCCTTTGCATCCATTGCAGCAAACCCAGTTAAGAAGAGTACAATAGCAACTCAGGCCGATGAATTACCACCGAAAAAAACAAAAAAAAAACAGAACAAAAAGAAAAAGCCACAGCGGACATTGGCAGCAAAAAGAAAACAAATAAGATAACGATTCTAAGCTCACCAAAAAAGGATCCAAATTGCAATGCCCCTGTTGTGACCCAGAAAAAACCTGGGTCACCTAATAAAAAAGCTGGAGGGAGACCGGACAAGACTCCGTTACCTGGTCCCTCCTGCAAACCTCCTCCTGGAACTGAAGAGAGGATGGAGGAGGACACTTTCTGAGGGTGAGTGGGAGAACTCTCTCACTACTCTCCGGAAGAAAGGGGGGGAGGGAAAATTAAAAAGATAAGCTTTCTGTGAGATGGACATTTTAAAAAATTTTTAGCAGGAAGATATTTTAACCAATATTTATTTAACTTTTAATCATGTTTTTAGCTATACAGTGCAACTGCAGCAGTTTTTACACTCACAAGGAAGAGTTGGAGATTCTTATATCTGATCTCAACCCTACGTGCATATTTTTGCAAAAGACTCATTTTAAAGAATATGATAAGATGAAAATAAAGGGTTTTGATGTCTTCCGAAAGGATGACTTAAGTGGCAATAGGGCTCAAGAGTGGTTGTAGCCATCAGGGAGGCCCTTTACACCTCCCAGGTGAACCTGCAGTCACTCTTCCAGGCAATAGCCCTTACCATAGACGCTCCGATGGAAATTACGTTCTGTAAATTATACCTCCGGGAAGGGGCACCAGTGAATCAGAGGAACCTGGAAGATCTAGTCAGACAGCTACCTAGGCCATTCATGTTGTTAGGGGATTTCAAAGCCCATAACACCTTCTGGGGAGACACGATGGCTGACAATAATGGTAGAGGGTGTCTCGTGCAAAACTTTTTAGACAATTTTAACCTAATTTTATTGGACGACCATGAAAAAACGTTTTAATTCTTTTAATAGAGAATATTCCTCTACTGGCCTTTTTATCAATACAAGTCCAGTAGCTCTACTGTTTTCAATGCCCGTCCACTCAGATCTTTGGGGAAGTGATCACTTTCCCATTTTAATCAGAAAGAGAGGTCCAGTTAATAGCTTTCACTATCCACATAAACGGATTTTAAGAAAAGCTAACTAGACAGATTTTAAAAATGAAGTAAATTTTAGTTTTGATGCTAGTCTCAGTTCTCTACAGAACACGAGATGCTTTGCAGATGCCGTAATAACTGCTGCAGAAAAGTGCATCTGGAAATCATCAGGAAAGCCACATTGTCCACCAGTTCCATGGTGGAACAATGACTGTGCGACGGCTATAAAAAACAGGAAAAGGTCACTGCGAACCTTCACTAAATATCCCACAGCTACAAACCTGACAGCATTTCGGCAACTGAGGGCGAAAGCTTGACAGGTGGTGAAGGATGCCAAGAAGGAATCCTGGATGAAGTATGTGTCATCCATCTACCACCGTACACCTATATCGCGTTTCTGGAATAAAATCAGGAAATGTAAACCGCGTCTTAGCGAAATCGCATCTTGTGAATTCGCTCTATGTGAGGTTTTACTGTACTCTACCAGTTCTACAACTTTTATTTGAAAAATATTTTGATATGAGCAATACTTACGAGATATGACGAAAATTTAATTTTTTGTCCCCAGTAAAGTGGTACTCCTGATTGGCGTACGTGATCATTTTTGCGATTTTCGTATTATATTTGATTGAAAGTCCTTAATATCAAATTTGATGACAATCCGTTCGTCCCCGTTTACACGTTCCCGTTTTCATGCGTGAAAACGCGCCTGTCGTCCTGCGCATGCGCACAAGCAAATTCCCCCGAAGAAAGGCGTCGGGCACGAAACGGCCGCGTCTCCCGATCCAGGCCTGCCAAAAACAAGTTGATTGGCTGAGTACTGGCACGTGACACTGGTGACGCGCAGAACCAGTCAAAGAGGACAGCTTTCTATTCTGAATCCATCTTACTACGTACGCTACCGCAGGCAGCTAGTCATCCAGGCGCCTGTTTTCAGGCACGAAAACGGGAACGTGTAAACGGGGACTTCGGTAGAAGCCGAGAACGAACATGCGGACGGACGGACGATAATAGGCGCTCACGCTGTATGCGAAACGCGCCTAAAAAGCAATTCCCTGTCTATAACGCTAACTTAAACGCTAATAACTCGAGAAGTAATTAAATGGAAACTCGAAATTTGGCAGGGATGATTGATTAACACTTTTTCAGTTGATTACGAATTTAAATCGCGAAAAATTCCTTGGTTCGACTCCAATGCAGATACATATTTCCATTTCCCATTACTTAACACGTAAAACGCGATTTTTCGACGTGCAGGCTTTTATTCATTTGGAAATTAAAATTAGAAGGAATTAACCTACGACCTTCGGATTTGAACCATTTTGAAGAAAAAGTTATAAAGTTTTTTATTCTGTTCAACGTTTTTCGCCCACAGTTCGAAATGTCCCATGTTAAACGTTTAATTTACATATTTTATGGAAATCTTGCCATTTTAACGGAATGATGTCATGGTGACTAATTATATTGTTAGACCTCAAAATCCGATTGTTATGTCAATCCTTATGGGAATATAAGTGCGCTTTGAATGCTTTAATACGAGAGAGAGAGGAAGGAAGGAGAAAGAGAGGGGGGAGAGTGAGAGGCAGAGAGTTGGAGGAAGGCAATAATGTAAATTTAATTAAAGATAGTCTGTATTATTGATGGACTTTTATACTATTTATATTACTACGTTTTAGTGATATTATTGCATGGCGTTGTGTTCTACAAAGCAAACCATTTTTAAAACTACGTAAGTAACTCAAATAATTAGAATTAGATTGTCCACAAATTGTGATCGGATAAATCGTTTCATTAATTCCAAACATTTCTTAAACATTATGTAGTAGTAGTAGTAATTAGGTTTTTGAGGTGCGTCAACAGCTAAGGTTATTTTGCACCGTCGAATTCTCTTAGAGAAAATCAACATACATCACAACATCCATGCCCCCGAAGCGGGATTCGAACCCGCGACCTTTGGGTTAGAAGGCAGGCGCACTGCCTACCAGTCTAATTCGGCCGGCTTAAACATTATATATTTACGCTTTTGTCTTTGGTTAAATTAATTAATTTCTTTTGTTCATTCATTTTATGTTGATCATTGTGTTCTTGAGGGTTTTAAACACAATTTCTTTTTTTTTAATTTTAGTTCCCTCTGATAATCCGGAAGTTATTTACAGATTTTAAGGTTAGATGGATGGTAACGGAGGGGGGAGATGGAGGGAGGGAATTAGAGGGAAGGGGTGGAGATGGAGGGGGAGGGAGTTTATATGTTATTTTCGTAAGATTTTCTTCCTTCATTCATCTAAATAGGAAAATGCGGAGCGCTTTTCTTCATTTTTGCTTTATTCGACGTGTATAACTGTGTAATATCTTATTCTTGCGATGCTTACAAGTTACACGGTCGAAGTTTTAGATCTACTAAATCCGTTGAAATTCAACGGGAAATTCTGCTAGTTATAGAATAATGCCATCCAGGAATGCTTAAGCCTCTTATCATACCCTTGTATATCCAAGGTTCCTGTATAAGAGCAATATCTATCTTTCCCTTAGCAAGTTTTTGGCACAGAACCGCTGATGCCGCCTTACTATGGTGTAAGTTCATTTTAAGGATCTTCATTTTCCTTCCTATTTTTTTGCAGATACAAGTTATTGGGTATCTGTAACAGTCCCCCCTCCCCAGTATCTGCTTTACTGATGTCTTTATCTCCTTCTGAGGGTATGCTGGTACTGCCAGCTCCCCACAGTGGTACGCTGGACTCTTTTTTTGGTATCCTTGTCCATATTGGTCCTACGAGTAACGGGGAAATATTCGGTCACCATCCGCGGAGCCCCGACACGGATAGAAGGCTACTTACAGTGGGGTGTCGCCCGGTGCACAATACTGCATATTTTGCTACCCCAGTATAACTCAGCCCTCGGCACGATGCCTTACATCTTGGCTTGGGTAGAACCAGAGCCCCGTTAGCCAGCTGCGTGCGGAGGTCTGGCGTCCGGTGCCGCTGCCAGAGGCGCCGAACCTTGTTCCGGTAGGAGACAAGGAGACGCACCGTTCCAGGGAGCCGACGAGAGAGCACCCTGGGTAGCGGTCTGCACCGGCCGAAATCTTCTGCCCAAGCCCGGCCTGGCCCATTCATAATTGAGTCCACCCCATTTTTGCACCCAGGCCCGGCCCGAGGCCCGAATTATTTTAAACTGGCCCAAATTCAGCCCGACCGTGGACATTTTGTACATTCTTCAGTAAACATATACCCTTTATAAAGTATCTTTTTATGTTTAAAAATTTTCTGAGCATTTCAAAGGTAAACGCACTTTTTTCTGAAATTCCTTGATTAAATCCATTCTGGTATTTTTGGGATTTATAAAAAGTTTTAATAACACAAAATATATTTCAAACCACAATTGTACGAAGAATACAAAATATGTCAATTTCTATCAGTACGGAAGACCAATATCATCTGCTATCCAGAGCGAACTGACGACCAATGGCGGATACAAGGGGAGGGCAGGGAATGAAGCTTCAGATGTAAGACTCCCAAAGATCCTGCTATCTCCTAAGGCAAACAGAACTCTCTTGATAGTGATAGAGGTAGTTGTTTAAGAGATGGTCGGTTGGCAGGAATTCGTGGGTGCTCTAGTGGCGGCCTGGGAGATGTGTCACTTGTAAAGGAGATAATGGAGAACTCTCCCTAAAAGAAATAGTGAAGACGAAACAATGCACAGTGGCGCAAACATGAAAGGGGTCCACTGGGTCCTCAACTGGCCCGAACGGGAATGGCGTCAGATAAATCGTCTAGGCCCGAGCCCATTACTTTTCAGTCTTACCCGGCCCGGCGCACGGGCCGGGCTTAAGCCCATGGGCCGGGCCCGGCCCGTGCAGACCTCTACCCTGGGAGCATATCTCCAGGGGATGTTGTCATCCATGGTCTTGCGGATGGTGGAGGTGAGAGACGCGACCATATGGTCGGCCTCTGCCCGAGAAATAATAATTTTGCCTTATAATGCTATTCATAATAATTTAAATATCTATACCCCAAATATGGAGAAAGTCATGTGTTGGCCGCATCAGATTGTTTTACCAACTTTTAATTGTTACATACCAATTCAGTGAAACATCCATTGACCCAATTGCCTAGTTTCACGAGCAGTCGTCGTGCCATCTTACATGGACTTATGATCGGCTGTCTTCGTCATGCATCACCGACCTCTTCAAGGTCCAAATGCTTAAAGTGGCACTGTCAATATTATTTGTTAGCGGACGAATAGAGGAACTCCCCAAGTTTATATTTCATCTGTTTTTATAATTGCCGTGTTCAGACGAGTTTTTACTGACAATGAGTATTACGGAATGCCATGCGACGGGTGAAATTGTCTATTACGATTGTGATTATTACTTATTGTTAGTTTAATTCACTTCTATGCAAAAATAACCCACCAGAAATCAAACATTGTCATACACAACTTATATAGATAAGTTTATCGCATAATAGTAATTTTTATTTTGAATGCAATGCAAAAAACTTAATGCAAGGACAGTTTGATGTTCTCTTGGTCAGTGGCTCACACCGGGTCTACCGGGTACGGACCCCCTCCCCCCTTGGAAAATTGTGATTTTTCTAAACTGCGGAAACATACATCGTTATTTTAAATTTGGGTTCAAGGTTCAAGGGCGCCGTCAGAAAGGAATCGGAGACGAATTGCTCCCTTTGTTTTTAACATAAATATAATTAACTAGCATAATTGCCCGTCAATATGACGGGATGTCTTTAGTTAACATTAAAATAGTTGCCTCCCTTCCCCTCTTCCTCTCTCTCCTCCTCCCTCTCTCTCCTCCTCCCTTCTTCCACCTCCCTTCCACTCCTTCCCTTCTCCCCCTCACTCCCTCTCTCTCTCTCTTAAATGTATGAAGGGACTATATAGTCTGAACTTCACCCTCAATAGTCATTTTTCTATCTTCCTCCCTCTCTCTCCCTCCCTTCTTCCCCTTACTCCCTCTCTCCACCCCTTCCCCTTCATTTCCTCTCTCCTCCCTCCCTCCCCCTCCCTTCCACCCTCTCCTTCCCTTCCCCTCTCTCTCCCTCCCTCCCCCTCCCTCTCTCTCCCTCCCTCCCCCTCCCTTCCACCCTCTCCTTCCCTTCCCCTCCCTCTCTCTCCCTCCCTCCCTTCTTCCCCTCACTACCCCTCCCTCTCTCCACCCCTTCCCCCTCATTCCCTCTCCTCCCTCATTCCCTCTCTTGCCTCCCTTCCAACCTTCCCTTCCCCCCTCACTCCCTCCCCTCACTCCCTCTCGCCACCCCTTCCCCCTCATTCCCTCTCCTCACTCATTCCCTCTCCTCACTCATTCCCTCTCTTCCCTCCCTTCCACCCTTCCCTTCCCCCTCACTCCCTCCCCTCACTCCCCCTCCCTCTCTCCACCCCTTCCCCCTCATTCCCTCTCCTCACTCATTCCCTCTCTTCCCTCCCTTCCACCCTTCCCTTCCCCCCTCACTCCCTCTCCCTCCCTATCTCGTATTAAAAGCATTCAGAGCACGCTTACATCCATAAGGATTGATACAAAAATAGATTTTGAGGTGTAACAATATAATTGGTAGCCAAGGCAACATTTCGTTAAAATGACAATATTTACACAAAATATGCGAATTAAACGTATAACATGAGCGATTTCGAATTGTATGCGGAAAAGACGAACAGAATAAGAAACTTTGTAATTTTTTCTTCAAAATGGTTCAGATCCGAAGATCGTAGGTTAGTTCCTTCTAATTTTAATTTCCAGAACAATAAAAGCTTGCACGCCAAAAAATGGATTTTTACGTTACCTTACGGAAAATGGAAATGTCTTCCTTGGAGTCGAACCCAGGACTTTTTTGGAGATTTATTTTCCTCATTACCTTAAAATAGGTTAATCAAGCATCCTTGCCAAATTTCAATCTTCTACCTATTCGGGAAGTTTGCTAAAACGCTCTATATCGACCATCGTGAAAGCGTCACCAACCAACCAATGGACCTGGGCTATTATAGTATAAACTAGTGCCCGTTGAATTTCAACGTGTTTAATGAATCTAAATTTTCGTCAATGCAACATGTAAAAATCGCAAGAATAAAATTTTGCAGTTTTAACCATCGAATATTTCTATATTATAAGTCTGTTTTAATTAATTAACTAAAAACTCACAGAAATTCCTTGTGAATAAAATAGTACCTTTCTTTCAACTAAAATAGCCATTGTTATTAGTTTTAAATTGATTATAGCATTAGGATTTCAATTTTATTAAATAACCAGAATTCCGGTTCCAAAAAATTGGTTCAATCTTCAACTGCCTCTGATAATACTTTAAATAGATTTTGGAATATAGTGTACCTCAATATCGTTTATCGTCTGCTCAGCACTCTTGCCTTCTCATTTTCCGAAACAACCACTTTCACCAGTTTTAAATGGATTTCAAACTTAGAAGAGAACTTGATTCAATTCAGTTAAAATAACCATAAATTCCAAAGAAAATCCTTTTATAATATGCAATGTTAACCTAGAATTCATTCATTCTGAAAATTGAACAAAAGTACTATGTACATATATTTCTTTCAACTAAAATAGCCACTCTTAACAGATTTTAATGGATTAATGCATTAGCATTTCAATTTCATGAAATAAGCAGAATTCCAGTAACAGAAAAATTTGTTGAATCTTCAATTGCCTCTGATAATACTTTAAATAGATTTTGGAATAAAATGTACTTTAATATCGTTTAGCGTCCGCTCACCACTCTGGACTTCTCAGTTTCCGAAACAACAACTTTCATATTTTTAAATTGATTTTTGCTTTGAAATGGTACTTCCCTGTTAACGGGAATACCTCAAAAAATAAACACGTATTGTTGTGATATGTTGTGATATTTTGTTTGTTAACAATGCGTAGCAAATCCCGTTAAGATATTTACGTTGATCCCTTAATGATGAATTTGTGGAGCTTGCCGAGGAGTGAAGAAGAAGCTGTATCTTTGCTTCAAGACCACTGTATTTTATCTATAGTGCGAATGTGCAAGAAGGATCATATTATGAAACTTTACTTCTGCGACAGAATATTTTGGAAATGCAACGCGAAAGCCTGTCAGCAGAAGCATTCATGTGGCGAAAACATAACAAAGAAATCGACATATTTCCAGCTATTCTAAATGCCATAAAGACATATTGGCCCCCTAGTAACATAAATTTATATTGTATTAGTAATTATGTTGCTTTTATTAATAAATAAGTTTAAAAAAAGTGTGATTTCTAAGTAATTCCCCCGTTGTTACGCATTGTTAACAAACAAATACGTCTTAACATATCACAACAATACATTTATTTTTTGAGGTATTCCCGTTAACAGGAAAGTATCCAAAATACTTGAGTCAATTCAGTACAACTTCCACTTTACATACTGTAAATTCCAAAGCAACTCCTTTTATAATAGGCAATGCTAGCCTAAAATTAATTCATTCTGTAAAGTGAATAAATAAAGTTCTTTCTTTAAACTATAATAGCCACTGTTATTAGATGTAAATGGATTATAAGCCTTAGAACTTACTCTGTATTAAATAAGCACCAAAATTCCTTTTATAAAAAGAAATTAAAAGATCCAATGTTGTTTCTTCGAAAATTGCCTGTTAACAGTTTTAAATGTCCTTTTAATTTTAATTTATATTCGTTTCCAAACTTCAGCCATTGTTACGAAATTAATTCGAGGAATAACAATATCAATTCGTAAGCACGTATGGTTTACAAAGAATTTAATTTAAGAATGCTTTTTATTTCCAATTTTTCTAAAATGACACTGTTGATACTTAAAATTATTTATATTTACGTTAATATACTTATTTTCCACAAAACACGCCAATCTCTCCCCTTCCTTCCTCTCTCTCTCTCGTATTGAAGCTAACAATGATAACGGTCGACATAGCAACATCACGTTAAAATGTCGAGATTTCCACAAAATATGCAAATTAAACGTTTAACATGGAATATTTCGAACTGTGGGGGAAAAAAGACAAACGGAATAAGAAACTATAAATTTTTCTTCAAAATGGTTCAAATCCGAAGGTCGTCTGTTAATTTCTTCTAATTTTAATTTCCAAATGAATAAAAGCCTGCAAGTCGAAAAATCGCGTTTTACATGTTAAGTAATGGGAAATGGAAATGCCTCTCTTGGACACGAACCAAGGAATTTTTTTGCGATTTAAATTTGTCATTCTCTGAAGAAGTGTTAATCAAGCATCCCTAGCAAATTTCGAGTTTCTATCATTATTATTTCTCGAGTTATTAGCGTTTGCATAGCGTGACCAACCTACCAACCAACGGACGACGGCTATTATTATATAAAATAACGCAATACGCGACATTGATATAACTTGCACACAACTTTTGTGCTTGTCAAATATTTTGGATTCCCCTCCCCCCCCCCTTGAGAGAATCTTGTGTGCGCTACGGCTATTGGTGGTAAACAACGGTGGAATGACGCGAGCGAGAGACCTGAAAATATGGGAAACCAAAAAGATAACAAACATCGAGTTTGAAGCGCGTCAACTTAGGGCCGGGCAAGCGATTGTAACGCGGATAATTCGTTCGAAAATGAAATACACAACTCTGGCTCAATGTTCAGTGGGACAACATAGCGCGGAGATTGCCTGTATGATTATATTTTTAGAGGTAAAAACTATTACATCATATTGCTGCAACCTTTTCTTCTCCATCCCATACTCAATGTCGCGCATTGTCTGATTCTCCATTCATTTAACATTTATGAAGGGACTTTAATGTTATTATGAATAAAATAATTATATTATGTATTTTTATTGTTTCGATTTCTGGAATGAATATTTTGGCAACGAAATTTTTTAATATAAATTCATTTCTTAAAGAAAAACTGTTTCCCATCATCCATGAAAACTGACATTATAAAAATGAAGAAAAGAACTTCAGGGAACGAACGAGTGTAATATTGACGAAATTCTAAAGAAGATAAATCTTCATGAATGGTAACACACTAACGAATTGGGAACAAAGGAAATGCATAATTTTATCTATTTTTGCATAGGCTTAATGCAGTGCTTTTGTTTCTTCAGTTTTAAACGATTTTAAAAAATTACCAATGTGCCAGAGAATCGGGTCTACCTGTAAGTGTGTATAAACTACTACTAACGACGGCTGTACGAAAATAGATCTGACTGATGAGGAAGCGGTGTTTTACCTCGGACAGGAAATAATTTATTCAGTCCCAACACGGAAATTCACACCACCGACGGGAGTTGCCTCTCAACTCAACAAGGAAAAATGTTACTATACGCTCTATTACAGTGCTTTTCAAACTTTTTCAGCCGCGGAACTCTTTTTCAAGCTCAAATCTTTCGCGGAACCCCAAATATTTGTACACGAGTGCACAAATAAAATAAAAGATAAATAAAAACAACAATTAAAATCATCATAGCTTCGATACTTTCTCTATACTATGCATATAGAGAAAGTAAAAATCAAATTAATTCTTTTGCGATATAATTTCGTGTATTCCCTTTCTTTTTACTTTCTCCATATGCGTAGTATAGAGAAAGCATTGTTTTCATGAAAAAAATCGACTTCGAGATTTCAACGGAAATACATGTTTTGAGGTCCCTAGATCATGTTTAGACTATTTTCGGAATGATGTTTGTGTGTGTATGTGATTGAGGGCGCTTTAACTCGAAAAGTACTTGCCATATCATTACCAAATTTCATATATAACACTTTGGTATGAGCACGAAGAGCTGATTAGTTTTTGGACAATACTGGTTAACCGGAAGTCGATGTTTATTCGAAACCCAATTCGGTTTTGGCGAAATATCATTGTTGTATACACAATTCTATACAAAGGTTATACAACATTCATTTGAAACAATTTTCCATAGCAGTTATTGTTTAGTAATTATTTATATAATCGGTTTTTTTGGTTTAAAACATCATTATTGTATATACAACTCGATACAAATATTATAGTGAATGTAATTTCCTACACTTTTTATTTGAAACAATTTTCCACAGCCGTTAGGAATTATTTATAAATAATCGGTTTTTCGGTTTCCATCAAATATCTCCTTAAAAACGTCATTATTGGTAATCTTTGTGAGGACCAAAGTTGTAGAGAATAATATTTCTTCCAAGTTTTGTTTGAAACAAATTTTCGTAGAACCATCCATTTCGGAGATATTTAACTTATTCGTAAATTTCCAGTACGCAGCGCCACCATCTAGTGGTGAATTCTGTAAACATATTCAACATATAATTTACGGCAATAAGGACGACTATTCTTCTACAATACGAATAATTTTGCTTTAAATGCTATTCATAATAATTTAAATATCTATACCCCAAATATGGAGAAAGTCATGTGTTGGCCACATCAGATTTTTTACAAAAAAAAGTTTCCGCTATACCTTTGCGGCAGTTTTAAAATATTAATAACCGATCTTAAATTATTTCAAATTTTTCACGGTCCACCTCAAATTCTCTTGCGGTTTTATGACCCATTGAGAAACACAAGCATAGAATTCAAGATATTTTGCGCCGAAAGGGTTTAAGAATTACCATCCGGTTGGAGGGCAAAGGGGATGTCTAAGGGGGAGATACGATCGCTTCTTCCTCCTTGGATCCGCCACTGCCCTCATTCTTAGTTGCGATTTTATCTCCTCTTCCTCCCCTCCCCATCTATCTCGATAGATCCTAAATAAAATCGGTGGGTCCCTTCCTTTTTTCTATTTTATTGCAGATTCTTTAGTTTTATGACGCAAGAAGTTATTTATAGTAACTGGCGTTGGTAGAGGGATAAGTATTGAATTTTTCAGCTGAAAATTATATTATGGACTCGAATACTCCTGTGTGCCAGGCAGTTCGCAGTTGATGCCGTCCTTGTTTGCTAGCAGAACTACTCGACACTTACAATTAGATTCTGAAAAGTGGTACAGGAAGAGGTGATAGTGCGGGCAAAGAAAGAAACGTGTATTCAGTTTTTTTTCACAATCGCCATGTGCTTCAGCGATCTTCGAGAGCAGTCTGTAGCGTATCCAAAACTTCCAATTGCATTTTTTTCTTATATATATTTTTTCTTAACATTTTTAGAACTTTTTATTGCCTTTTCCTTTAATGCTGTTGGAATTTAGATCCTCATTAGACGTTCTCATCCGAGAAAACTTGACTCATCTAGCTTATAATAATAATAATGATTATAATTTAAGTTTTAGCCGGAATAGTAAAATTCCTCCAAATTAATATTTTGGTATGGTTCAAAGAAAATTTTACACACAAAAATATTCTCAAATTAGCAAGTTTAGAATTCAAGCATTCAAGTTCCCGCTATCCAAAGGCTTATTACCGCCTGGAAACTAGCACCGCCTCTAGTATCATGCTCGAGATATACATTAAAAGATCAATTTCTGCGGTCACTAAGATAACTTTAATTGCAAATACATATTAAATTTTCGCGTTCTCTTTTCCCGCCCTCAGAAATTGATTTTCTTTAATTAATATCTTATTTTCTGGTGTGCCCCTAAAGTAAATAATGATCAAATTTGTATCCCAAATAATAATAAATGTATACGAGCTAGTGGTATAATTATTTTTGCGTGACATTTCACAGACCAAACTTCGAATTTAGGAAAACTAGAAAACATTGGACAGTATAAATTATAGTAAATTGTAATATCAATCGACAAGTAAAATTCCTCCACTTACAGCTTGGTGACTTCTCATTTACTATTTAAATTGCCAATCTGCAGATTTGACCCAGAGTCTTCTGGTTTAAGCAGATATCTCCGGGCTCTGGCTTGCAATTAGGGAATATTCGGATTTAGAGAAATACATTCATGCTTATCTCGAGAAGATTATTTCGCCGATAAACAACATTTATCCAGATTAACTTAATCCCTTACGAGTAAATATAAAGACATCTGAATGTCTTCTAGTTTATCTGATTTCGCTGGCTTCATATCCGAACCAAAATAAGAAAAGTTACCGTAACTTTCAAATGCAATAGAACATTATTTAGTTTCAATAAATTGTTTTTGTTATAAAAAATTAATGTAATAAATAGAACATGTTACTAAGGTGGAAGTAGGTTTAAGAATTTTCTAAATGCTTAAGTTTTCATGTTACGAATAACAACAAACTTCTTTCTTTCATTGAAAGTTTCTTTTCACAATTTCCCAATTGTGATTAGCAACCCTATTTGCATTACAGGAAGCTTTCATGATCGTGCTTTGCAGAGTGCCGACAAAAGAATTACGTAATGCGTCGAAATGCATTGATGTTTTAGTAGAAGCTAATGTTTCTTTAACATTTTAGTGAATTTAGTTTACTGAAAAAATATGTCGACTGCCTCTAAAGAAGTTTATAGACCGGTTGCAAAGATTATTAGGTTTGCTCATCATGGCTGTACTAACAGACCTTTTTTTCACATAGTTGTCACTGGAGTAAGTCATGAAATTTTTATGGGGTTTCTTTTTTAAGCTTGAACATTATTATTGTAATCTACAAAAATTTGCTGACATGTCGTGACTTACAGGTAAAAAGAGGACAACATCAAGAACCTCTTGAGCAAGTGGGGACGTACGACCCCTTACCTAACGTGCATAACGAAAAACTTGTTTCATTTAACTTTGATAGAATTCGATACTGGATGTTACGTGGTGCAGTGTTTTCTAAGCCGGTAGCAGAATTATTAGGTAAAGTATCAAAGCATTCTATATGTAAATGCATCACCATGTGCCTGAATTACTTAAAAGCTGTAAATTTAAAATATACATTTACTATTTTTTATTTGTAACAGGACTCGCAGGGTTTCTACCATTACATCCGAGAACTATTATGACTGCATGGAGAAACAGAATGAAAGAAGACCCAAAAGAAAATAAATCAGAATGACTTTGATTTTCAATGCCGTTTTAAAAAATTAATTATCTAGACAAGATTATTTTTTTGCAGATTTACTTGACATCGAACAAAAACATTAACTACTTCACTCGTTCGATTATTTTTTCTTGTAAATATGTTTCATTTATGTCAAGTTTCTACATGTCAGTTTGGATATAAATATTTGATCATAGTAACTTTGTACTTTCTTTCATTTAAGCTTTTAAAAAACGTAGCAATGCGGTGATCTCATGCAACTTATTGCAAATAATTTTGGGAAAATGTTAGACTCAAAATAAAGGGCGTATTTGCTAATCAGGTGTTATTACATCAAGAAGAATTATGCCAAAACTTTCGCATAAATATTAAAATGCTATTTGATAACTAAATTAAATTGTCAAAATTACTAACTGATATTTCAGTGTAAACCTCAATATCATTCAACTAAGAATATGTGTAACCAAAATTAAAATAAGTTTCATTGCCTAAATAAATATATTTACCACGTGGTGAGATACTAACATAAACTCGTTCTCTTTCTAGCTCTATAAATCAGTCATTTTCTTTTCATTAGTGAATGAAGACCATCTCATGAATCTTCCACTTTTTCTCTGCCTTCCTCTTATTTAGCCTTAAGAGCTTCAGAATCTCTCTTACCCATATGTCTTTCAGTCTCTTGATATTTATTTTGATCCATTTGCAGGGGTGCTTTAAGTCATTGTGCACCCATAGGCAGAGTAAATTTTTGTGCCACCTCAAACTCATACTTTTTGCCATAAGCTTTAAAAATGAAGCAGCTGTTTTAAGAAATTTGGTGCCCCCATGCCCCTTAAAGTTCGGCGACTGTAGGCAGGTGCGTACTTGGCCCAGTGGATAAAGTGATACTGTCCATTTGATAATATTAAATATCCAATGTTGTTTATTCCTTCTGACAATGTTACATGTCCTTTACTACTTAAAGCAGGGATGGCAAATGCTTTTTGTGTAGCATCTAAGAAACTAATTTGAATCATCAGAATTTTATTCACGTGTCACTAGTTTCCTCCCTTAAAAAGCTTCATATTTCATACATAAAATACAGGCTTACATGTGCCATATCTGGGATGCATGACACGTATTAGCCATCACTGATTTAAGCCTTAATTTTCTCAATTATGTTGTGGACCACTCTTTCCTTGTTTTTTATTTCAGTTTTTGGATGATTCATGCTTTGTATTGTTCATGTCTAGCTTCCATTGCTGTAAGTCAGAAGGGGCAGAATACACTAGGGCAGTTATGGCAAACCTATGGCATGCGTGCCATAAGTGGCAAGCAAGATGATTTTGGTTGGCATGCCAACGAAAGGTGAAAACAAATCAAAGCATTTATCATACTGATTTAGTTCCGCAGAAACATTTGTGTTATTTAGTTAACTATTGTAAACATAAGATTTATGGTTACAAATCTCAGTCTCTTATGCCTTGATCATGAATTTAATTTAGTTGGCACGCAAAAAAAAAATCAAGGACTTTTTTGTGGCGCACATGGTGGAAAAGATTTGACAATTTCAGTAATATTGGCATGCGGTAATAGGTTTGCCATCACTGCACTAGGGAAACAGCCTCCTATAGAGAAAGATTTGAAGACACGTGCATTATCTTTATTCACTTCATGGCATCTTCACCTTCCTTCCTTCAAGCACTGATCTTCCCATAGAGATAGTTGACTCAAGTAAATCAGTAAATTCCTAGAGATCCACTCCACGGAAATATATCTCCCGAGGATCTCTGAAAGAGTTTTGCATGACCTGTGTTTTATAAAACCCTCATTGAGATCCAGTATTTCTGCTCCATTTCATCTCTTCTTTTTGGAGCTCTCATAGGATTCTTGCTTACAGTATGTGAAGAGCAAAGTGCAGATAACTCAGATTTTATCTGTTTACATTTATATATATTTCTCTCTATTCTAGAGCTAAAGGCACTTGTTTCTTTGTGCAGTTGGTCAGAGTCAAATTGCTTTTAGATATTCTTGGCAGAAGTTGTTTTTCCTTGTTTCATCAGTGCATTAAACGCATGGATTCAGACTGTGTTGAATGCTTTTTAGTCAACGAAGGTGATACAGGAATTTGTGCAAATGATTCAGTCTGTCACTACTGATGTTGGGGATCAAGGGCTCCTACTATTTTTCATAACAATTCCTGTCACATTACTAGGGGAATAGTAATTAAAAGCTATGTAAATAGTGAAAAAGAGGGAAGTAGAGAACATATGCGAAATATAAATTTTTAATGAGTAAAGAGCCAGTTTAGATATATCAAGCCAGGGATCTTATAAACTTTTGGGAAGGCCCTGCAAACAATTGTGTATTATTGAAATAGAAGGTTGTGTCCTTATACTAAAGGCCAGGGGTCAGCAACCTTTTTCACAGGAAGAGCTACTTTCCAAGTCATGTACAACACAGAATATGAAGAGTCACAATCATTAGCAGATCCATAGGTGACGGAAACAATTGTCTCCTAATCTTGCCGGTTTTACTTTTTGTGATAATCTCTGTAAAACAAATGTTTCTTCTAATAATGCATTCATACATTTTATTTTTCTGCTATTTCTATTAAAATAATTAACAAAGCCAATTTTGTGCAAGAATGTTTTAGGTGTTTCACTAGGGATAAAAGCTGTTAGGAATCGCATGCAAATCCTTAAAAAGCCACAAGTTTCTAACTCCTGTGCAATGTAGACAGGGTGAAATAATTTGTGGGCACCACTGTGATAAGCAGTAATGCATCTAAAACGTTAAAGGTGTCAACCCGATTATCTGGCAAAAAAATTGTCAAAATAAAACTGACAATATGACTACACCCAAAGACTTGGGGCCCCCCTTTAAATTTGGAACTCGTGATTCTCTCTCACACAGGGCCGGGATAAGGTTGAGGCGAGTGGGGCCAATGTTGAATCCAAAGGGATGTCTGGGGGGATTTTATTTTATATAAACACATATTTACAACAATAAAATTTATTGAAATGATGTGGTAAAGTGAGATTGGTGGTGATGGGCAGATAGTAATTAGAACCATTACATTCCACATCATAAAATACAGAGGCACAATTTGTTCTTTGCCCGGCTTTCACAAATTTTGTGTAGTTCATCATGATAAATGTAAAATCCTGCCTATACACAAATACATTGACATACTATTAGTGCAGAAAAACGAAAGGCATTCAGAAAAAGTGTTCATGAATACTTTGAAAATATGCAGTTCTTTAATACAATCGTGTCAAATAAAATTTTAACAATATTTATCCACCTGAAGCATCACAAAATATGCTTTTATATAGCAGCTGTTCACACTTCAAACTCTATGGAATTTTAATTAATAATCAAAGAAAAACTCAATTTTCACAGGCATTGTTATACATTTAAAGATATTTTCTAAGAGCTAATTTGGGTTGTGTAAATTCAGCAACAAAATTATAAACCTAAATGTTTTATTCATCAGTCATATGCTCTTTAAGATGACAAATACATGTAAGCATCATACGAACTCAAAGAAACAAGCAATAGAGAACCAAACAATTTACAATTGGTCATACATGATTTATATTATATATGAAGTACATTGGGCCACTCAATCATTTTAATATAGTTTTATTTTTTGTGAATGAAGTAAATAACGAAAATGATCTAATAACAGAAAAATCATTCATTAATTTATTTCTATAATATTCTGTACAAGTACTTTATCCACAATTTCCACGCATATATTACACTGGAACAGGTTCAGTTAATAACATGTACATCTCTTTGTACTATATCAACGTTGAACTAAAGTTATATTAACAGATTATGTTGCCAAAAAACTTCTTTAAATTTGAAATTTCACAATGAATGCATTTCTAAATTCCATGTCTACCAGACCATTTCTTCATTCAAATACACTCTTAAGGGCAAGTTCTGGCTTATCATAGCCCAGCTGTTCAGGAGTGTCAACGCCAAGCTCTTCAAGGGTTGGTTTAATCTCCTAAGAGTTAAAATATGGTTTGGTTAAGTAAATTTTCAATTGTTATCAGTTACAGCTTCACATCAAAGACTCACCTGTATAACATAAGGGTATATTTCTTTAACACGAGAACCGCATTTATCTTTGACTGCTTCAACAAACCTTACGGCCAATGCGTAATCATTAACCCTTCGACAAGCACCAAGAGCTGCGATAATGATTTTTGGTTCCGGCACCAAATCCATTCCGCATAAGTCGTTCATAGCCTAAGTATACAATAGAAAAGAATTGTTACCTATATAAATAAAAAAAAGTCACAATGACAATTAACGACTACATACTTTTCTGATTTCCCAGCCATCAATGTCTGACCGATTAAAGTACTTCACAAATCGCTCATCGAATTCCTCATCCGACTCGGGAGCTGCATGGGACATGAGACGGCTGGACACCACTGCCATCAGCAAATAGAAATTCCGTGAAAATATAAATTAAATACGTACAAACTGCTAAATTTATAACGATGAATAAAACACATTATATGAAAAGGCCAACCGGTCGATTCCTCGAATATTACCTAGGATAACCTTCATAATTTACCGAGACATATCTACTGAAGTAATACAGTAAAATTTTAACATACCTGCAGGCAACCGAGTAGCCGCTGGTAACAACGCATCCTTCGCAACTGCATGAAATCTACAAGCAACAGACCTCAACATCTTGGACGATATCTTACACAACTCCTCGCTTCAGTATGGCCGAATGCACGACGAGAAGGGTTCGTCACGCGTACCAAACCACTCAAGTTAATATAGGTGTTTTAATAGAGTCAATTCAAATGAAAAAAACATATACTAAGTTGAAAAATAAATTAAAATACAGTAATTACGAAAAAATGCAGGATTAAAATATATTTGAATTATTAGGATTTAAATAAAGGTTTACTTAAAAATGCCAATTCAAAATTTCGTATGTTGGTTGACCGATATTTATTTATTTCTTATTAATTATTCTGTTAATAATTGTATCAAACCAATAAAAATATGTTAAATATTTTTATAGTAGTTATTTTAATGTAGATTTAAATATTTCTTTTATTAGGTATAAACACGTATAAACCTATTATCAGGTTTAAATAACGATTGTCATCTTTTCGGCATAATTATGTGGATGGTAGTGAAGTAGTGAATATCAAGAAATTATTAGAATTTTATGATTACATTAGTGTTTAATTGACAGAAACATTCTGGAGTACCTGACTGCTGTAATGAGTAAGTTGATACCAAATTTTTATGATGTAAAGTCATTTATCGATAATCGTGTACCCACTTACAAATGTTTTCATGTTATACATTATTCTGTTGTAGTTTTTGTAAATCGGTTTTCTTCGAGAGTTGAGGCATAAACCAGGAAGAGTAAAAGCAACATGGATGTCATTGAGGATTCTGTTAGCCAAGTTACTGAAGATGCTGTTGCTGCTGTTAAAGGGAAGGTAGAGGAAATAATTGATAATCCAAATACAACTAATGAAACAAGTGAAGGAAAATTTTCAAATGATTTAGAGGAAGAAAATGTCTCCTCTGATAATGACAGTGGTAAGCTAGGGTCCAAAGCAAAAACTGATGATGAAGTTCCTTCATGTGATGATCCTGATAATAAAGATGAAGAATGGTTAGATATATTAGGGTCTGGACAGCTTAAGAAAAAGGTCAGTCCAACATAATATAAGATTACTAAATGACAAGATTCGTTAAACTTCTCAAATGTAACAATATTTCATGTTGTGTTACAAATCCATAAGTTTTGATTAATCGAAGTAAGCATTAATTTATAGAGTTAATTTTATTATTTCATATTTCTACTTAAACTTAGCAAGTTCCCCAATTTATTGTACCATTAATCCATAGGTAGCATTTCTATTACCAAGACTATCTCAGCGATGGATACACTAGCCAATCAAAATTAATCAATTTTATTGTATGTGAAGTCTCACTTAGTTCCTCCTGGCTGCTGTCACCATGACTACTTTCAGGCTCTTTTATCATAGTGATCATAGTGTCTGATTTAAAATATTTATTTAACCAGGATATTCTTCAGAGTAATTCATTTTGATATCTAAATCATGAAATTTTTTCGTTTTCCATTTAACCCAATTTAATATACCTCATATCGTGAAATCAGCAATACTGCAGTTGCAGCTGACGATGGAAAATTTTCACCTCGGCTAATGTAAAATTTTGATGTTCAAAACATTTATTGATGATTTTTTTAGTATTTGATAGTCAACGCTAGGAAAATGAACTTTCATTCTTGTAGGCATTCTTTGGTTTAATTTACGAATTTGTACGATTATTTTAAGTTATTATTAAATGAAAATCAAAATTGCACATGGTTTAGCCAAAATCATCCTCCGAAATATATTTTTTCTTCGGTGTAGTAAAAGTCAAAAAATGAAACATTTCCTAGATGTCAATTTTTCTTTGTGGACATAAAATTAAAAAATTGCTATTTCATCTTATGACACCTGAGAGTCCATTTGCAGTTCCTCTCCTATGATCCAGAGAGAAACTCTTTGGTCTCTGCATCTGCCCAGCCATGGTAATGCAGATGTGATGGGCTCAGTTGTACTCAATACCTTTTGACTTTGAGTTGGCCTTCGAGGGCGATGGACTAAGCTACCAACATAGATTTTTATTATAGTAATACAGCATGTAGGTTTTCTAAGTGTCTTCAATGCTACTGATGAGAAAAATGTTTGCAGTGGGCCCTCTAAATTTGCAGGGGTTACATTCCTGGCAAACACCATATATGTCAAATCCGCAAATGTTAAACTATGGACTTATCAAGAAAAGAGGGTTATGGGTGGTGGTGAGCTGCAGCCGGTTTGCACTGGTTCACGTGAACCAGTTAAATTTTGAAGCAATTTTAGAACCGGTTGTTAAAACTTTCTAGTTTTACTGACTATTATTCCCTAATGAACGTTTCGGTATGAAATGAAATAACACCTGAATAACTTCAAAACTTGTAACTACAGCTCCACGGTCGTGTTGCGAATCAGAATAGGTTGTTAAAATTTTGGCAGCTCACCACTGGTTATGGGAACCATTGATATGAAAACCAAGATAAACACTCATGATTAATAAGAATAAATTTTAATAGACATGATAGAAGAAAACATGAATAAGTAAAACCATATAAACATTAGGGTATTTAAATGAAATTTGGGTAGTGTTGATAGGGAGTGATTAGTTAGAAAGCTGTGAAGTCCTGAAGATAATTCCTATAAGTGTCTTACTAGAATCTGTAGTAGAATAAGTAGTAGTTTCAACAGACTTCTTATAAAAACTCATTATTGACATTAGTATCATCTGACTGAAGTCCCTGTGTGTCTCCCTGCAAAGGGCCGTAAAACCCTTAACCCTATTTTAAATTTTATATTCCTGTCCATTAAAGGATCCAATTCAAACATGTTGTCAGACAAAGACTTGGACATTTTCAGAATCTACCCGTACTTGGAATGACAGTTAAAGATTTGATATTACATCCCCCTCTTTCTCCTTGCTGTCTTCACTTGAGCATATGATATCCACAATGTATCTCAGCTAAGTCTTCTTTATGGGAGTCGAGGGGTTCCTATATCTCTCTCTTTCTTCAAGATCATGGAGAAACTCCTTCCCACATTTAGTGCCATACTCAAAAATCCTCTGCACATCCTCTTGCACTGATTGGATGACTTTGAGGTCTCACTTCATTACTCAGCAGCTCTCTTTTCAAGTTACTTGATTTCATCCAGAGATTCCTCTATGTCATTACTAGTGTAATGCCCATTGAAATATCAATGGAAGAATTATAGATAGATAGATTATTATTATTTTCATTTAGAATAATTAATATCACACTTTTACATATGAAATATTTTGTCATATACAACATTTCTAGTGAATATTCTGTTGTTGACAGGCTATCTTTAGTTAAACTTCTTAAAAAGTTGCCTCTCTTTCCCTCCCTCTCCCCCTCCCTCCCTCTCACACTCTCCTCCTCTCCCCTCTCTTTCCCTCTCGCACTTCCCTCTACCTCTCCCCTCTCTCTCTCTCTCTCTCTCATAGTAAAAGCATTCAAAGCACATTTATACCCATAAGGATTGAATTAACAATATGATATAGAGGTCTAACAATGGAATTGGTAGGCTAGGCAACATCCCGTTAAAATGACAAGATTTCTTCAAACTGTGTGAATTAAACGTTTACATTGAGAAATTTCGAACTGTAGACAGAAAAAGATGAACAGAATAAGAAACTTTATAATGTTTTCTTAAAAATGGTTCATATTTGAAGATTGTAGGCCAAATCTTTCTAATTTTAATCTAAAAAAGAATGAAAACCTGCATGTTGTAAAGCCGATTTTACGCATTAACTTATCGGAAATGAAAATTATCCTCTGGACTCGAACCAGGGTCTTTGATCTCGAGTTCGATACATTAAAATGTTTTGTTATTATATCATAATGCTATCCTGATAATTTTATCAAATTCGGTTGAGTCATTTGCGAGATATTAAACTCCAAAAAGCATTACATGACAAAGGGACAAAGTGACACTGTCTTTTATACGTTTTATGATTTATTCCTTTACTTCAGATAGACAAATTAATATGCTGTGAATGCAGAGAAAAAACCTGGGAATAATTGAAACTGGGAAAGTTAAGTAGGTCATGGCCATTCAAAACTATGACTGTCGAGGTTCTACTGTAAATTTCAAAACCAGTAATGTTATTTACTATAATAGTTTCGGCAATCTGTATGTTTGTTTGTTTGTCTGATGTAACGCTACACCCACTCACTATAAAAATGAGAATAATATTTATTTTTACATGTCCTCAGCAGGATTCAAACCCACGACCCTAGCATTGGGAGCTAGACACTCTAACCACCCCTCTACCAATAACTCGAGAAAGAATCGAGATAGAAACTAAATTTTAAAGGAATGCTCAATTCACATGTTTTAAGGTGATGATGAAAAAAAAATCTCAAAAAAAGTCCTGGGTACGACTCCAAGGAAGACATTTCCATTTCCCATAAAATAACACGTAAAAATCGACTTTTCAACATGCAGGCTTTCATTCTTTTTGAGATAAAAATAATAAAGTATTGACCTACAATCTTTGGTTATGAACCTTTTTGAATAAACATTATAAAGTTTCTAATTCTGTTCATCTTTTTCTCCTTACAGTTCGAAATCGCTCATGTTAAACATTTAATTAGCATATTTTGGAGAAATCTTGCCATTTTAACAGGATGTGTCCTTACATACCAATTACATTGTTAGACTTCAAAATCCTATTGTTATTTCAATCCTTATGGGTGTAAGCATGCTTTGAATTCTTTTAACGCGAGAGAGAGAGAAGGAAGGAGAGGAGGCGACTTCAATCTTCGTAAAGGGCGACGTAATGGGCACTCCTGTTCTACAGCATATATCTGTAGTTTATGGTTTTATTTCAAATTAATTTTGTATGCACCGTATAAGAAAATATAGTCATTATTTACATTAATGTCTTATTTAATTACTTAATGGCTTTTAACTTCAAATTTGTAGATTATAACTCCAGGTGAAAAGGATTGTAGACCAGAGAGGTATCACATGTGTGTGGTGAATTTAGAAGGCACCTTACAGGATGGAACTGTTGTTGAAAAGTATAAAGGATTTAAATTCCAGTTAGGGGATGCTGAGGTAAGGTTTTCAAATATTGTCAGAGGCAGAAAATAAGAATATTCATTTAATATGATATTGAGTTGCATTCTTTTTACAGCTTTTATGAACTAAGAATCATTTTCTTTAGGTAATTCAAGGGCTAGATTTGGCCATTCCGCTGATGGATATTGGAGAAGTTGCTGATATATTAGTTGGACCTCGTTTTGGTTATGGAGCAATTGGCAGACCTCCTGATATTCCACCAAACTCGGAAATAAACTACGTAGTGCATTTACTGTCCTCTGAACCTGAACCTGCCGTAGAATCCCTTCCTATATCTGAGCGCAAAAAGATTGGGTAATTATGATAAATAATATATTATTGAAATCAATCTCTTATTTTATGCTACATTTTTCTAAAATAAAGATATAATAAGGCAGTATTGTATAAGTAGTTCATTCTTATGCGTTGAATAAATAGCAATGTCTACAATATAACCAGATTGGTTGTTAACCAGTCATCTGGGTGTTTAATTTTGCCTGGATGCACAGCTGGTGGGGACTTTTTCTTTGATTGAGGAGATTTTTTAAAATCATGACAATAATTAAGGGTTTTACTAGATATTTATTAATATATTGAAATAAATAGTAATTAATGATGAATTGCATGCCAAAATCGTAAACATTACAGAAAAATTTTTCTTTATAAATTAACATAAATATCAGGATGAAATATTCTAGTCATGAAATATGTTTTACTGCTATAAATCATATTAAAATTGATGAAATAAACAATTTCAAAATGCTGAAAATCAAACATTTATAAAAACAGCAAGAAACATTTGTTGTTCAATAAAATTGTATAAAAGTAATTAGAAATGAGAAAAATGTTATACCATAAATTGTTTCTACTATGCAGCAGAGTATAATTGACTAAATAAACATTTTCAAAATGCTAAAAAATAAACCACTTCATAAAACAGCAAATAAACAGTTGTTGTTTATAACACTGCATAAAAGGCATGAGCATGAGAAAAAAATGTCATAAAATTTTCAGTATTATACATTACTGTAAAATTGATGAGATAAACAATTTCGAAAAGGCTAAAAATTAAACACATTCATATAAACAGGAAATATTTTTGTAAAAATCTAAAAATTCAGCTTTCACCTACGTAGGGGCAATAATAGGCAAACCCCACATGACAGATGCAGGCCTTCCGTAATACCCTTATATTTTTTCGACATGAGGAAGTATACCCCATCTATCATTGGGGAAGTAAACTACAATGATACTGCTACGTGATATACAAACCACATGACGAACTATTTCGGAATATCCATAGCGATTCAGCGAGAAAATCGTATGGCGTGTTTCCGAAGTAACTGTTGAAGAAGGAATCAGTGATCACCAAGCAGTTCGAGCACTTTTGAATATAGCTGTCGCAAAATATCACAAGCCTAAACAAAAAGTGTACATTATAAAAATGCTAACTTTGAGGATTTCAAAGAGAAACTCATCAAGGATTATGGCGATTTCAGCAAATTGACATGCACAAAAAATGTTGACGAAACTTGGAAAGCTTTTCTCTCAGAAATTAGAATGGGTATTAATACGTATATACCAAGTAAATTTATTAGCGATAATGGAGAACCAAGGTGGTATAATCGGCAGGTTAGGTGTGCCCTCAGACACCAAAGAAAGCTTCACTCCAAATTTAAATGCATCAAAAACTGTAAGTCACAGGAGGAAGTAATTTCAATTTCACATAAGTACAGAGATTGTCGGACTAAGACCAAAAAGGTTATGCACAAATCATTAACGGACTTCAAGAAAGAGACTCTTATTGAACATCTAAGTGAAAATCCCAACTGCTTTTGTTCGTATGTTAGAGAAGTTCAAGGTCGACGCCCAACCGTAACCCCGTTAATAAATGACAAAGGAGAGGTAGTTAGCGATAGCACAGATAAAGGAAATTTGTTAAGCTTGTTGTTTCAGAGCATATTTACTACCGAAGGTCGTGGCACCCAAACCAGGCAAGGAAAAAATGAACGATATAGTCATATCAGCGAAAGGGATAGCTCAACAGCTTAAAAATATCAAGTCAAATAAATCTCTGGGTCCAGAAGAGATACCAGCTAGATTATTCAAAGAGTTAGCACTGGAAATAGCACCTTATCTCGAAATAGTTTTCAGTAAGTCACTTAGTCATGGCGTTGTACCTAAGGAATGGAAATTAGCCTTTATAACGCCATTACACAAAGGTGGGAAAAAAGATGACAAAGAAAATTATAGGCCAATTTCGCTTACCTTGCAAGGTTCTCGAGCACATTATCGTTAGCTTTGTGATGGACTTCTTAGATAGCCAGAACTTGCTAAGTAAATATCAGCATGGCTTCAGGAAGACGAGATCTTGTGAAACGCAGCTTGTCTATTCGTTCACGATATACTAAGATCAGGAGACCGTAAGACTCAGTTAGATGCAGTTTTCCTCGACTTCAAGAAGGCTTTTGATAAAGTTCTGCACAGTAAGTTAGAGAAGAAATTAAATGACTGTGGAATTAATCGAAAGATAATCGAGTGGATCTGGGACTTTCTTAATGAGCGTGAACAGATAGTAGTTATAGATGGATTTAAATCAGATTCAGTCAGCGTAGCCTCAGGCATTCCACAGGGAAGTGTAATCGGCCCCCTACTATTCCTTTTATATATAAACGACTTAGATAAGGTTATTACAAGTAAAATCAAGTTATTCGCAGATGATACAGTAGTTTACAGAGAGATTAACAGTCCTAATGATCGATTATTACTTTCTGACAACTTAAATGCAATTCTCGAGTGGTGTAAAGAGTGGCAGTTAGAATTGAACTTAGGAAAATGTTCCTTTGTGAGATTCTGGGGAAACAAAAAAAATCGACGTGACGAATTACACAGTGGAAGGCATCCAACTAAAACTAGCCGATTCTGTCAAATACTTAGGTGTTACTTTAACAAGCAACCTCTCGTGGGATATGCATATACGAAATATATGCAGGAAGGCTAAACAGGAACTAGGATTCATCAAACGCATAGTAGGTAAGAGTGAGGAAAAAGTCAAAGAGATATCTTACTTCTTGTTAGTAAGACCGCTATTAGAGTATGCATTGAGCTTATGGCATCCGTACCAGAAAGGATCAATCTCAGAGTTAGAAGAGTGCAGCAAAAAGCCGCTATATTCGTCAAAAATTGTTACAATAGAAACAAAAGTGTTACAGGCTTGATACAGGACATAGGATGGGAATCACTAACTGAGCGCCGATCGCGCTCTAGGTTAAAACTTCTTGAAAGATTTAGAACGCATATATTCTCCAGCGATGTCGAAGAAATAATAACAGTGCCAACTTATATTGGTAGAATGGACCATCGTCATAAAATAAGAGAGATAGCCTGTAGGACTGAGAGGTACAAAGGCTCGTTTTTTCCTAGAACGATAGCTGAGCAGAACAGACGTTACGATAAAAAATCAGCCGACGTAGAGTGATTCATTATTATGCACTTTCCCTCGGTGCTATTGCACCCCCTGCCACACACTATTGCGGTGGCTTGCAGGGTGAACTGTAGATATAGACATATACGGCATACCCACCACAGGTGAGGAGAGCCACGACAAATATATATGGCAGGGGTGCACAACATATGGCCCTCTGGCCAAATGTTGCCCACTGACACCTTTTGTTTGGCCCGATTGAAGGTGGGAGTAATTCAGCTGGTTAATTCCTTTTATATCAAAAATACAATTGAAATTTGTAAGTAAATCATATTTGTTTGCCACTTAATTTTTTTGTCATATAAAATTTGCATGTAAAATTTGTTATGGTAATTAATAAATCGACAATAGTGTAGTTAAGTTTTTATTATGGACAAAATTTTCAAAGTGTGACCCACTTAGGTCCAATCAAGGTCGATTTTGGCCCGCATCAACTTCTGAGTTGTGCATCCCTGATATACGACATACCCAGTTGACTGGTTAACATTTGCTGCCTTATCCTGAATTTAACAGTATTATTGAGAATATAATTATAATGTGTCCTATCTAAAGCAACCATTAATTCGCTACCACTTAACTTATACTAATTTAGAATTATAATTATTTATCGATTTTAGAAACCAAAAGAGAGAAAGAGGGAACTGGTGGTATACCCGAGATGAGCATAACTTCGCTATTCAGTGTTATCGACGTGCATTAGATTTCCTGGATGATGTAGAAGGTGGAATTGTCATAGAACCTGATAATGAGCAAGATAAAGTATATTTTCATTAAACTCTGATTTGGAAAATTTGAATATTAGAATCCATAAATGTTGAGCATTTATTTTCCATTACAGCCAAATGAAGATGAACTTCAAGACCTTCTAGAAGATCGTTTAAAAGTTTATAATAATCTGGCTGCAGCCCAAATGAAAATTAAAGCTCATGATACAGCCTTAGCATCTGTGCAGAATGTTTTACGTTGTCAGCCAAAAAATGTAAAAGCTCTTTTCAGAAAAGGAAAGGTAAGGAAACCTTTCCTCCCTTCTTTGACATTTACATATTAAATCAGATTTGCTTTTAACCCTCATCATTCATGCATGCATTTAAATATATACCAAATAGAGACGTACCTAGACGATATGGTGCCTATGGCAAAATTCTAGGAAACACCTTGGTTATGTAGGATCTAATTTTTTATACGTTTTAATAAAGAATATTAGCATTTTTATTACATATAAATGAACGTTTGAGTATTAAAATAATAGTTATTTATGAGAAAATGAACTTTTGGCACTTTTTTGGGAACATTTGGCACCTTTTGCAAGGGGCGCCTATTGCAAATGCTACTACCTTTGCCATACCCTAGTTACGGCACTGATACCAAATGTAGGCATTCACGGACGTGTGTAGATTTAAATACATGTTGGGCACTAAGTCTGCTTATGTAAATTCATAGGCCCATGATATTGTTCAGATTCTGTGGAATGATGTGATGTCCTGAGTAGGGTTGCCAACCTCCGGCTTTAGGGCCGGAGATCTCTGGGTCATCGCCATAATCTCCAGTCTCCGGGTGAGTAGCACAAATCTCTGGTTAAATTTTGATTGCAGCAGAAAGCCCTTTTTATGACTTTTTTGCATTTTTTTATAAATGATTCGAATTAAGATAGTTTGCACTTTAATTTCCATTGTATTTTGTTTTATACAAAAAACTTAAATTGACGATGCTCTTACAATTTCGCTAATTAGTGATATTTAAAAAATAAACAACGATTTTTAATCATATGTCCTAAAACACTGAGTGCCTTTCAGAATATTGAATATATTTATCATTACATTTAATTCCTCTTGAGTTTCTTCTAAAGTATCCAGGTTTCAAACAAACTCAGGCTCATGAATATCTTAAAGTAGGCAACCCATAACAACATCTCCGGTTTGTGAAGATCTAAAAGTTGGCAACCCTAGTCCGGAGATATGATAATTTATACAAGTTTAAATGTAATATTTAAATATCCCAACAAAATTGGCTGTAAGATGGAGTGGCAGGAATTTAAATGCCATACTAGAAGGGATATAGAACATTCAGTTTTTGTGGAAGAACTTTTTAGTCATTTACATCTGATTTTTGCTGTATATTCCAGAGTAACAAATGTAACTGTAAATACACACACACAAGACTTCACTATTCATTGTTCATGCATTCCTTAGTGCCATGAAAAACAAGGAGGCTGACTAGCCCATTGGCTTACATATAATACATGGAAGCTATGCTCCCATGGCTAAAATGTTTCCACAGTGAGATATTTGACTTAGTACATATTACTAATTTTTTTACAATAACATCTTACAATAAACATTGATGTACATGAGTGATGAGCTAAAAAAAATTATGAACTGACTCTCTAAAAAAAAAGTTCATAAGGAAACTTGGATAAGGTGGCAGGCCTACCTGGAGGGGCACCAGATCGCTCCATTTCATCATACATATTTGTAATATACCGTATATCTTCGAGTATAAGTCAAAATGTACTTTTTAGCCTAAAAAGCATCTAAAATTCAAGACTCGAGTATAAGTCGAAGCAAAGAAAACGAAAACAAGATAATTTTGAAATTTACAAAAATATTAATATATATACATGTGAACCCCTACTTACAAACATTCAAGAACCAAACAATTTGTATTTATGAACATTCCATGTACCAATGAATTGCACCTCGCACTTCATTTACGAACACACCCTCCCACACAGTCACAGTAAGAACACGTAAACTTGTCAACACTTGTCATTTGCCATTTGTATTCGAAACTGTACAGGTGTGTGTTTATGTACGTATTGCTTTTTATTACCCTTGAAATATGGAAAACAATTGTAAATGTAGTGTTTGTGAAAGTGTTAAGAGAGGTAAAAAAACGTCAAGTGCTTTTGATGGAAACTAAAATGGACATAATACATAGATCAGAAAAAGGTGAGTCGCTTGCTTCGATTGGTTGTGTTTATGATCTCAATTGTTCAACAATTGCAACCATTTTAAAAGACAAAGGAAAAATTGTTGATCATATTTGCAATTCAGGCTCTGTTCAGCCTGTGATTATAAGTAAAAAACGAAATGCCGTCGATGAAGAAATGGAACGGTGTTTAACAATTTGAATTCAGAATCAAAATAAAAAAATACAATGCTTGAGTACTGAATTGATTCTTCTCTTCAATCCACTCATTTGGGCAAGTTTTTTAAAGATAAAATATAAATTTTATGTTTTCTTTTCAAACTACGTAAGTACGGTGATGCTGTATTATTTTATCATTAGCCTTTGCATTTTCTGCTAGTTAGCGTGAATTTTTCATTCTAATGTGCTTCAAGTCAGTCAAATGTTGTTTTTTGTCAGTCATGTTTAATTATTGGTCCAGAAAAATGTCCAGCTAGTTTGTGACTCGAATATAAGTCGAAGGTAGGGTTTGATCAGCCTAAAAAAGGAAGAAATTTCTCGACTTATACTCGAAGATATACGGTAGTTTTCTTTTTTCAGAAGTTTACTAATACCGTTCCACTAACTTAACAAGTGTTCGGTTTGTAATACATTCCATTTCAGGCACTATTGGTAATTGAATGTTGGATAGGGCAAAATGTACTTGAAAGGACGAAAATCAATAAATGTTTATATTTTCTAAAAATTCAACAACCAGCTTGCAAATTCAGAGAAAAATTAACAAACAGCTCCTCACTGATGTATACCCAATGCAACATCCAATATGCAAGAGGAAGCATGACTTGATTTAAAAATTTAGGTTACCAGGGGCATCGTGGAGTAACTGCTTTGTTTGGAATGTTGTGATTCTCACACCATTGCTTAACAGCTGGGCAAAAATTGCAGCTAAACCGATCACAAAATACCAAGTACCCTGTGATTTATAGTTTAAATGCCATATTACAGGCAGACTTGCCTTGTAGTCCTTCAGTGCTTGGGGATTTTCTGAACTAGCAAGGGTTTTAATTTTTAATCCTTCATTGTGTCTCCTCCAAGCAAGAGTGTCAGGCAGCTTTAAATATAGCTTTTTTACGGTGAAGTGGCTTATCTTTTTTGAGCTCATATGTTTTAAAAATTGCACAGTTAATTTATTTTCAAATGACAAGCAACAGGGTGCCAAATAACTGGGACTTATTGTGTGTAGGTGTACACACACACACACACACATATATATTTAGGGCAACTAGGTGTTGAAGGAAACTCAGTGAGCACTTACCGGAAGGAGCCGCTGGGTTGTTGGAGAAACACATTTGTAGAAGTTATTGTAGCTTTTGAGATGATCCCTTCATCAGCACAAGAGAGAGCAATATTCCAATTATCTCACACACAGAGTCGCCCAGCCTGATTTTCCTGACCTCTTTTTGTTTTATATATAATTAGGTGTCTCCCTTGTGCTGACGAAGGAATCATCCCAAAAGCTCCAATAACTTCTACAAATATGTCTCTCCAACACCTTAGCAGCTCTCCTTCTGGTAAGTGCTCACTGGGTTTCCTTCAACACCTAGTTGCCCGAAATATCCTCTTCCGTAAGTGTGTGTGTGTGTGTGTGTGTCTGTATGGGAGAGTTGTAGTTGGCAACTATGGGACGGCCAGGAATATTCGGTTTGTGGATATATATATATATATATATATATATATATATATATATTTAGGACAACTAGGTGTTGAAGAAAACCCAGTGAACACTTACCGGAAGGAGAGCCGCTGGGTTGTTGGAGAGACACATTTGTAGAGGTTAGAGCTTTCGGGATGATCCCTTTGTCAGCACAAGAGAGACACAACTGATTTGGCAGTGACACCCCTCCTGGATGACGCCTCCGTCCCCCAACTCCGTCAATGGGAACTGGTGCATATCCAAATCTTAAACTCTTTCTCTCCTCCCGGCCGCAATATTCGTTAATATTTCCTTTTTTCCACCCTCTCTTCCCCTTTCCCCCTCCCCCCTCTGTATCCTCCAATCCCCGACCTTTCCACGCTCCCTTCCCTTCCACCCCCACACCTTCACCCCAGTGTCACTGCCAAATCAGTCGTGTCTCTCTTCCTGTGTCTGAGGTATATCAATGACATTTTTCTTCTTTGGACACATGGACCCGACTCACTCCAATCCTTTTTACAGCGCCTCTCTTCCCACCATACACTCTCCTTCACCCACCACTCCTCCCCCTCCAGCATCACCTTCTTGGATGTCGACCTCTCCATCCGAGAAAACCAAATCCACACCAAAGTTCACTTTAAACTCTTGAACCGCCTTCAATACCTCCATTTCCACAGCTGCCACACCCTCCACACTAAAACTTAAATCCCCTGCGCCCTAGTCTGCCGAAGTTGGAGAATCTGCTCAGACAGAGACTCACTCTCCGAGTACTGCTCCGTCCTCGGAATTGCATTCCTCCAATGCGGATACCTGCCGGACCTGATTCGGGACCAAATCCGACAGGCAGTCACACCCAGCACCCCTAACCTACACTCCAACCACCTCGCAGCCCCCGACTGACCCTAATCACCACCTTTTATCCCAGCATCCACGATACCCTAAAAAGCATCCTAAAGGCAGCCCACCCAATCCTCACTTCCTCCCCCAACCATGTCTCCTTCCCCACACCCCCAATCCTCTCCTTCCACAGACCTCCCAACCTAGTCAACATCTTGTTGAGAAAAGAACCCCCATCACCCACTCCTCTGCACCCTGCAGGGTCCCATCCCTGCCGCAGACCCCGATGCCTAACATGCCCTATAAACCCACCCTCCAACTCATTCTCAAACCCCACTACCAACATCACCTACCCCATAACTTCCCCTACTAACTGTACCACCTGCAACGTCATCTACCCACTAACCTGCACCCAATGCCCCGCCTTTTACGTCAGGCTTACAATCAATTCCCTCAACATTTGCATGAACGGCCATCGCAACAGCATTAGTCTTAAACGACAGCTACCTGTGGCCATTCATGCAAATAATCATAATCTTAGTTTCAATGTTTGTTTCATGGTGAGGGCCATTCGCGCCCTCCCAGACAACGCTTCTGCCCCCCAACTCTATCAATGGGAATTGGCCCACATCCAAATCTTAAACTCTTTCTCTCCTCCTGGCCTCAATCTCCATTAATATTTGCAGCTATCCACCCTCTCTTTCCCCTTTCCCACCTCCCCATCTGCATCCTCCAATCTCCGACCTTTTCAGGCTCCCTGCCCTTCCACTCCCACACCTTCACCCCAGTGTCACTGCCAAATCAGTTGTATCTCTCTTGTGCTGACAAAAGGATCATCGCGAAAGCTCCAATAACTTCTACAAATGTGTCTCTCCAACATCCCAGCGGCTCTCCTTCCGGTAAGTGCTCACTGGGTTTCCTTCAACACCTAGTTGCCCTAAATATCCTCATTTACCTTTCCTCTTCTGTAGTATATATATATATATATATAAAACCCTCATCCGCTGCAGGACCTCAACCCTGCGGCAAACCCCATGGCCTTTTATGCCCCATCCACCTACCCTCATTTTTTTTCACACCAGCCCCTCCTCCAACATCACATCCAGAAGTAATTGCACCACAAGGAATGTCATTTACCTCCTCACCTACACCCTCTGTCCTGCTTTTTATGTTGGCTTCACCAATAACCCCCTAAACATCAGAATTAACGGCCACTGGAACAGCATAAATATCAAACATCCCCTTCCGGTGGCCTCTCACGCTAATTTACACTAGGTAACTTTTAATAACTGCTTTAATGTGTGGATTATCTGTGCCCTACCGGATGATGATATCCCCACCCCCCTACTTCAACAGTGGAAATTAGCCCACATTTTACTTCTTGATTATTCCCCCCCCCCCCCCAACCCCCTCGGTCTCAACCTCCGATAACGCTATTGGCCATCCCCCCTCCCCACCTCCTCCTATCCCCAAACTCCTCTCATTACCCCTCCCTCCACCATATCCTCCACAGTGTGTCACTTCAGACAGTACATGCCTCTCCGTCACTGAAGAAGGGCATCAGCCCGAAAGCTCCATATTTGTGTTGTTTTTGTGTTTATGTCTTCAGCACTGCCAGCGGCTCTCCAATCTAGGTAAGTGCTTCAAGAAAAGGAAAGGTAATAATAAAGGTGATAACAAGGTGTTGGAGGAAGCCCAGTGGACACTTACCTAGATTGGAGAGCTGCTGGCAGTGCTGAAGACATAAACACAAAAACAACACAAATATGGAGCTTTTGGGCTGATGCCCTTCTTCAGTGACGGAGAGGCATGTACTGTCTGAAGTGACACACTGGGGAGGACACCTTGTTGTCACCTTTATTATTACCTTTCCTTTTCTTGAAGCATTTATATATATATATATATATATATATATATATCATCATCATCATCATCAGCCTTTTTCAGTCCACTGACGGATGAAGGCCTCCCCCAGACTCTTCCAGTTTTCCCTGTCAACTGCCTCCCTCCTCCAAGTTTGCCCCAAGAACTTAACAAGCTCTCTGTCCCACCTGTCTTTCGGTCTTCTTTTCGGTCTCTTGATGTTTCTTGGGATCCATTCGATGACACTGGACGTCCAACGCTGGTCATTTCTTCTAGCAATGTGGCCCGCCCACTGCCATTTTAGCACCTTCGCTCTTTTAATCACGTCACAGACTCCTGTCTTATTTCTTACCCAGTCGTTCCTCTTGCGGTCTTTTCGGGTGATCCCTAACATGCATCTCTCCATGCTCCTCTGTGTTGTTTGCAGGCGTTGTATCATTCTGGCATTCATGGTCCATGTTTCACAACCATATGTCAGAACAGGCAGAACACATTGGTCATACAGTCTCCTTTTTAGGAAGACTGGAATATTTGATTTAAAGATGTTCACATTCTTGCCAAAAGCACTCCATGCCATCTTCACTCTCCGGTTGATTTCTCCAAGAAGCGAACCATCAGTAGTGATGAGCTGACCTAAATAAACATAGCTGGTTACTTCTCCGAGTTCTGCTCCGTTGATATGTATCTTCTCAGAATTTGTGAAGGAGTTGTACATAACCTTTGTTTTATTAAGATTCTTCTTAAGTCCAGCTTCTCGGCTTGCTTGTTCAAGCTCATCAGTTCTTCTACGGAGCTCTTCTGCGCTCCCTGCGAACAGTATGATATCATCTGCAAAGCGCAGGTGACTCAGATATTCTCCATTTACCTTTATGCCTTTTTCCTCCCAGTCTAGCCTTTTGAATACTTCCTCTAGAGCTGCTGTAAATAACTTAGGGGACATAGTATCTCCTTGTCTCACTCCCTTTTCGGCCTTAAAGGCACTCGTCTCTTCATGCAGCTGGACAGATGTTGTCGCATTTTCGTAGATATTCTTGATCAAGGTTATGTACGTTTCTTCTACTCCTTGTTTCTTTAGTGCACGTAACACCGACGAAGTTCGGACAGAATCGAATGCTTTCTCGTAGTCGATAAAGCACATACATAGAGGTAATTCATACTCGTTAGTCCGACTGATTACATCTCTCACGACTTGGATGTGGTCCATCGTGCTATACCCACTGCGAAATCCAGCTTGCTCTCTGGGTTGGGCAGAATCAAGATGGTTTTGAAGGCGCATAGTGAGTATTTTGGTGAATATTTTGTAGACTGTTGGGAGTAGGCTGATCGGTCTGTAGTTATTCAAGTCTTCTTTGGAACCTTTCTTGTGCAGAAGGATAATACATGCGTGGTTCCATGTTTCTGGTATCTTTTTCTTCCTCAGACAGGAATTAAAAATCTTAGCGAGAATTGTTTCCGTATGATTACCCATTGCTTTGAATACTTCTGCTATGATACCATCCATTCCAGATGCTTTTCCATTCTTCATACTTCTGATTGCGTGTCTCACCTCTTCCGGAAGGATATCTGGGACCTCTTCGGTGGGCATGTTTCCATCATCATTTACTTCCTCATTTCCTAGAGGATCCTCATACGGCTTGGTGTAAAATTCTTGTACCCGTTTCAGGATTAGTTTCCTACTATGGGTTATGGAGCCGTCTTTTAGCATCAGGGCCATCAGCTGTCTCTTTCCGATCGAGAGATGTTGCTTCATTTTCTTGTAACTTCGATTGTTTTCTATGGCTTTCTCGATTAGGTCATAATTATATTTTTTCACATCTTCCTTGATGCACTTCCTTATAGTTTTGTTTAGTTCTGCAAAATGGATCATTTCTTTAGGATCATTAGTAATTATCATCTTCCTTCTTTTTTCCATCAGCAGTCTTGTTTTTTCGGTCAACTTTTTCTCTGGCTTTGTTTTAACTGTTCCGCCTATTTCTTCAGCAGTTTCCTTGAGTATCTCTATAAATTGAGATTCAACTTCTTGGTCTTCCAGTGCACTGAATCGATTTTTCAGTTGGAGCTGAAATTCTTCTTTTCGTTCTTTTAGCACCTGCGTGTTGATAACAGACTTAGGCTTCTTCTTTAAAAGCTTCTGTCTTTCTAACTTTGAGTTGAATTTTATTCTGCATCTTACCAAGCGATGGTCGCTTCCAGTTTTAAACTGGTTGAGGACGGAACAGTCTTCAGCCAATTGCTTCTTATTGACTAGTATGTAGTCAATTTCGTTTTTGGTACCATTGGGTCCTTTCCAGGTCCATTTTCTATTGGGACTCTTTTTGAAGAAAGTATTCATTATATATAGACTAGTACATTCAGCAAAGTCTACAAGTCGGTCCCCTCGTTCATTTCTGTCTCCATAGCCCCATTTTCCAACTGCGCTGTCGTCTTCCTTTTGTTCTCCTACCTTGGCATTGAAATCACCCATGACCACTTTTAGATATATATATATATATAAATTAAAAAACACAAAAATTCAAATTGATATAACTTTCAGATTCTAGCAGCTAAAGGTGATACTGAAGCAGCAATTCCTGTTTTACGTCTTGCAAGTCATTTAGAACCTGAGTCAAAAGTTATTCATCAAGAACTGTCTCGACTTGTTAAACAGAAGAAAAAAGATAGTGAGATGGAGAAAAACCTTTATAGAAAAATGCTTGGACAGGACAAAATTGATGATAATTATTCAAATAATTCAGCTTCAAAGGTATATGAAATGAGACTTTTTACTTTTGATAATTTGTTTGCTTTGGATGTTTTTTTATAGTGTAATATTTATTTTCTTTCAGTTTAGCAAGCTATCTTGGGGTCTCATTTTTGGAAGTGTTGCCACAATGTGTGTGGGAATTGTTGCTGCAGCTTATCGTTATAAGTTTGTATGATTGTCAATGGTTTTTTTATTTTAAGTTGTATAAAAATGAAAAATTTGAAACAAATCTTCCTGTAACATGTTGAAAATGATTTTATAATAAAGTGGCCTTCAATATGCTTACTGGAAAAGGTAATTTATAATTTTTATACTGGGAATGAAAGTTTTTATGATATGGTTGTACACGTTTAAGGTTGTGGATATTATTGTTCTCAGTTATGTATGTCCTTTCTTGTGTGTTTAATGTCATGTTCAAATGTTAAGTGAAACATTTGCATCTACCATGATACATATTAAGAATTTTCTATTTCTTTTTTACTCTCATAAGGTTTCTTCATTTTCTGTCATGCTTGAAATTGTAGAATTTTTTAGAACTTCATTTATGGAAGTACTTATCATTGTTGTACAAATTATATTCCTAAATTTGAAATCTTGTAAATGAACAATGTTTCATAGGATACCCTTTTAGAATACATCTAAATTTTAGAAAGTATTTCAAATGTCATCACATTGAAATTGTTACTAAAATAGTGTATAAAAATTTGCCAAAAACAAACAACTTCTTTACAATTATAACATAAGACTGACCTGTCCTCAAAAAGTTCATAAATTTGTTATTTTCAGATCTCACATATGAAATAGTTCTTGGCTTTCTTTTGTCATGTCACTGAATTACTTTGAATGTCAGTAAATATAAGTAAACTTAAAAATAAATTTTTAAAGCAAATATGCCTTCACTTCAGCAGATTACTAAAAATATCAAAGTTTCTAATTTGCAGATGTTTCTAAAGGGCATTTTTCTGCTGTTATTCTTAGGAAACTTTTGTAACTAAATTTCTTCTAACATGTCAACATTTATAGTTTGCTTTATAAATAAATTTGTTAAAATATATTCCTTTAATCCTATCACTTCACTTAATTTTTGATTATCCACTTTTCACCATTATAATATAAAACTGTTGTATTGCACTTCATAAATTTGTCTTAGTAAGCTTATATTTTTGCTAGAGAAGTTTAGAAATAAATAATGTGTAATATAATAAATCTATCTGATATTGGTATTAATTTGAGGTGAGAATCTTTTTATATTATTGATGATAAATGAATACACCTTCACTGGAAGTGATAAGTATTCATTATAATATATGGGCAATAAAAATGTATCAACTGAGAGATAATTGTGCTATAAATATATAACACTAATCAAAGTGTACATAATGATTTTTATTATCAAGAGGCCTAAAAGGTAGCCATAACTTAAGGTAAAATTCAAATAGAAATGGCATTTTTCATCACTATTCATAAATTTGTAAGACATAAGATGAATGATTTCTGTTAGAAAGTGCCATAAGCCACATAGTACAACATGTAGAATCTCAGGTTACTCTTTGGTGTTCATTTTATTTACTTTATATTTTGACATGACAGACGTTATAAGTATAAATGCTAATTGACATTATCTTGGCAAACCTAAGGCTACAATTAATAATTAAAAAAGGCTGTAGTCTGCAGGTGAATATACTGCAGAGAGCTTATTTGTATTCAGCATAGTGATGGCCACTTCCATCATTTGAGAATAATAAAAGTTAAGTTTAATCAAATATTATATTTATCTTTACTATATTTTGTTTTATTTATTTTAAAAATAAAATGCATTTTATTAATAATTATAAATCTTTTGTGCGTTGCTATAGAGAAACCTGAAATTTATGTAATTACCTAGTTTCAAGGACTAAATTTTTTATTAAATATATAGTAAGGGTCACCCCAAAAGTAATGACTCCTATTTAATTTCTCAAAAACTTTCTAACTCATGAACACCAACACTGCAACATAGTTACACTGACCTTTCATGCTCACTCTTTTCTATTCAGTTTTCAACATACACTCAAGCTCCACATACTTGCACCATCTTGGAACTGGTATCAAAATGCTGTCACAGAAGAATGTATGATGTAACAGCCATCTTCACAGCATTATCATCTTTGAAATGTAATCCCTCATAGACCTTTGTAAGAGGGATAAGGAACATAGTACCCTCTTAATTTTTTTCACCCATGGGCGGAATTAATATCGCTGTGTGCGCCTACGTGAAGCTAATATGTGGATGTTCACCCAGGTTGGCACAGCCCTGTTTGGATATATTCTAAGATAAACATAGTCGTGTGCACTTGAGAAATTTAGTGTGCTGCACTTCAAAACTGCTGCGCAGTCATGCCACTTAGAGGGAACCATGGTAAGGAAGGACAGGTCATCCAAGCTGTGCAATGTCATCTACTGTTTGTTGACTGACATTGTCATGCTGCAGTTTCATGTCTGTCATATTTGGACGAATTCTATGTATGTGCCTCTTCAAATTCCTGAGTGTTCAATATAGTGGGTTGAGTGGATGATCATTTCCATGGGCATGAAACAAAAATGTTAAGCATGGCCTTGTCAATAAAAGCCTGTGTCTTGATTTTCTTCTTATGGGGCGAATCTTTATGATGCCATTCCATGGATTACCTTTATGTTTTGGGTTCGTGATAATGGACCTAGGATTCATCCTCGGTAACAAAATTCTTCCCATTCCTCATATTGCTGAAGGAGTTCATCGGAGATGCTTTTTCTCTTTTTACTTTGATCCTCGATTAGCATGTGTGGTAACAACATTGCATATTCATTAGTATAGCCAAGATCAGGAATTATAGTTTTCTAACATTGTTCCCAATGTCAGTAATGCAATTCGGTAATCTTCCAGTTACAGCAAATCAGTTCATTGACCTTCTGCCTGTTTGCTTCTAAAATGCCTCACTGTGCCCTCTACATACACATTCTTCAGGTGAATGTGGATAGGCTTTGTCTCTGTTCCTTTCACCATGTGAAACTTTAACAATCTGTAATGTACATAGGTTACAGCTTCCATTTTCAGCTTCTTCATCCAAATCCTCTCTAGTGATGGAATGCTGTAGCTTTGGCATCTGCAGAAGGATACATCACAATGTAATACCTATTAATAACAATGTCTTTGAATGAAGCATTAGTCAAAAAAAAATTTGTTAATTTTGGGGTGACCTATGTATATTCTATAATGTGAGGGCATAATGTAAAAGAATTTCCATTTTAAAAAATGCTATTGTAAACAGCCTTCAAAATAACTGCTTAAGATATTTCCTATTGCCATAAAAAATTGAGCATATAATAAAGGCATTTCAAAAGGTAGGTGACCGATGATTAATTCCCTTGTACGAGGGTCAGTCAAATGAAAACGGGCCAAGGCAAATAAAACAAAATAATCAACTCTACACGTATTCCCCAGAAATGTTGAGATATGCCACTGTGATACAAGTCACTGTGTTGTCTTTTCATAAAATTCCTTTAGCTGCCGGTAGAACCAAGACTGAACTGCTTCCTGCACATTGTCGTCTGAACAGAAACATCGCCCTTTTAGCACATTTTTGAGTCCAGAAAAAATGTGATAGTTACAGGGAGACATGTCCAGACTATATGCAGGATGTGTGAGTAGTTCCCATCCAAATCTTGTATGTCCTTGGTGAGCACTGCTGTGTGGGAGCGGGCATTATCATGGAGAAGAACACCACTACCGGAAAGCAAACCAGGGCATTTGGATTTAATTGATGTATTTTAGGGTTTCACAGTAATGTGTGTGTGCCCTCGTCCTAGGAACTCAATCAGTAGGGGACCTCTGTGGTTGAAAAACATCAGCAAGATCTTGCCTGCACTTTCAGTCACCTTGAATTTCTTTGACAGAAGCGAAGTTGGATACTTCCACTGCAGACTTTGGCACCTGCTTTCTGGATGGAAATGGTGACACCACATCCCATCACTGGTTACGATTCTGTTGAGAAATGAGTTTCCTTCTTCATGGTATTGTGTCAAATTTTCCAATACCAAACCTATTCGAACCTCCTTTTGCTCACTCAACAGACTGAGGCACCCACTGTGCGCATATCTTTCTGTAATGGAGGTGCTCTCTGATGATGATGTGGGCAGTCCCATGGCTATCACCTACCAATGGTGTGATATCATCCTCTCGTACATGCCTGTTATCATGAATAGCATCATCAACCCGCTGAATGATTGTATCTGTGATCACACGATGTGCTTGTCCAGGCCGATCGCCATCCTGTAGTGACATGTGCCCATCACGAAACCATTTGTGCCATTCCTTTACCCACATCAAGGACATACAATAGTCACCATGAACTGCAGCCATTTGTCTATGAATGGATCTGCCACCCACTCCTTCCGCTATCAAGGAGTACACAACCTCTCGCTTTTCTTTTTTGGATGCTTTCATAATGAAATCACTAACACAGGTGCTTTGGATGGTAGCAAATACCACTCTGACATGGTCCGCATGATGCTGCTCTCTCGTGGGCAACACAAGAGCCTTGTTCTCATACATGACAAAATTCACTATGCTCGCACTCCACGTGTTTGCTGGTAATTTATGCCAGCCTGTTTTCATTTGACTGACCCTCGTATATATAGTTTTAACAACTGTTTGGTGCTCATTTTTCTTTAAGAAAGAAAAACAATGCCTTGTTAATTTTTATCATTCCAAAAAAGTTGGTCTCAATGCCCTGCACTCCAAATTGGCATGTTCCTGAAGGAACCCAAACTTTGAGGCATTATTGTTATGCCTAATGTAAACAGCACTTCTGTAACTGAAGATGGTTAAAGATCATTAACAGATTCTGACATGAGGGAGTAGTCTTAAATAGTACAGTAACTATTTCATGTAAGTAGCAATGATGAAGATAAATTTAATAACCACAAAATACATGGGAAAATATGGTTTACATTTCAGCTTCAACAAATCTGTACTTAATGGTAACACAATGTTCATCATTTCTAAAAAGGAGTAAAAATTCTGACAGATTTTTCACTGAAGTGATCTTTTTCCCAACTATTTCTAGGTTAATCTATAACTGGATTCCAGCCATATAATGAGCTCAATAAGATAAGATGCTTTATTTGTCCAAAGATCTTGAAAAAGTAAGGCACAATTTAAGACATAGGACATGTCAGGGTTAGATAATACAAACATATAAACACTTTGAGTACAAAAAAGAAAAAATATATACCTATATATAAGATACAGTACATAGTCAATATGATCCTCCAGGAACTCTTTTATAGAATAATAATTTGTTATGCAGGAAATTCAATAGATTAACTTTGAAAGAAGTGATTCCATTGATAGTTTTCAAATTTTTTGGAAGTTTATTAAATAAACGCAGACCAACCCATTTAGGTCCAAGAGCAGTTTTACAGGTGCGCACATATGGGATATGGAGATCGTTAACTTGTCGAGTGCTATAACAATGCATACTCGAGTTCTTAATATAGTCGTGAATATTCATTTTGGTATGCAAGATGACGGCCATTATGAATACACAAGGCAAAGGAAGGATATTCAGTTTTTTTAAAGATAGCTCGACATGGTGTATGATAAGATTCATTTGCAATCAAACAAATAATTCTTTTTTGTATTCTGAATATTCTAGTTGTGTATGGGGAAGAACCCCAAAAAAGAATACTGTACAAGGTATTAGAGTAAAATTCACCAAAGTATAATAAGTGAAGAACCTCATTAGAGACAGTAGATCTAATTGACCTGAAGAGATGATATAGGCTACAGAGTTTAGCTGCAAGCATATTAATATGGGATTCTCATGACGTGTGAGTCAATTAAAACACCTAAAAGTTTAACAAATTCAGCTTGTGGAATAGCTTTATTATTAATGTCTACTGAGAGCCTTTTAGGAAGTTTATTTATATTTGTAAAGTAAATTAGTTGAGATTTGCGAACATTCATATTTACATGATTGTTATAGCACCAATCACTGAGATGTTGCGATATGAAATTTCCAGTTTCTAATAAACTGTCAAATTTTGAAGAAGAAATAATGAAATTTGTGTCATCAGCATACAGAATTAGAGTGATACTAGGTCCAGAAGGAACAAAATTTGGTAGGCCATTAATAAATATTAAAAATAGTATTGGACCTAACACAGAGCCCTGGGGAACACCTCTGGTTAGTAACTTAGCCGGAGAAAGAAACTTATTACCATAATTAGATATCACAACTTGTTGAAGTCTATTATGTAGATATGATTTGATCAATTTGTTAGTGAGTCCCCGGATCCCAAATAAATTGAGCTTATGCAAAAGCAGTTGGTGATCGACACTATTGAAGACTTTTGAAAAATCAGAAAGCATAGCAGAGACTTCCTGTTTGTTATCAAGTGCAGTGAGGATATGATCAATAGCTTTATAAACTGCACTAGTAGTAGATCTGTTCTGTCTGACAATAAGAGTTAGACAGCAAGTTATTTGATTCTACATGAGATAACCTTTTATAAAAAACTTTCTCAAAAATTTTACCAAGCTGATTGATAACTGAAATAGGACGATATGAGTTAAGGTCCAAAGGACACCCTTTATTTTTAAATATGGGTATAACTTTAGACAACTTGAGGGGTTCTGGGAAGATTCCCTGGGTCAGTGACATGTTAATAAGGTACAAAAGGGGAGACTTTATAAAATTACAAGATAATACAATAATAAAATTGGGTAGCTCATCAATACCAGCACTGAATCTGTTACCTAAATTTTTTAATAAGTTATTAAGTTCGGTTTCTGAACAGGGAAATAGAAAGAGGGATTTGACTGAGGTTGCTGTAAGACATGGGAGTGTATTATTGAAATTTGCATCATTAAGCGCAGTGTTGATGAAGTACTCATTAAACTTAGTAGCTAACAAAGAATATTTAGTAATAATATCACCTGATTCATCCTTGAGTTTTAAAACGGGAACAGACGGTGCTTTTTTGGATTGGTATATAATTTTCCAACTTTCCCTGATTTTATTATGAGCATTCATTATTCTCTGATTATTATATGTGTGTTTGGCTTTAAGAATATGATTCTTATATTGACGTTTCAAATTATTGTATTGAGTTTGGACAGTTGCATTATTACTCATCCTACAATAATGAGCAAAGTCTTTAAGATAGAGTGAAAACTGCCTAATTTCGTTGGTAATCCAGTTATTTTTTTAGGCATTACCGGGAGAAACCTTTTTTAGAATAGGAGGGAAGGAACAGTTGTAATAGAATAAAAATTTCTGGTAAAAATTATTTAATGAATCATTAAGATCAACAGAACTATAAACATCATTCCAGTCCTCAGAAGCAAGTAAGTTTAAAAAATTCGTTATATTCATTTCAGAAAAACAACGTCTTCGAGTAACAACACGAGAGCCAAAATAAAAATCGAAAGTAACTTCAACCAGAAAATGATCAGATATGTTCAAATCAATAACGTCAGAACATGTTTTTCTGTGATCATAATTTGGCACAATATAATCCAGAAGAGTCACAGAAGAAGCTGTGACATGAGATGGTTTATTAATTAAGCATCACATTCCATAAAAAGTGAATAAGTTCGATAATTCGGCTTTTTGTAGAGAATTCACTAAGAAATTACAATTGAAATCGCCAGCTATAATTAAGATCGGGTTATTTCTACATAAAAGGTAAAGAAGTTCATCCAATTTGCAAATAAAGTCACTGAAGTTGGCCGAAGGAGAGCGATACAAAGAAACTACTAAAATAACACCAAATTGGGTAACACAAGAGCACACTGTGCACTCAAAAACATTTTCTTCGGCCATTGGCACATCGAGTGAACTAATGTCACAGTTTAACCTCTTGTGGATATAAATAGCTACACCACAATTTTTATAAGTTTTACGACTGAAATGAGACACAAGTCTAAAATTATGAATAGGAATAACATTTATTTCATCTTCTCACAACCAATGTTCACTAATGCATAAAATGTCTGGTTCGCTATCAAGTAATGCGAGTTCAAGCACTGAACATTAATATTGGGTAGGTTTGAATAAATTATGAGAATTGTTTGAAGAACTTAACCTTTTGGATGATTCAGGCATATTCTCCAGAAAAAATAACGATTCACTAGCATATTTTCGGGTCAAAAGTTGGCTCCTCAGACGGTCCTCACCCGGCTATATCAGTGCGGCCCCTGTGGGTTCGACCATAATATCCTTGAGAGGTGCCTCACAGCTACTAGGAGGTGGGAGAATGTCTTCTGGGAAGGGAACTGAAACTCGTGAAGTAAAATGCAGCAAATCACAGAGAGAGCCGATGTTGGCAAGAAAATGGTTTTTTTTAACTGTGGAGAGGAAGGAAAAGTCCAACCGCTGTGTGGAAATCGAAAGGTGCTTTCTTTGGCTGCGAGGAACAAAGGCTGATATCGGTCGTTGAAGGATCACCGAAGAGGAAAGCATTCTTGGTGAATTGAAAAGCGATTTTTAGAAGCATCTCAAGTAGGTTGTGTGTACATAGTATATAGGAGACATATTTCTTTCAAAACTTAAGCAGGCGAACACTTTTCTCACAAGGCAGAGAAAACGTAATTTTGTGGGAAAATGAGAATTTCACCGCAACCTTTCACATTGATTATAAAATGTTAGAAAAATAGTAAAATTACAATTCATGCATTACTGAAGAGGCCAAAGCTTCCTCTATCAAATTACGTATAGCTTATTCAGATGGATGAATATGCCTTGCGTATTTAGACAAAAGTATGTGGTTGCGCTCCAAATTTTTGGTGCAGAAACGAAAATTTCACCGCAAATTTTCACGTTCATTATCAAATGTTTAAACAATAGTAAAATTACAATTCATGCATTACTGAAAAGGCCAAAGCTTCCTCTATCAAAGTACATATAACTTATTCAGATTGACGATTCTCCCTTGCGTAATTAGCGAATTTTTGGGACAAAAATGAAAATTTCATTGCAAATTTTCACGTAGATTATAAAAACTATATTAAAATTATAAGATATGCAGTACTAGAAAGGTCAAAGCTTCCTCTTTCAAAATATATAAAGGTTATTAAGATTTACAAATATCCCTTGCATCAATAGACAATTAAAAGTGGTGACGCTCCGCATTTTCTGCGCAAAAATGAAAATTTCATTGCAAACTTTGACGTAGTTTATAAAATATAGAAACAATAGTAAAATTATTTGACATGCATTACAGGAAAGCCCGAAGTTTCCTCTTTCAAAGTATATTATGGTTTTATAGAGGTATGATATATTTAGTGAGTTAAACAGTAAAGAATGCAAGCCATACCTCGGACGTGCAGGACACGTCGCTCGGTGTTAAGGGGTTAAACATACTGAATTTATGTACGTTCATTATACTGTTTATAATAATAATAATCACTTTATTCACAGAGAAAAACTCCATTATACAAAGATATATAAAGTAATCATTTTACATTGGCAATTTATTATAGAAATATTTACCAGCGTAGGATGGAGAGGTTTTAATTATACTGGTTCTGCAAAAATCAAAGTGATAGTCTTTTCTCTTTCATGTGCAGTGACCATGCTTATCCACATAAAGGTCCGGGTACAGATCCTTGTGGAATACATTGGATAACTGTTTTAAAATCTGAATAATTATTATAGAGCTCATTCTTCCTATAAATCACTAACATTGTGAAAGTAGGGATGACAAGTTAATTACTGTTAACATCTGCAGTTTTAATATTGTGTTTAGAGAAAATAATAGTTTGTTGTGATGCCCAGATCAAAAAGGATTCCCATGAATTTTGAATTTGTGGTGGATATGAGTGTGCTGTGATTTTTTATGTCGAGTTTGTTTTGTTTTTTTAACTGGAAAAATTTCCCCCTTTTTTGGATTAAAAACAATTGTTTGCTCTCATTCAGCACAATTTGAATTCTGTTTTTAAAAAATATAAAATTGCCTTTCAAATACAGAACTACTCATGTGTTGGGCTCCTATCTATATTTACTTTATTTAAAAATTTAAAATTATAATGCCATGCACTGATTTAATAATACTACTTTATTCATCCTGGAGATTTATTCATACAAATATAGGACAAGTCCAAAAAACATTTTAAAAATACATTAATACATTACATTATATACATATCACAACATTAGTAATTAGCAAACTCAGCAATGGAGTAAAAACATTTGTCTAAAAGAAAGTTCTTAAGCAATCTCTTGAACTTATGCTGGTCTCTCATTTAACAGTAGGAAGGAGCTTATTGAATAGGTAGTTTACAATCCATATATAGGACTGTTACCATACATTGATAAATTATGCTAGGTTGCAGTCAAGTCCTTTTTTCTTCTCATATTATGACTATGAACATCCATGTTAGACTTAATTTATAATAATTTATAACTTTCTCCAATAAACAAAATATAATAAAGTATATACATACTTGGTAGAGTCAGTAATTAAAATTTTTTAAAAAGCCCTCTACAGCTAGCTCGCCTTTTAGCTTTTGCAATAATTCTGCCATTTTTTTGAGCTTAAAAAGTCGCAGAGTCTGATAAGAATGGCCTCAAGCAGCAATGCCATAGTTAAGCCTACTATGAATGAGAGCAAAATAAACAGTAAGAGCAGTCTCTTCATTTGTGACAGTAATAAGTCTTCTTGGCATGAAACATCCAGATGCCACTTTTGTACAAATGGAGTTAATGTGAGGTTCCCAGTTTAGGATATCACTAATTTGAACTCCTAAACATTTATAGACAGTTGACCTAACCATGGAACCATCAAAGAAATTTAGATTAGGATAATCCAGAATTTTTTTCTGAGGTAGGTGAAATTGCAAAAATTGTTATTTTACGCTTATTTAGGAAGATATAGTTTGAATCACACCAGTTCTCTATGCTTTGAATAGCACATTGTGCTGCGACAGAAATATCATATTTATTACTTGACAAGTGGTTTGTATCATCTGCGTACATATACAGATCACCATTAATAAATGACTGCAAATCATTAACATATAAAAGGAATAACAATGGTCCCAACACAGATGCCTGGAGGACACCCCTTTCAACATTTAGATAATTTGATGAGAACTTTTTATTATCTTTGGAAGAATAAATCGAAACAGCTTGTCTCCTATTTGCTAGAAAGGATCTAATCAGGTTATTTGCCACTCCAGATATGCCATAGGATTATAATTTTCTGAGTAATATTCCATGGTCCACAGAGTCAAATGCTTTTGAAAGATCATAAAATATCCCAAGAGTATCAACATGGTTATCAAGGCCACTCAGGACTGAATCAATGAAACTGTAAATTGCAACTTCAGTTTATCTCCCCTTCAAGAATCCATATTGACATTTAGAGATAATATTAAACTTTGTCAAGAAATTCATCATTCATTTTTTAATTATTGTTTCAAAGATTTTAGAGAAGACTGATAGTACTGATATTGGTCAGTAGTTATCCATGCTATCATTCTCACCTTTCTTAAAAATAGGGACAACTTTGGCAATTTTAAGTTTATTGGGAAATATTCCAGAGGATAATGCAGCCTTAACAATATTAGTCAATGGGGATAAAATATGAAGTTTAATAATGCATTTCTTATGGAGTAGAAATAAAACAATGGGGCCCAAAAAGACATCACACTCCAGCAACTGATCCTAGGTCCACCAAATTTTTGTAATTTCTAACCCTCATATAGACCAATCTATCCTACAAGTTTGGTTCCTCCAAGTTGCAGGGTTCCAGAGATATTGCCTGAGGAACTAAACAAATTGAAAACATAAGCAATTTTTTAGAAAAAAGCACTAAAAGATTTCATAGTTACTCTACAGATAAATGTCATATATCTGTTATTGTTCTTCAGTGATACGTATTTGCTTAGCTTTTCATTTTAAAATTAGTTTCAACAGAGATAATTGCCCTAGAGGCTGACTTACCAGAAAACACACAAAGTCAACAGATTTATAGATGAGAAGAGGTAGAAAACCATTAGTCTTTAAATCATCAAAGTAATTTCTCAATAGAATAAGATCAGAAAGCTTATCAGAACCATTATGCTTCTATTAGCATCTTTTTCATTAAATTTAGATGTTTTTTCACTATGTTTGTACAATCGGCTTTTAACTATTTGAAGTTATACATGGACTATTGCTGGAAATATCTAATTTATTAAGCTGAGGGTCTATTTGTAGTGGAAACAGTAGCAATTTTTTCATATTTTTTATAGCCATTTGGCAAATTAAACTACTCTGTGATAAACTTCTGAAAAACAACAAACAAGAGACATTTTGGGAGAAATTTGAAATCAGGTGAAAAATTATGCCAATACTGAGAATCAAACCTGGGTATTCTACTTGCCGAACAGCTATTCTAGATAAAATTATTTGCTGTCTTACAAATTTATATTCAGACAGCTCAATTTTTTATCTTGTATGTAAGCACACAAAAATGTGTTAAAACTGCATAAGGTCCATCTACCCAATGAGTGCAAGCACGAGGCTTCTGAAGATGCGTGGAATCAAATCTTTAGCTTAAAGAATAATTAAAACTCACTCTTGCATCAGATGAAATTAACACAAATATAAAATGTGGAGCTGGACTTTAGCAAAGTCATATCGAGGTTTCTTTTTACTTAGGACTATAAGAATAAAATAGGAAAAATAAAGCTATAAATGATTGTTAAAGAAAAATAACTTGCAGCAATACACCTCAATTTATGGCAGCAGTTCCCAAATTGTGGGTCGCAACCCCCTGAGAGGTCGCAAAAGGTTGGTAAGAGGGTCGCGAAATCGGAGAAATGTATATGAGACAGTAAAAATATTTTATTTTCCTAGTTTCATAATGGCATTTAGTATTTTACAGGCATCATTCTTACAAAATGTGCTGTATGAATTATTCAGTATTACAACACAGGTAACCAATGTTATAACGTTTCTAGTATTTTGAAATTAATGTTACATTTTATATCTATTAGCAGAGAGATGGAAAGATGTAATGGGATCGTGACAGGGTCAACTATCTTCATCGGGGGTCGTGCAAAAAGGTTGGGAAAGCCTGATTTATGGTGTTATGGTTATTTATAGCATATTAAGAATAAAATTACAGAACTTCATTGGGTATATTTCATTAACATCACAGTTGTAACTCAAGGAGTAACCATAATGGATTTCCTCATAACAAGGTTTTAAGTACCTACATTCAATTACTTATGAAATGAAAGACTAACTACAGGACAATAGCTGTCACCATCAATTATCAAACTTTCTAATTTTAATTTCCAAAACGATTTATAGTTTTAGAGGAAAAGGAATGTATGGTGACAGATGCATTGCCCCCAGAAGGGGTTTTATCAACATTCTCAGAGATGCTAAGTGTGAATTATGTTTGTTTCACTACGTAAACTATGCAGCTTTCTTAAATGTCATGGTACTACATACATAATTTCAGCCGTTTAATTAACGAAGTAATAAACCAAGCAATGCTATTATAATTAAATTAAATGTACTTAATATTAACCTTCATAAATTTGTATTTGCAGGGAATTTTTCTATTTTCACGTGTTTCTCACGTCATTTGCATAGACGGTTATAGCTTTGAGTTTATAACGTTAAAGTTTACGTATTAATTTACAGTCTGCTTGTGCTTCAGCACTCTGTGGTAATAAAAATTAGGAATAATCTCTTACTTTATGACAAATTATTTGCGTCAGTGATTTTGACATTTAACTGCACAAGCAAGATATTTCTTACTCAGGAACAATATGTAAAAATTTGGGTGAACATATCCTTACAATTACGACGATAACGGTCCGTGAAGAAAACTGAATAAATATCGAATTCAGTTGATCGAAAGCAATCATTTCATTAAATATATCAAAGTGATTAATTTTAATTAATAAACTTCATAGCAAACGCAATAAAATTTACACAATACAAACTTAAACTATGCCTGAAAAACATTGTTTTTGACTTAAGACGCTTTACAGTAACCTCCATCAACCCTCTTCAGCGAATCTCGATTACGGTCATTTACTTCCTTTAATTCTCACGCTTCTGTCTCTTCTCACCACTACGTTTAAAAGCTATTAAATCCGCTTAGCTTGCTTGTGACTCTCGTTTGTTCTTTTGTATGACGTAAAACCCGTAAAACTGTTCACTGAGTCTGCGCGAACGATTGTATATCACGTGACCTGAGTCTTTTTGAGCGCATTTTCCAGGTACGAATATTGTGGTTGGGTTTCATTCGATATTATGTTATTCGACATTACTCTGGACCTATAATAACGACGTACGGCTTCTTTAAATATCCCTCTATTCAAAACATTTTTATTCTTTGCTGCAAACTTCAAGATTTCTTTTAAACACTTCGTTAAATTTCTGTGGTTGTCATAAGTTTAGACTAACAAGGGATTGAAATGGCGTCGTTCCCACATGGCCGAACCCGGCTTTGTTTCGATTTTGTCTTTGTGTGAATCGCTTTTGGTGGATGTAAACTATCTCTTAGTGTAGTAATTTGTATCATGGCCGATTTTGATGCAAAAAATGTGAATTTTGCTTGAGAACGAACCTAGAGTGGTACACGGAAGATCGGTGTTATTTTATGGTTACAAGGTCGAAATGCTCCATTTTCATGTTGAAATTCTTATTAACCCAAACTGCATAGGAATGATGTAATTCTACTTCTGTAGTTAATGTTATTCTTAGATTTTTTGGGTCTTGCCCGTTGTTTCAGTGTATTGATAGTGAAACTTGTTTCAATTAACTATTGCTTACATTATCGTGTCAGTGTTTTTCGTGTTTTAATTTTGTTTAAACTAGTGATCTAGATTTTATCGAAATTATATTCTATATCGGGAGTAAGTGGCATTTTATTGCGACAGTTATAATTGTTGTTTACTAATATGCTCCATAGCGTTTATCTCGCGACGATTTAATGATTCATAGTGGAAATTTTCGTAAGACTTTCGTCATACCATTCATAGTTTCCTGTTCTTTAAAAAGAAGTGTTTTGGAGGCGACTTGGGTTAAAGTTGTTGTAATTATAGGTGTTTTTGAACATTTTCATGTCTTACAGAGTTATTTTAGTACGGTGGCCTTTAAATTTTAGTGATTACTGTCAGATGAAAATATTTTAATGTTATGCTCAACTTTTTATTAAATGTTATTTTCCCGTAGTTAATTTAATTTTTACGTGAATTCTTTTACAGAATCTAATTGTAAATAGTGAGTGTACATAGTGTTTGTAAAGATGAGTTCGGCAAGCCGGACCACCACTCGTGGTGTGAAGGGTGGAAAGCCCGAAACAACTGTTGGTGGAAAATCACAGAAATCAGATGCCAAGTCAGATTCTCCAAAAGCACTAGACCTCAATCCTAAAATTCAGGTACAACATTTTTTGTCTTGATCTACGTTTGATGTCATCTGAAAGGAATTTTTGCTTTATATTTTGAATTTAAAATGTTGTATGATTTCACAGCCAACTGCCGAGCAAATGAGAATTGCACAAATTATTGATACACGGACAGAAGACCCCGATTTGAAGGACAAGATAAAGCAGGTATGAAACATTTATTTCGTATTATATTTTGATTTTATCATCAACATATGAGTAACATCTGTTTGCTTGCAGGTGATGGATGCAACCAGAAAAACGGAAGATGAAGTGTGCACAGCTTTGCATGACTGCGATAACGACCCAGATAGAGCAGTCAATATGTTACTCGAAGGAATGGGAACGGTAATGTTACTTTTATTTTTCACATTATTTAGTTAAGTTACTGCAGTAAGAATGCATAAGAATAGTTTTTAAGGTTTCATTATAAACAAATTGCATTTATCACGAATCAATAGTAAAACTGCCTCAACGGTATGAATGTTAATTTAGCCTTTTCTAGCAAAGTGGAATCGTCATTTGTTGCGTTTGTTTTAATTTGTTTAGTTGTTATATTTCAATGGATGATTTTGAGAGAGTTATTTATTTGATTCCAGGAGAATTTTTGTATTATTTTTTAGTTTTGACTTGGTTATGATCGTTAAAGTAACTAGGGAGGTTTTAGAAATAAGTATTATTTAATAACGATAATTTTCAAAGTGGTTTTATCTTACTTAGTTAGTATATTAAAAACTAAGAGGGAGTTGATATTAATAGGTGACAACTTGGATGTTTTTTTAAGATATAAAATTTTGTAGGTGATTAAAAACTTGAATAATAATAACAAAATAATCATTGAAAATTGGTTTTGGTTTCTGCTATACTTAAATATTTAGTTGAGGATTTTTGGATCACTTCTCATGCTACATTCATGGCTTTTAGCATCTAATTCAACCCATTTTCAAGAGTTTGATATTATTGAAAAATCTTCCCAAAGCTAGTTGTAATTATATGATGCCTTGCTCCAATGTTATTTTTCTATAAATTTGATTCTGCGTGGTTTTTGGTGCATTTCCTAAATTTGATAAGGGGTTTAATTTTTTCTGCAGTATGTATTTCTTTAAAGTCTAATCTTCTACATTAGAATCTATCACATGGAAACTGATACTACTGTTATTATTTATAGTGTAATTTGTATTAATTTATGGTAATTAATGCAGCGATTAGGTTTTAAAATGCGAGTTGCTTTTTATAGTTATTTACTGCCGTAGTGGTTGTCAGCTTATATTAATTACATCGCAATATAAGATTTTAAACTCCTTCCATTTTAGGTTACTGGTATTGAGTTTACGGTATATTTTAGAAGCTTAAAGGATTAGGAAAACTATTCTCCAGCAGCTTATAGTTTTTGAAGTTTAATTAATGTCTTATACAATTACTAGGGATGATGCAACAAATGTTCTTAAATAAATTGATGATTTGGAAAGGTTTATATGTCATTGGAGCAATGATCTTTCATAAAATAAGTTTGTGACAATGTAGCATCAAAAATGTCCAAACAATAATACCAATATATATGAATATACAAGCTTGTTAGGAGGTGTGCCAAAAAATTATCTTTGAAAGGGTGCCATGTTTATAAAAAATTGAGGAACTATTGAGCAGCTTATATGCAAAACATATACAAAAGCATATGCAATGAAAATATTTTTGAGTTTTGGAATTCATATGTATTTCTTAGATTTAAAATCGTCCAGTTTAACTATCTAATGGCAGTGAGCAGAGCTGGAACATTTTCAGTGGCCTTACTATTTTTAATGGCTATTGTTCATGATGTACATTAAATGTTTATTACATAATTAGTATCACATTCTTAGGCTAACAAATATTGAATTGATTTGAGCCAATTGCATTCTGGGAATATTTTAGTGGAATAGTTGGCTTTCTTGGAATTTAATTCTTGTTTTCTTAAATAAAACTAATGCACGTTTATTTTAATTTTACATTTACAGCCATGAACAATGTTGCAGGTTCAGTGAAGTGTTTTTTGCAATTGTATGACCTTAGCTTCATTTATATTAAGAATTATTGAATGGAATAATTGTCTACAATTTTTATTGTATTTTATTTTAGCAACTTTTACTTCTTGTACAAAGTGTTTGTTGCTAGTGGTCTTATAAATTTTTAACAGGTGTTTACCATTTGTTAGAAATTAATACACATTAAATAGTGAAGATTTTTGTCAGGTTTACCCAAATTTTAATAAACTATCTGCCATATTCTGTCATGTGGGTTATTAAGGAGATATACTAATTTAAAAATTTCTAATGGTGAGCCAATTATGGTAATATTAGAGTTTTAAAGTCGTAAATAATAGTAGTGTTGGTATACCTATAAATATAAATTTAATTATTTAATTAAACATGAGTGCTGATTTAAATGATCTGCACAGCCTAGAATACCAATTTAAATGCCAGTAATGAGATAATGAACATTTTTATACAAAGATAATGGTTTAAATATTAATTTTTTCACACCATTAATCCAGGATTGGTTACTATTTCATGGTGGATGCACTTCTCCAATGTTTTTAGCTGCCTTCATTTCTTTATAATTTCGAAAGCAATTAGTAAAAATCAAAGTCACGAGACAACACACTCTCCCAAGTAGTCTCACACTACTTATGCGCTGCAAAGACCTTGAAAGCTTCAGCTCAATTCTTTTTTTTTTCTGCTGAGGAAAATTTTTCCATGTCTTGTCTCATTGGTTTATCTTCATGAGAATCACTGCTGCATGTATTATAGCTTGTCAGCATATGGCTAATAGGATCTTAACATTTTTACATTATCTCTGGACTATATTAATAGATAAACACATTCCTTAGTAACTAGAAGAACAGTAAATACAAATACTTTGATATCTGTTGATGACAGCCCAAAATAACACAAGAATCTAACCATGAAATAACAAATGAGGTGAGGATATGGTATGGCTGTTAGGACTGCAGTGTAGTACATACCTGAGAAATAGTCACAACTCAGTTGGTTAAACCAGTAGTTCTCAGACTTGAATGTTATGCGGCACCATTTGCATTGAAAATAGTAAAACTAATATACTTTAATCCAAATTCCTTTATTTTATGTTACTGTTAATGATTTTTATCATATCGCATTTCCTAAAATTTTCTGATGAAAATTTATGATCCATGAATATTTTATATTTTGGCATTTTACCTAACATCTAAAATAATTTTGCTGCTCCCTGGGGTTAAACCATCATGCACAACTATTAAAACAAATAGCTTTCTGTTTTAGAGGTAGTAGGCTGCAATTATTGTGGTTTGTATAGAAAGTTGTATAGAATATGGACTCAGTATTTATCTTGTGTTTCTCTTAGTGATCTTTTGTTTGATTGAATCATTAAATGTTTTATATCATTAATTGGTTCAATCTTAAAATACCACTGTTGACAATTATAGCTCAATTTGTCAAATTTATCCGAAGTAATTTAGTTTATAGGTTATGTGTAACTATGTTTTTGGTTTTGTATAAACTGCTGGATGTGTCTCATACTGAAAATCTTATGTCGCAGGGTGAATGGGAAATGTCGGGAAAGAAAAAGAAGAATCGCCAGCCTGGAACTAATGCTAAACCTGAAGGACCCGTAAACAATCGAGAGGACCCAGGTGGAGATTGGAGTCGAGAGAGAGAGGGTGGTGGTGGAAGCAGTGGTGGAGTTGAGAGGGAAAGGTCTCGTGTTCGGGGAGGTGGACCTCCCAGAATGCGAGGCAGGAGCTCTCTTGACAGTCGAGGATGTAAGTATTGGCATTTTAAAAGTATATTTGAATAATTATATGAGGAATATTTCATTTCTGCCCTGTAGAATTTCTCATTTGCTGATTTATATTTTCTTGTTTCTTATATTTCTTTGATAAAGTAGAGAAAATCATATATTTTGTGTTATTATCTTTGTAATCATGACATTTTATTAGGGAGAGGGAGAGAAAATAAGGAAAATGAGAAGAATTTAGAAGACTCCAGGGGAGACATTCCTCGTAGAGGAGGGCGTATGATGAATGGTCCTGGTGGACGCTCAGGCAGGGGTGGTCGAGGGGGCCGTTTAGGTCCACGTACTTTCCAGAACCGAGAGAGAGGTGGTTTCCCTCGCTCCATTGACACGTGGAACAACCCTCAAGCAGAAGACAGCACTGCGGATCCGATTAAAATGGGTCAGTTGGGAGTCTCTATGACACACAATTCTTTGCTTGGTTAGTTGCAGTACTTTAGAATTATTTTATAAAATATTAACTGTAAATAGTTCTCTTTTTTCCTAATCATCAGGAAGATAAATATTGCTTTTAAAGCCTTAAATTATGAGGTAATCTTATTCAAAATGTCCATACTATTTTTCTCTTGTTATTCAAAATTTATTTAATCCATGAAACAGTATATCAGCAAAATACTCATTTTACATTTCAATTAAATTGTTCTAATAGCCTTAAGTTATAATAAAAATGATTGCCCTGATGTTGTCGCAGAAATATTATCATAATTTATTTGGCATTAAAAGTGGTAGAGTTTGCAAGAAATATTGAAGTTCCTATATATCGTGCTGGAGTGTAATGGAATACTATAATTTTCAGAAAATTGGGCTGATGACTTTCCTTCTCCAGAAGATTGGGACAATGAAGAATATACAGGATCTCTAGCTGATACCAAAGTGTTCACTCCAAGTAATTCAGTACAACAAGCTAGCTTGAACCCAGAGCCCCTTCAGGATTCTACCAATCAAGATATAGCTTCTCCTGTGCCTCAGAACATTTCCAGCAGTTTGTCTCCAAATTCAGATCAAATGTCTCAAAATTTGGATCTGGCATCAACCTTACAACAAAACAATCAGACTCCGACTGTTGTAAGTTTTAATATAAAGCTATTTTAAGTATTTCATTTAACATTTTGTAGAATTTTTTGTAGTTTTTGGAGAATTATGTGCTGCAGATTATCAACTATCAAGGTGGATCGCATGCAAATGAAACAATTACAAGTTTACCGAAAGACATAGAGCATTATTTTCTTTTTAATGAATTAAAGAATTTCATTTTTACTTTCCCATTATGAAATTTATCAGAAAAGTATCCTGATCATGAAAAGAATTTGACTTACAAGGGGACGTTGTCAAGTCGACGTCAAGGATCCGGTTGAAACTTCTTGAGGTGAAACTAGAGACAAAATAAGCAGACACGTGTCCCGACTTTCTTCGAGAAAAAATGGGCAAAATATATTTGCACATAAAACGTATACCGGTATTTAACTCGGCCATTTCATAGAGCGCCGTGGCTGCGGTCGCTAAGGCGTTAGCGTTGTTAAACATAAGGTCGGTGGTTAAATCCCACCGGCTGCGAACTTCTTTTTCGATTTTATTTCCGTCTATTTTTTCAAATACCAAGCTGGGTACGTTTCTCAACTTCGTTATTTGTGATTAAATGTTTTTTTATAGTAATAAAATAATTTTTCATATTTCAATCTTTCATTTTTTATTTGCCAGCGGTAAAAAGAGGTGGTCCTCTCACTATTCTCCATTCAAATGAATATTTTTAAGGCAAAGGCTTGGATGGTATTTATCGTAAAAACAAGGTAAGCACAGATATTCCTTGCACCACGCGCATCTTACGAAACTTATTGCGAAACATATGCACTTCCTCCCGAACGTTCATGAATACACTTCTGGTGTCCGCTAATTTCGATGCATACCATGCATTCTGGAGCATTTCTCGGAATGCGGGTGAAGACAGCCACAAGATGCCATATTAATGTAAATTGCTTACCCATAAAAAAACGAACAGCCCCCGTTATATCTTGTTTATCGTGATTATCTGATAAAAACGAAGCATTGACGATGTCTTCATCGTCCGGTGCAAAGCTACTTCCGGAGGGTCCGGCAACTGGATCGATCTCCATCGATAAAGCGAAATGGTTCATGAAGGCAAAAGTCGAAATCAGGGAGGTAATCAAGACTCATAAAATATTATGATAATCGTAAAAAAACGAAAAATCGCAATACTGAACTATCAAACAGCTAAATCGTAATCCAAAAAGAGTGCAGAGATCGTTAATGGTAGAGTAAGTGATCCGGGAGAGCAGAGGTCGATATCAAAAAAGCAAATCAAAAGAGTAATGCGAGAGAAGCATCTAGCTAAAGCAGCGAACGGCAATAACTGAATTGGTGATGATCTGCGGCCTTTAATTGTAGGAGCGATCCACAATAGCACGTGTATTGCAACATTGTCGCAGGGAAATATGTAGAGTTTTAGCATGCGCGTCACCCTGCTTGGCGTCATGGGCACCGTGAGAAACGCTCATTTAACGGCGTGGTGTGGCTATCTTTGCATTGCATGTTGTTTTTTCTTCATAGAAAAGCAAGGTCGGCTTCGTTTTTCAAGCTTCGACGATGTGTTACTTCTAATTTTGGTAAACCCGAAGAATAGTTCCTAGTTTACCAAAAATTATTTTATTTAACTCGTAAATACTATAAAAAAAAACATCACAAATAACGAAGTTGAGAAATGTACCCAGCTTGGTATTTGAAAAAATAGACGGAAATAAAATCGAAAAAGAAAGTTGAACCACCGACCTTACATTTAACAATGCCAACGCCTTATTGACCGCAGCCATGGCGCTCTATGAAATGGCCGAGCTAAATACCGGTGTACGTTTTACGTGCAAATCTATTTTGCCCATTTTTTTCTCGAACCCGGGCTTATTGGGAAGAAAGCCGGGACACATGTCCGCTTATTTTGTCTCTAGTTTCACCTCAAGAAGTTTCAACCGGATCCTTGACATCGACTTGACAACGTCCCCTTGTTAGAGATTTGATGTATGTTTTAGGTGCCCACGTTATAAAATATTTATTCTAATTCCTGTCTGTAGTCTATGTGCAGCTCTGGAGGATGAATGAATCTTACAGAATCTGAATTAATTAGTATAGCTATGGTTATCCAAACATCAATTATTGGAAATGTCAATTATCTAAATACTTCTAGCTTCTGAGTTGGAGATATGGTAGCAAATTTTGTTAGATAACATCAGTTTTAGTTTTGGATTATATTTAACAACCTTGTTTATTTCTTTTTCCTGTTACATTACAACCTAGTTAACTGGAATATAAACTATAGTTACGAGGGGAAAGTCCATAAATATAGAATACCTTTTAATGTTTTGAATTCAATCAATATGTTTTAAGTATAAAAATATCATTGATGGCCTGGAAAATTTACTTACATGAGTTTTGCTTAAAACAACCTAATTTTAAATTTATAAGTTATAAATATTAAAAATTGCTGAAATTTAAAATTCAGTATGTTTTGGAATGATTGTCTCTTGGGGCTGATAGAGATAATATAAATGCCTGCTGTACTCTTATTCAGACTGTTTGTTATGGCACCATTTGTTATATTATGTAACACACTTCATTATTTGTGGATAAATTTTCTTCACATAAGAAAGTTACTTGTTAGCGTCACTATATGGTTCGTAAACAGCTGACGCATAAAGCTGTCTATGACCAAGTATGGTCATCCTTTTTCCTGACTTTCTCCGACAACGGGGTCTTTTTATTGGTCTAACGCTGTTCACGTGATAGGAGACGTCATTACTGTCCAAAGCTTTCCACTCTAGCCTATCTTCAGGCCTAATCAAAGTAAAAGTTGAGAGAGTGATGAAAGTATTATATTATAGATTACGTTCAAGTAGATGAAGCAGAAGAAGAAGAAGATTCTAATGAATAAGATATGATGTGTATTTATAATGATCTGGTAGAGCAAGAAGCCCGATCATTGTATTATCTTTGTGGTAGGACCATACAGCAGGTTCCAAAGCATCTAAATCTCTGTATGTGCCTTAACAACTGAAGGGGCAGGAGAAGATGATTCCTATTATTCTTCACTTACGAAATTCAAAGACATTTCTGGGAGCTCCCTTATTTATCCCTCTAAATCAGTTTTTGATCTATTGCAGACAGCTGAGCTATGCTTGAGAGAAAAAAGAAGTGAGATTTTGAATAGTGAGATGTCCCTGAAAAACTTGTTAGATTTTGTGTCAGAAAGAACTGATAATTCTGGATTACCCAAATGCCTCAATGTGTGCCATAAATTGTTAACAAATTTTTTAAAAACATGATTATATCTGCTTGTTAGGGAGTACAATAGAGCTTCACAGAAAACATTATGTTCAAAATGTGGCAGTAAAAGTGTAGGAGTGACAGCAGCTGTGCAAAACATGAAATGATTATGCAATTTTTACTTTCTCATACGTAGTAATGGGAAAGTATTGTATTCATGAAAAAAATCGAGTTCGAGATTTTAACGGAAATACATGTTTTGAGGTCCCTAGAACACGTTTAGACTTTTCGGAATGATGTCTGTGTGTGTGTATGTTATTGTGGGCGCTCTAACTCAAAAAGTACATGCCATATCGTTACCAAACTTCATATATAACACTTTAACATGAGCACAAAGAACTGATTAGTTTTTGGACAATAATGGATAATCGGAAGTCGCGGTTTATTCGAAACCCAATTAGGTTTTTGCGATATTTCTTTGTTAAAACATCATTATTCTATATACAATTCTATAATAATGTTATAGAGAATGTAATTTCCTACAGTTTTAATTTGAAACAATTTTGTATAGGAGTTATTGTTTAGGAGTTATTTATATATAACCGGTTTTTCGGTTTCCGTTAAATATCTCCTTAAAAACATCGTTATTGGTAATCTTCGTAAGGACCAAAGTTGTAGAGAATATTATTTCTTCCAAGTTTTGTTTGTAACTAATTTTCGTAGAACCATCCCTTTCGGATATATTTCGCTTTATCTTAATACCAGCCTACAGCGCCAACACCTTGTAGCGGTGAATTCTGTAAGCATTCAAAATATACGTAATTTACGGCAAGGACGTGTCTTCTTTTACAATACGAAATAATAATTTTGCCTTATAATGCTACTCATAATAATTTAAATATCTATACCCCAAATATGGAGAAAGTCATGTGTTGGCCACATCAGATTTTTTAATATTTTTGTTTGCAAAATAAAAGTTTTTCTCCAATGAAATGTTTTCAGTCAGTTAATCATTATCTTCACCAGGTCTAATTGAGTTTGATTATATTGCAAGGTGTTTCTACAGGCAAGTTAAAGTTTATAATTTATAAACCTTATTTTCGAATTTTTAGTAAATAAAAGTTTCCTTTATATGCAGCTTCATTTTCATTAAAATATTTTTACATTGAAAAAGGATTTCAATCTGTCCCGGCTAATGCTGTTAGTGAAGAGTTCTCGGGTTTATACATTGATAATAAGAGAAAAGGTAGTCATTTTTCATCATCAAGTATACTCTTAATTAGAACTAATGTTAAGAATTAACACTAGAAGTGCAGGAGGGGTCATTTTGTCTCTTTTTCATTTTCAAACATTTGTCCCTCCAAAGTGGTTGAAGATACGGTATTATTCTATTGTGACTTTTGCTCGTTTTAAAGGGTAACCCTAAAGAAAAAAAGGAATTCGTAATTGGTGTAGCTTATTTCTTTTTTGAGTTAAAACACATTATACCTAAAAGCGCCAAGGGGTCGAATTGACCCTTTAATACGTTCTCATGTATAAAATACTTACACTGACGTCGCAGCAACCGAAATTGATACATGCATCAGAAGAAAGCTCGGACAGTGACAATGAAAAAGTTGAATACAGCGAGTATTGTGAAGATTTGCAACAATTAGTTTCTCAGGATGCACCTCAACATTGTGATACAGGTATTTTTTCCCTTTTATTCGACCTTTGTTTATTTGAACGGAAAGAGCAGTTGCAGAATTTTTTAGTTACGACTATGTTTAGTAATGAGTATTTTATCTGAAATTGTTTGGCACTATACCTTCTCAGGCAGTTGGGAGACGGAAAGAGGGACACGGTCGAGGGAGAGGAAGAGAGAGAGGAAGGGGTCGCGGAGTGCAAGCTGCAAGACATCCACACGGCGCTGCATCCTTCGCTGTAGGCACGCAGTTGCTGGGGAAGAATGGTGAGAGTGAATGGAGAGTTATTAACGGCGACCACATCGCGGGAAGATTAGGAGTGCAGAATGTGACCAAAGAAATTCCAGGATCATCGCCGCATGCGAAACGACAAATACGTGTTGGAAATACGGTAAGTACGTGGCGTTTCCTTGTGGATGAGACCATGCTGCGACATATCAAATTATGCACAGAGACAAGTGAGGCGACAGGGTGAAGAAAGCTGGTCTATGTCTTTAGATGGAATTGATGCTTTTATTGCCATCCTTTACGCTCGTGGAGCCAATGGATGTTCATCCTTGGACTACGATTTGCTCTGGTCAAAAAACTGGGGACCAGCGTTCTTTCGTGAGACTATGGGGTGCAATAGGTTCCGTGATATCATGAAATATCTCCGATTTGATATCAGAGCCACAAGATATGACAAATTTGCTTTATTTTCATTCACCTGGGACAGATTTATTGAGAATTGTATTGCTTGTTATAAACCCTGTGAAAATCTTACTGTAGACGAACAGCTGTTTTCAACGAAAGCAAGATGCAGGGTTACACAGTATATGGCGAACAAACCAGATAAGTTTGGGATCAAGTTTTGGATGCTAGCCGATGTGACCTCTAAATACATGTTGAATGCATTGCCCTACATGGGAAAAGACGAGTTGTGCCCTTCCAATCAGAGTCTACCCGAAAATGTCGTCAGGCGATTGCTGACTCTCTACCTGAATAAAGGACGAAATGTGACCACAGACAATTTCTTCACCTTGCTGAAATTGTCAAAGATACTCAAAGAGCAGAAGACAAGCATTGTAGATACTGTAATTAGGGTAAGACGATAGGTCCCTGAAGTGGTGAGTCTTCACATGTTCCACTATATCGTGCCACAGTGCTGTGGCACACAGAAAACACGTTGACGGTATATCAAGGAGAAAAGAATAAGAATGTTCTCATTCTCAGTTCTATGCACCCAAGCGTGCAAATCGGGACCATTGAGAAAAAAATTCCAGAGGCTGTTCAGTTTTATAATGACACTAAGTATGGTGTAGATATAGTGGATCAAATGGCTCGTTCAAGTCTTTTACAATGTCTTAGATTTGGCAGGCATCAACGCTTGGGTGCTGTACAAGGAAGTAACTGGCACAGCGATCAGCCGGCACAAGTTCTTACTGACACTGGCTGAACAACTACGGGAGGAATTCATGAATACTAGAAACCTGCCAACCTTCCACAGTCCAACAGTTGACTCTAACATGTCACCTGAATTTCCTACTAAATGTGAAAAACGAAGAAAATGCCAAATTACGTCAAAATGTAAACGGAACAAAACTCAAGAGAAATGTTATAGATGTCTCAAGTTTGTATGCGGAAAATGCACAGCAAAAATTGAGAAAATATTAACGTGTGCTGCTTGTCAGAGCGAGTAGACCACACTTGTATGTAATTCTATTGAATTGATTTTTCTGTAAATTTTCTGCCTTGAGTGAAAAAATAATTGCATATTGAAACAAAAAGTATCTGAAATCTATTCGTAAACTCATTCAAAACCTACCTGGTGCTTGATAATTCGAGTTTTATCCTATGTTGTTTTTTTGAGAATTGCTAATTATTTTGAAAAACAAATGATGTGAATGCTTGTGGATAAAAAACCTGTCAATTTTTTGTCAACAGATCAATAAATAAGTGTTGTGAATGATTTAATATTATTTTTTAACTACATCAACCATCAATCACAAGTAACGGAAAGAAAAAACCTAGGGGTCAAAATGACCCCAGGCGGCGTTTTTAGGTATGGAGGTAAGTCTGGCGCTTCTAGTGTTAAGCCATGCTAGAAAGTAAGATTTTTAACTTGAAAAAGTATCCCTCGAAAAGGTCAGATTTTGTAACCAAAACGTTTGATTCAGGCTTAACAAAATGTGACTTGTGAATAATTTAAGTATTTTAAAACTAAAATTAACTGCTTGTTGGATAAGACTTCAAAGAATGTAATATGATCGAAATCTGGTAGTAGAAGTGTAGGAATGAAAGCAGCAGTGCAGAACTGAAAATGATACTTTGCAAAATAAAATTTACTAAAATCCCTTGGAATTCAGATGAATAGAATAAAATTAATTTTTCTTTTAAATAGTTTAAATTAGAAGATCGTAGGTAAGTTCTTTATCTTCATGATTTGGATATTTTTCTCCTGTAGAGCTCATTAAGAGCTTTAATTTGATGTGCGGTTTGTGGGTGTGATATTTGTTTCACGAGAAACTTTTGTGAATCATTGTATGTTCTCGTATTATGTGTGTTTATAGTATATTAGGATACTAAGTTTTAAATAAAGAAACATATAGGATAATTACCAAGGGTATTTATTTTGTCTATTCCCTAAAACTTGATTTTTATGCAAACATTTCTATTGAGTTAATACTCTGTTTAGGACCGTAATGGCTGTCGTTGTAGTAGACGACAGGAGTTGTCTATACTTGTTCATTGAGAGCTTTACTGACTCAAACAAAAGCTGTGGCAATATTCCTGCAAAAGCACTGTCAGTTTACTGTTCTCATGTGCTAGGAAGTTTTATTTCTTTGCATTCTGTATGGTTAGAAGGACATGGATAATCATAAAATATATATAAAAGATTGCCAATTTGTCCTTTTGTCATATAATGCTTTTTGAAGCTTAATATCTTACAAATGACTGAACCGAATTTGATGAAATTATCAGGATAGCATTATGGTATAATAAAACGTTTTAATGTATCGAACTCGAGATCAAAGACCCAGGTTCGACTGCAGGGGATAATTTTCATTTCCCATAAGTTAACACGTAAAATCTGCTTTATGACTTGCAGGCTTTCATTCTTTTTACTTTATCCATACGTAGTATAGGGAAAGTACCGTATTCACCAGAATCCGAGATGACCCTGAATCTAAGACGACCCCCCATTTGGATGATTCCAAAACAGAAAAAATCTGATTTGGCCAACACATGACTTTCTCCATATTTGGGGTATAGATATTTAAATTATTATGAATAGTATTATGAGACAAAATTATTATTTCGTATTGTAAAAGAATACAGTCGTCCTTATTGGCGTAAATTAGGTATATTTTGAATATCGTTACAGAATTCGCTACATGGTGCTGGCACTGTATACTGGTATTAAGAAAAATCGAAATATCTCCGAAATGGATGGTTCTACAAAAATTTATTTCAAACAAAACTTGGAAGAAATATTATTCTCTACAACTTTGGTCCTCACGAAGATTACCAGTAACGATTATTTTAAGGAGATATATCACGGAAACCGAAAAACCGATTATTTATAAATAATTCCTAAAGAATAACTGCTATGAAAGTTGTAGGAAATTACATTCTCTATAACCTTTGTATAGAATTGTATATACAATAATGATGTTTTAACGGGGATATTTTGCCAAAACTGAATCGGGTTTCGAATAAACGTCGACTTCTGGTTAACCAATATTGTCTAAAAACTAATCAGTTCTTTGTGCTCATGCTAAAGTGTTACATATGAAGTTTGGTAATGATATGGCACATACTTTTTGAGTTAGAGCACCCACAATCACATACACACAGACATCATTCTGAAAATAGTCTAAACGTGTTCAGGGGCCTCAAAACGTGTATTTCCGTTGAAATCTCAGTCGATTTTTTTCATGATCACAATACTTTCCCATTACTTCGTATGGAGAAAGTAAAAAGCTCCAATTGACCTTCATTACTACAAAAATTATAAATCTTGTCAAATAGTTATTTTCTCTTATACTTTTCTTGAATGTCATTGTCTTTTAACATTTTAAAATCATAAGATCACATCACAAATAGAACCATTCATGTTTTCAAACAAATTAAATGGTAGCATTCATTTTAAGATAACATTAAAAATAAAGTAAATACATTGACAGAATATACTCATTTCAGGACAACAAAAAAACATTTCAATCCAAGTGCTGCATAAAATCATTTTATTGTATTAGTCATCATCACTGTCTATATTATAAAGTTTAATTACCTGTTATTACTGGAATTAATTATTAACCCTATAAGTTCCAACCGTCGATAAATTACACAGTATGCATCCTGCTGTAGTGCCATTCGAAAATTGTGACACCTAAATTTGCAATTTTCAGATTTCTGGTGCCATCTTTAGGCATCTTCAGTGCTTGGAATGGAAAATGTTACGAAACAGAACGCTTGTATTGGTCGTGGAATGGTAATTTTTATGTAATGGAACGCTGTTATAAGGGATGGTATTTCTAAATGTCTGATGAAATGAAACGGTATGAGCCAGAGTGGCATTCGGTGCGTTCCGGCTCATTTTTAGCACTGGGCATCTTATATAAATACATGCATTAGCAGTCTTTTGCAGAATACTTTTGCTTTGGTATGATTGTGGCGTTTCGTTTGTTATTTATTTTATCCATATAAAGTACACTTATGTCAAAATGGTCTCGTAATATAGTTTTGACTAAGGAGGGTGAAATTTTAGATGGAATTTTGAAGAAGGAAGTGATGTGAGTGATATATTTGAAGGTGAAATTGATAGTTGTATCTCAGATTCTGATTTGAATAGTCTGAATGTAGGTCGTGATTTGCGAGATATAGTGTGAATTTTGGCAAATTCATCAACTCTCAATTTAAACCCTACTCCATAAGAATTTCTTTTTATCATTAGTAAAGGGTTTAGTATTAAACCTCAACTCAGTATGCACACAGCTGCAATTGCTAGATCTTTGTCTGTTTATAGCATCTTTGTTTTTTTATGCAAACTGAATGTGTCAAATTATCTGTTTAATGATGAAATGCTGAAAATGTCAAATTACCTGTTTAATGTGGAAATGCGATGTTGAAATGTTTAAAAAATTAGTGAAATTTGTCAGTTAAAAAGTCCAAATTGTTTGAGTGGCATGTAAGTCAAATACGTGAATCCAGGACCTGAAAAATGAAGAAATTTTCTGACATACGTCATTACAGTAATTATCTGGAAAAATTAAATCCTGTAAAATGCCCACACTGCAACTACTGTATATCGTGGTGTATAAGTCGACCTTTGATGCTTAAAAAAATTTCCTAAAACTTAGTTGACTTATATGCTTAATATAAAATGTGAACCTTAAATTACAAATGAATGACATCAATATTTACGAAGACAGTGGATCTTTCGGTGTAGGTGATCACCATTTTGAGTCAGCTGCTCTGGTGTTTACTTTTTATGGCATTTATTTTAAAAGATTTAAAATAATTAATTTTAATAGTTAATAAAAAGTTCAAATAATAGTTTTTTTGTTTTTATAACTGAAATCTCAAAAATATAATCGATCTATTTAAAATTACAGAAATGAAGGATAAATAGAAATACAATCAAAGGTTCCTTCGCAATTAAAAACTAATTTTTACGCTAGTTCTGCATGGATTTGAGTTCTCTCTTCAATAACAATAACCTTTGCTCTTTTAGGCATAGAACTGGCCAAGTTGCGATTTCATAGGTTGTTTCTAAGTAATTTTAAATTGCAAATGAATGAAAGCCTGTACTTCAAAAAATCAATTCTTACGAAAACCGGCAACCGGCCTCTGTGATAAAAAAACAGAACAGTCGAAAACCGTCTGGTTGGAAACCCTACAACTAGCTGTTACTTAGTTCTGGAGAAATTCATAAAATGCCCTGCAAAATCTCGATTTAAATAGAACACTTTTTTTAAAAGGTGAAAAATGCAATTTTCAAAACCATCCTTATGACTGCCAACATACAAAGTGCTGCAAAAAAGTAATGAGACTGAAATATAATAAAAACTATGATGCATAGGGCAACACGTTTATTAACCATTTTCCTCAAAATAGTCGCAGAGGGACTGAATACAGCATTCATATAAACTTTGGAAAGACTTGGAAAACTTGTCTGCTGTGATAGTATTCAATTCCTCCATCACATTCTTCTGAATGTCAACGACTGTCAAATCGGCAACCTTTCAATTTCAACTTGGGAAACAGAAAATTAATTAATTATGGACCGTATTGATTCCTTATTCACATTTAGTTTACTTGTCATCATTCTGAGTGTCAATCAGCAGTCTCTTGCAAGTAAATTGTGCTCTTTGTGCACCATTTCTGGGTTGGATGTTGTTTTCGGTCGTCCACTGTTAGGGTCATCTTCCACATCTCCTCTGCCCTCTTAAAAACGCTTGAACCGTTGAAATGTTTGTGCTCGGGACAGAGCTTTATTCCCATAAGCTGTTCGTAACATTTCAAGTGTTTCAATTGGGGGCATTGTTAGTCTGGTCTGCAGTAGATGAAAAGGTCATTAAGAAAACTAAATACCAAACAACAACCCTAAACTCGTGACCAAAAACAAATTTCCTCAATAAATTCTCCTTGTATATAATGACAATGTTCTTCAGATAAACCGGTATTTGTTTCTGAAACAGTTATTGGTATTTTAACAAAGTTTAGAAATGAAATCAATGTCCTATAACAACTAGTAAAACTTAGAAATTGAAATATTGCTTATTAAAAATGTAATTAATCCAATTTCATCTCCTCTTCTGTTAAAAAGTGCCAGTCATTTTGAACAAATTACAATTCTTATTATCTATTAGAATATTTATGGTAAAATCTTCTATTATTTATTGGAGTAAAACTTCTCTAGTCATGGGCTTTGTGAGTGTTCACCATTCATTTGAATAATATTCAAGTCACTGATGATGCATAGTAAGTAAGAGAGTTTCGGAGTGAGCGCTTGCGTAATAACCTTATGCTCGGGTCTTCGCAGGAGAAATATTCTTGTATCGCTCTAAAGAAGTTAATCTGAAGTGAATGCTAGTAAAAAAATTCAATATAGAAGATTCATTGAAGTTATATTTTCTTGTAAATTTCATGGTAAATTGGATAAAGCAAATGCCTTTAAAAAAACTTAACTTTTCTAATTTTTTATTACCTGTACATTCTGATCAATACAACATCATATCTTCGTTTCTATTGAAGAAAATAGGACAATTTTCACCATGTAACTTCTATAATGACTACTGTATAACTCAAAATGTAATAAGCTTTATGAAATGTCTTTCACAAATATATGAAACGTAAAATTTATTTCAAATTTTTAGTAAAGACATGAAAGAGTTGACCTGCGAGAAACTTTTTTCCTATTTGGTTTAGGTAGGTACATCCAGCGAATGAAATGTTAATAAAAGCTGAAATATTATTTTGAAAATGACTGCATATCAATGCCGTTTATAGTTTTTGCAATACTGAAAGGTATATGAAAGCACAGGTGCGTGTTAACTGGTTGGCGATTGGGGTGATTTATGTATTTCGTATTTCTCTTCTGTAAAGAGTGTGCTTAATGTAAGATAATGTAAAACATTGTTTATAAATATTATGTTCTACTAAAATCCTCAAAATTTTATACAAATACAATAAAAAAGTTATGAATTTTTCAATGTTCAGGAATTGAAATTGTGAGTTTTTGCAAATTTTAAAAACCTCCTCTGACCTCAGACATGCAATTTAAGTGAATGTCCTCCATGCTTGAGGGGTTAATCCTCTTTCTGCTTGATAATACTCGTTAGCATTTTAAAATTAATCACAGTCATTTGGATACAATACAATCAAAACAGATGCCTTTTCTAAGTAAAACAGGAAATTATTCAGTGTAAAAAACCTTTATTTCTCCTCATAATTTGGGTGAGACATTTATGCAACGGAAGCATTTACCCAAATATTTATTAGCTCATAGTAAATGCAATTTGTATTTATTAAATGTGGTATTTCTCATATTATTGAATAAAATGTGAATGCTCTTATTTTCAGACTCCAAATACCGTAGGAGTAGGAGTCATGACCCCTGCACAATCACAGTACCTTAGCCAACTAACACAAGCTACTGAAAGTCTTAAATCCGCTGTTGGAATTGGCAGCAACTCTACACCAGTAAGCAATTCATCACAAACCTATGGGCCAGTATCTACATCTACAAATAATTACCCAGTAACTTCATCAGCAGCCTATCATACACCCAGTCCTACTGCATTTACATCTACTACTGGTAAGTTATTGATTTGGTTTATGACTAAGATTTATAAACCAATTTCAGGAAATTATGTTATGTATAACTGATATGTAATATACAGTAGAAGATCGTTTTTCCGGAACTACAAATACTGGAAACATCCAAACAACGGAATAACTTATGACTGATTTATTTTAGTTCCAAAAGCAACACTGCCTTAAGTAGCTTTCTAACTACGTGTGCGTAAGTATTGATATTTACATCGCAAGATGATTCATTTGATTTTTTGCATTTAATAAAATGTTTTCTTAGTATATTTGATTTTTAATTTCATTTAATGTTAAGTAATTGATGACTGATTTGGTTTAGTAGTTCCGAAAGCTATCACCCCCTCTAGTCTTTAACTACACACGTCCACTTATGGGACATAACTATGTGCATGGCAAACTGTATGCTACATCCACACAATTTACAATTTAAACAAAGAAAATAAATTTAATTGACATGGTTATTTAGATAAATCAAGTGTAAGAGTTGCACATTTATATGTACTATTAATTATGTATTTATTTCTTACCATATACTAAAACATTTTTTTCTGATCATTGTGCTATTTTAGGGTTAAGATATCTAAAATTCGGAAATATCGTTTATCTGGAACAGGCCAGGTCCCGAACATTCCGGATAAACGATCTTCTACTGTATGTCATTTAAATCTGCTTTAAAGTTAGCTATTCTTTGCTTAAAATTCACAGTTGTCTTATTCCTACTGTACAAATTGTGACATTTAGTTTTGTTATTTAATTACTGTTATAGGTAGTGAAATTTTACTTGATATTATTTAAAACGTTTTTAATCTAGATGGGCATTGTTAGTCTGGTCTGCAGTAGATGAAAAGGTCATTAAGAAAACTAAATACCAAACAACAACCCTAAACTCGTGACCAAAAACAAATTTCCTCTTACTAAATTCTCCTTGTATATAATGACAGTGTTCATCAGATAAACCGGTATATGTTTCTGAAACAGTTATTGGTATTCTAACACAGTTTAGAAATGAAATCAATGTCCTATAACAACTAGTAAAACTTAGAAATTGAAATATTGCTTATTAAAAATGTAATTAATCCAATTTCATCTCCTCTTCTGTTAAAAAGTGCCAGCCATTTTGAACAAATTACAATTCTTATTATCTATTAGAATATTTGTGGTAAAATCTTCTATTATTTATTGGAGTAAAACTTCTCTAGTCATGGGCTTTGTGAATGTTCACCATTCATTTGAATAATATTGAACTTTTTGTCAAATTGAATGGTTAACAGATTGGATTCCATTATATTTTAAATTGTTGACAAACAGATTTAAGCCAGTGGTTTGAATTTATTTTTGTTAGAAAAATGACAATCCTTTGAGGTTAGCTTATAACTGTGTACTAGTATAAATACTGTAAGAGGTAGTTAATTTATGGCATTTTAAGATATAATTTTAGTTTTAAAGATTTTTTTGCTTGCAGAGATATCCATACTGTGCTTAGCAATTAGGGATTTTATACCTTGGATTTTATATTGCACTTACTACCTCAAATGTTATCCATCTATCTTCATCAAGTGCTATATTATTAAAATGTATATAAATTACTTTCACCTTTATGATATTGAAACGTATGATTTCTAGGCAGGTTTTGTTTCCAACTTAAGCATGTACAGTAAAACCTCTTATCTTACGAGCCTCCCTATAACGAAAATCTTCGCATAATGAACTCCGTTCTCGGTCCTGACCCTCAAACATGTAAAATGCATACAAGAAGCTTCCCTAATGAACCTCCGTAACTACAAAACTCCTGTAGAGTGAAGGCTTAACCTGGCCCCCAGAATTTAATCTACCTCTGTACAATGAAATTTCAACGAAAACAAAATCGTAAACATTGGCTATCGCTGGATTGTTTTGGTGCAAAAACAGCATCGCTGTAACGCCATGTGAGACATGCCTAATAACTCCCAACTCCCTCCGAATCACCATTCACATCTGGGAATGGCCGAATGAGAGAAAATGGATCGGATTAGTATTGTAGCTAAAACTCTCATTCGAATCTATCGTCATCACTTACGTGTAAAGTTCTCCCGGCTATTATTACTCGAGTGAATAACAGTTGTCTTAAATGGGCGAATTATAATGAGGGTTATGGACATGATATTGTAAGAAAAATATGGGGAATGAACAAAATCGATACCTCAGAACAAAGTGCTACATTGCTTCTGTGTAGCGGCATCTCAAAATAGACTATATCTGAGCTGTTACACTCACTATTTGTTATATTACGATATATTGCGCTGTTGCAATTAAGATATGGAAATGTTTCGAAACACACAATGTAATAAATGAAAGGAAATGGATTATCTACTGTGAATAAATGGTCTTGATAAGTTAATTTTTCTTTCGTACCTGAAAAAGAAAGGATAATTTACGAGGAATAAATGACCTTTAATGTGAAGATTGTCTTACAGTTACGCAAGTAAGGTGTGTTTTAAATATTCTATTGTTTTTACTTATATCTCCAAATGTATACATTTCCACAGTGATTCCACTTATTCTTGAAAAGTTTAAGAAAGTTCTAACAAGAAAATTAGAAATTAGAAATTTTCTTACACAGTTGTTGTTTGTTGTTAATGAAGACATCATAACTGAAGTAAACAAGATCTATTTCAACTATGCAAATAATTTAATTTCCTTTTGTGTGCACACAAAACAGTAACTGATAGTAAAAGGATTATCTACGATGAAGAAATGAACGTAAATACGTTAATTTTCCTTGAGTACGCACCAAGCACTTTTTAAGTGAAAAATAATAGATAGTTTATGACAAAGAAATGAAATTGGACGTAAAGATTACTTTACATTACTCAGTGGGTACTTAGGGGTTAAGCGGCTTGCACTACCTAGTTCAACGTTTAGCCGCTAGATGACACTGCTTATGTGCACTGTTCTGCCTCCTAAGAACTTCTTATTTTGGCCATTACGTGGCACTGTGTGCATTACTCGTTCTTTGTGCAATGTTTCTATGTTCTCATTCCCAGTGGAATGGAATTTCTCCAAATACACGTGACACTGGGTTTTTCGTTACTCTTGTTATTTGCAAAGGAAAATTGATGACTAAAGTGCAATACAGTAAAACCTCTATAAAGCGAAATGGAAGGGACCCAAAATTTTGGTAGTTTGATATATAGAGGTTAACTATAAAGAGGTTCACGACATTTAGCAGTTTGTAAATTCAAAACTAGAGCTTACTGTAGACAACAAAAAATTAGTGCATACCATAGTCAAATAAAAATTTGTTTACACTACAAACATTAGAATTAAAAATGATAAAATACAGAAAATCAATAATTTACCTCATCAAAATTATTACTGTAACTAGGAATACAGTACATTAAGAAATTACCCAAAATTCAAAAAAGTTTAATACAGTTTTTTTGTAATTTATTAAAATAGCTGGCAATATCTTTTTCTTTCGTCTGTCTACAGAATTATTGAGTTACAGCATTTTCAGTCTAATTTAATAAAACTATATTTGTTTCACAGTCCTTCGAATTTATCACAAATCTTTCTAAAATGTTCAGTGCTTATTCTCTTTGGTGGTGGCACATTAACTTCAACCTTATCACTCTCATCATCATCTAATTCCTTTTCTCCTATAAGACCTTCGTTGCCTTCATTCTCAATTTTTATACTCATATGTATACTGGAAGCGAAACGCGCCTAAAAATATTGATTTACATTAATGTATTGTCTAAAACATTATTTAATATCATGAGAAGCATAACTGATCGTGAAAGGCCCACAAAATCTGTGCTTGGCTGGAAAGTGCGACTTTGCGATTTTTACACACACACATTAAAGTCCTGTGATCATTTCCTGATTACATCCAATTTTAAAATTTCAAGCAATAAAAATGTTGCTCAGAGAGACACGTTTTTTATTTTTTGCAATAATTTCAAACTTGGTTCAACATTTGAAAAATAAAAAGAGTGGATGCTATAACTTACCTTTTCCTAATATGTTTTATTGCAAAGCCAAACTTCTTCACTGTTTCACTACTGAAATCGAAGCAGGGGTGCAGTAGAATATCTTGCCGATGAAGAATCAAACTGACGCCAAGCGAGAGTGAATCATTGCAACCAATTAGTCATAGAAACATGCTGATTGGCTAATAATGGACGTTACTTTCACCTTTTCAATTGGCTAAACGATTAGCGCCAAAAACATCTCAATTTTGAAACGTGGAGGTTATTTTTGCGAAATGATTACCGGAAAAAAGATCGCGATTTCGAAATATAGAGGTTATTTTTTGTTCCGGGGCAATATTTCTATTACGATATATAGAAGAATGTGAAATAAGGAGGTTACGAACTAGAGAGGTATATTTCCTATGATATTACATTGGGTCTGTTCGGGTCCAAAAAAATAGTACAATATATGGAGGTCTACAATAAAAAGAGGTTCGCTAGGTAGAGGTTTTACTGTATATCCCCCATGACTCTTGTGCTGCAAATGGAGCCTATTTAGCTTACAAACCAGGACTGAGGGATAGGTTCCATTTAAGGCACCCATTATAAGTTGAACGCCAAATGTGTGATGGCGCTATTGTCACATGTAAGGTTTTCAAAATAATGGTTGGGTTGTGGCAATCTCTGGACTTAGGAAAATCCCATTCCGCCAGGAATGATAATGTAGAACTATCTATTTCGGAGATATTTTGCTTATTCGTAATTTTCAGTATACAGCGCCAACACCATGTAGCGGTGAATTCTGTAAACATATTCAAAATATAATTTACGGCAATAAGAATGACTATTCTTTTACGATACGAAATAATAATTTTGCCTCATAATGCTATTCATAATAATTTAAATATCTATACCCCAAATATGGAGAAAGTCGTGTTGGCCACATCAGATTTTTTGAGTGTATATTCTGCTATTGCTTCCAATAAAATTCATAGAATACTTACACTTGATTTACTTAATCCAGAAGTTTTAAACTATGTAAGGAGAGAGTTGAGTGATCCTAACACAGGAGAGATCTCTTGAACGCCAAACTTTGCGATTAAAAGGAAACTAAAAGTCATGGAGCATTGTGAACACTTGGAGCTTCAACGAGAGACTACGGTCACCTTACATAGATTATTCTGGTTACAGATTTGCTCACAAAGAATTGTATTTATTGTCGCGAGCATTTCTTTTTCTACGAAGCTTTCTTATGAGTGAGAATTCCTAAATTGCTTTCCAGATGGGAACAACAAAATTCCACAGCTATACCATGTGTGTGAACCTCCCAGAAGAGATCAAGAGTGCATTTCTCATCCTCACTTAAGACAGTTTTTCTTCTATAGATAAGTTTCATGGAAACAAAAAGGTACTAAGTGTACTTTAAATTTTGTAACTGCGGTAGATAAACAAAGGACACCACCCAGAGGAATGATCAATTTCACCTCGCTCACTTCTGCTAAAACCCATTATCCTTGGATTTCCCGAGCTTATCAGATGGAACGAAAGGTCTTTCTAACAAAAGAAGGGTAATACTGCAGATGGTGGATGACTGACATACAAAGCGGAACCCAAACTAGAATAAGGAAGGAAAACCTCTTCCGAAAAGATTTTTTTTCTGCCTTTCGCAGGGTCAAATTATATATGTTAGTACATAATTTGCAGTACAAATGCTTTGCTTCCGCGTCTCACAGGTTCCGCCTCACAGAGGGTCATTCCTATGTAAAACGGTATCATTATGCAGTAAAATATCAAGATTTCTGGCTTTTACAGGTTTCCGCCTTATATAGATTCTGCCTCTCGCAGGTTTTACTATATTGTAAAATATTAGCTACACCTAAAAAGTCCTAAAATAAAATTTGTAGATAAGGCCAAATAGAATATTTTTTGTTCAATACATTTTTATTATAGAAGTAGTCATTTTCAAGAAAAACAAAGTCATAATTTGCTTTGGACTTATGTTTGGTTGCTTGTTAATTGTTGTCAATGAAAACAATCTTCAAAGTGACTGAATTAAATATGATCTGCTATAATTACGAATATATGTTTAATATCAGTATATATGTTAGTAAGTGGAAGATGAAGTAAAGAATGTAAATGTAAAAATAAATACAGTAGAAGATCGTTTATCTGGAATGTTCGGGACCTGGCCTGTTCTGGAAAAACGATATTTCTGGATTTTAGATATCTTAATCCTCAAAAAGCACAATGATCAGAAAAAAACGTTTTAAACAAGGTATTGTAAGAAATAAATAATTTTAAAAAGCATATACAGTAAAACCCCATTATTTCAATCCCGGATAATTCAAAATACGGTGTAATTCGGAGCTAAGATCAGTCCCTGGCCAACACCATAGGATTTTACGTACTTTTTGTTACGGATTATTCGAAATATGCCTACAATGAAATTCGAAGTCATGATCTGGTCCAGTGACTCACGAAAACTTCGTTTAATTCGAAATCTCGATCCTGTGTAAGCGGAAGGTTCACGTGCGCCATCATATCAAGTTTTTGTTCTCCATTTCTCGCACATGAAATACATACTCGTATAGCGCCCCAAACAGGTTACTCCTTTCTTTTACTTATTTAATAGTAGGATGACCAAATGTCTCATTTCTGCCAGGACAGTCCTGTTTTTTTATCAAAAAGGCCATTTTGTACCGTTTTGAAGCCCATTGCAAATAAAATTTAGATTATCTGATAGTGAAGCTGAAATTCCTAGTAGAAATGTAGGATTCTTGGAAACATGGAGGTTATCAAATGCACAATAAATGTTAGTTACAGTCGCAGTTGTCAGGTTAGGAAGCCTCGGTGTCATTGATAAATTTGAGGTGGCAAACCTGGTCTCCGCATATAATATCCTGCCCGGGTTTAACCTATTTCCTTCGAGTTTCGACGATGACGACGCTAGTTGGATTCTCTTTCTCTGTCCTAGTCTGGCATGCTCCACACTAGAACGAATTTTCGTATTTGCTTTTTTCGCTATAGATCGTGAAAATTTTGTCCTGTTTTTTTCTTATAATGACGGAAAATGTCCCGTTTTCACCTCTTTGGAATAAGGTCACCCTATTTAATCATCAACGTGAAATAAAAGTTGTAGATGATTCAAATAAATGAATCGGCTTATCCTTGCATCACTGTGAATGCTCACATTTTCAATCGAATAGCAAAATTCAAGAACCGCTGAACCAAGATTAAATGAACAGAAGTTGCAAGAACCCCTGTTATCTCAATCTTTATGTTCTCCCAAACCTGGAAAAGGTTTTTCTCATGAGAAAGTGATATGCTTCAGAAAAGACCATGTAATATTGATTTCTGTTACTGAACCAATCTTTAAATAACGTTGCACGAAGTTATACCGAATGTTGTCTCCAAAAAGATCATGCCTTTGTTTTACCTGAGAATAAGTGATGAGCCAAAAACAAAAACCTAGTGGTTTTACTCAGTGATGAGCTGGAAAAAATTAAGAACCGGCTTGCTAAAAAAAATAGGAAATTTGGATAAGGGTGGCAGGATGCCTACATGTCAGGGGCATCGAATCGCCCTAGTTTAGTAAAAGCATTCCAGTAGCTTAAGAAGTGTTCGGTTCGCAATATATTCCATTTCATACACCGTCGGTAATTGACTTTCAGATAAGGCAAATGTACTTGAAAGGACAAAATCAATAAATTTTCATATTTCCTAAAACTTTAACATGCAAGTCAGCGGGAGCCAGCTTCAGCTCATCACTGGTTTTACCATAATGTCATACAAGAAGAGCACAATGTAATTCATATGCAGTAGTATGGAGTATAGATGAGTGATATTCTTTCAGCGCGCAGTTGAACATCTTTCCTCACAGCATCAAGGAGTAACTTGAAATGTACTGGGAAATACGGGATATTTGCTGGAGCCTTTTTTCACGTCTTTGTGAATTGAAAACTAAGTGTTCACTTCAGCTCTGTCCGAATTCGCAGTGTGTACTAACTTGTAAGGCCAATTCATTTTTAGAGCGGACAGATAAGATTCTGTAGTGCGGTTTTGCTGCCCAATTAGCTGATCGTAAAAAAGTTAGATTTTTATGAAAGTTTGTTTATTTCGTACCTGGATATTTCGAAGTCGTAATTTTTTAGTCCCTTGAACTTAGAATTAACGAGGTCTTGCTGTATACTTAAAAAATCATTTATTTAACCCATTCAACGCGGCATCGAAAATCCGAGTTCTTTGCCGGTGACTGAATCCAGTTTTCTTACATTTCCAGTAGAATTTAGTGCAAGAAATGCAGATATGAAAAAATTTAACGAAAAAATGCCAAAGTAGATTTTTAACGATTTTTTAAAGTACTTACCGATACAACAAGTTATTACAGAAAAAATACGCAAATCGTCGAAAAAAAGTAATAATATAAAAATGAATTTTCCTAAAATATAAAAAGGACTTGGAAAGAAAAGAAAACAACCTTTAATCGATAATAAAACGACTAATTTTCATTCACTGACGGTAATTTGAATCGAGTACTTACCGACAAATTATTAGAGGAAAAACGCAAATCGTCGACAAAAATTAACGATGTACAAATGAATTTTCTTATAATATGAAAAGGAACTGGAAAGAAAATAAAATAACCTTTAATTCATAATAAAACTAATTCTCAATCACTATAGGAAAATCAGAGTGAGTACGTACCCAAACAAAGAAAAAGTCGAAAATCCAAAGAAAATCTACCAATTGCAAAACAGACTTTCCTCAAGCGCTGGTTAGGGTCAAACTGATGGCTGGAGATGCATAGGAAACTCATTCCGCCGGCGGTCCCTTAGCCAAACCGCTATAACCAGATGTAGCGCTATGACTGGAATTCCAGTCATGCCGCCATTCGATTGAACCACCATGACTGGAATTCCAGTCATGCCGCATGGAATGGGTTAATACAAATATCATACGACTCAGTGGAATACGGCTAATCAATTGAAGAATACATTAAATATCTGTAGTCATGTTTCAATAGTGAATAAATGGAAAACATCTGTTTACCTGAAAAGGGCAAAAATAACATATGCTACTACTTGATTTATGTAAATAAATATGTCAATTATATTTATTTTCTTTACATTTAAATTGTAAATCGTACGGATGTAGCACACAGTGCACCACGCGCATAGTTTCGTCCCTTAAGTGGACATACGTAGTTAAAGGTGAGAGGCGGTGAAGGCTTTTGAAACTACTAAACCCAATTGGTCATCAATTAATTAACATTAAATGATGTTATATATCAAATATACTTAGAAAACATTTTATTAAATACAGAAAATCAAAAGAATCATCTTGCGAGGTAAATATCAATACTTATGCACACGTGGTTAGAAAGCTACTTGAGGTAGTGGTCTCTTTCAGAACTAAAATAAATCAGTCATAAATTATTCCGTTGTTTGGATGTTTCCGGTGTTTGGAGTTCTGGATAAACGATCTACTGTGTTTAACGTCATGTGAGATGTTTTAAAAATAATTTTTTGTTGGATTATTTACAACCGTAAAAAGTAAATAAGTAAATAAAAATTTAGTATATCCCTGGTATCATTTCTGATAAATTGTTTTGGAGTATTTAGTCATTATACTAAAATTATGTAAAAACCTTGATTAATGCAACAACCTAATGTAGGGAAGAAATTTTTAGCAGACAGACTTAATGAGGTCATAGCGTTTTGCTGTTTTATGGTGTATGTGGAAAGTATATCCTTTCAAGTATTCCATTACACGAAATGCACCTATTTGTGATAAACTGGACACTTCCCTATCTTGTTAACAGTGTCAGTCTTTCCAATTGTAATTATTTAAATAGTGTTAAGGAATTCGTGGGCTAAGCAAAGCTGCATGTTCTCACAAAATAAGATAAATGAGAATTAATGTAAATAACTATTTGTCGAAGAAGTGTTCAAGGTAAAAACAAATAATATTAACAATTATTTACTGATATTTTTGTATTGCTCCATTTTCTTATCTTTTATGCTGTTTTGCATCTAGTATTTTATTCAAATAAGTCAGATTTGCTTTTACCGGCAAATTCCATTTGAGATGGAGATTAGAAAATAGGAAAAAACATTCAAAGCATAATAATTATTTTTTGCTGGAATTTTTGTTCACTAAAAGTAAATGGATTATCCTGAAGAATTTTTGAATATCCATTTATTTCTTATGTAACTTTAAATTTTATAACTTAATTTTTTTATGTCACGGAGGTATTCCACCTGTTTGTATCTGCTTAAATTGTTTGCTGGTTATTGTGACTTTTCTTTATTTTAGATGCCTTGTCAGCATCTTTCTCAACCTCAAGTTTTGGAGGGTCAGCAGCTAGTTACAGTAGTCAGATGAAGGTTCAAGCTTCAGTTCCACCTCCAGTTTCACAAAGTTCTGTCACTCAATCAATGCCTGCTAGAACAAAGACGCAAAGACCTCGTGTACCTCCACCATCTAAGGTATGTCATAAATTTTATCTTGTTGGCTATATGAAGTTTCAGGGGTATGATGAAATAAATAGTTAAAATTTCTTTATTATTTGATTACTTTTTTAAATTATTAAAATCATTATACACCATTTTCTTTAAATATATTATTTCATCTCTTTAGAAACTTATTTTGGCATATTGTATTATAGTTAAGTTTAATAGTTTTGAAATTGACAAGAATGCTGATTCACTGATGGCATATTCTAAATTATTTCTAGAGTTGATATCCAAGGTGAAGAATTTATTGTCATTATCACAACATTATTTCTGAGAATTCAAGAAATTCTAAAAAAAATTTCCAAAGTCAGTGAAGTGTGTAAAGTAAGATGGCTCACAAATGTCATGAAGCAATGAGTAAATACAGTATATTGCACACTGGCATGAAGTGTTTCTTTTTGTAGACACGTGATCTTATTCTGAAAGATTGTAGATGTTGCAGAATATCAATTAAAAAAACATAAGATCCGATATCTATTTGTCATTTTTCATATTGCCCTCACTTTTCTATAAGAAAATTAATAATGAATTAAAATGGAATCATTTTGGAGGACATGACTAGACCCGCAGTATATCCGAATCTGCGGTATAGTGAGGCATGTTATAACGGAGTTTTACTGTATTTGGCATAGAAAGTTTTAAAACATTTATTCAAGTTTCGAATGCACATTAATTGCAAAAAAAGAATGAAAATAAGTAAGCTAAGTACAGAAGAGGTCTTGATTAGGAAAACAAAGACTACAAAAAATCGATGTAATGGCTCAAAAAGTAAGAAAACAAGTAATGGGTGTAAAAATAAATTTTTATAAATAACTTTTATATTTTAACATTTATTATATGATCGAATCTTTACTCCCGTTATATTTCAATGGGCATTACACTAGTAAGGTTTTAAAGGAGAAATATAAGACTCTGATTCCCATTAAAAGTTTGCCCATATGAAAGCATTAAGCTGGTTGCTTAGGTAGCAGATTGTTGCCACCCAGAAAAATTACATCTTTTTTCCGATAAAAACTATAAATTTACGTTAATTCTACTCGGATATGAATTCTGTCTTCAAAAATAGGAAACTACAATTTATATCCTATCCAATAGTTTGTCTCAAGTTCGAATCTTGATGCGAAATAATTTTTAAAATGCAAATGTAAAAACCTATACACCGATTTATGTGTTTTCTTATGGGCCAAAAATATGGCACAAAGAGGCCGAAATAGCTCCTCAAAGTGGGAATTTCAAAAGTTTCAGATTTTTTCCTTCGGCTGTGACCAAAAATCTATAATCCTACCAAATTTCAAGTTTCTAGCACATCTGGAAGTGCCTCATAATTTTGTATCCTGCCAAAGTGGTTACAAACTGCTATATATACCTATATATCGTATTTACCCGAAAGGAAGACAAGGTTTTTTACAATAAATGTCCGCAAAAAAATTAGGGATTGTCTTAAAATCGAGTACGAAGTTTTAGGTGGGAAAAATGCGTGCATTTTAAACACCACACGGAACACCCGGATTTCGAGTACATGTCCATGAAAATGCATTTATAAATGCATACAACAATACGTTACGTTTATTTAATTATTATAATACATTAAAAATGTGTATCATAGTTCTTAAAGTTGCACATAGTACGAAAGATTACCTCTGGGATACTGATAGAAGGGGTGTGTTTACGGCTGGGTAGGAAAACTGATATGTGCGACAATGTAGACGGTTAAGCAAGGATTGGCGGCCGTATTTGAGGTATATTGTTACATTTTAAACATGTCTATGTATTACAATTTAAAAATCTGCTACCTTTCGATTGGTGCTCCAGCAGCAGACGAAAGTACACCTGAATTTTAAAGAGTATAACATTTATGAAAGCACTCCATTAGTACTCACTTCGCCAAGTCTTAATGTGAAGGGAAGACTAGTCATTATTTTTAAGTTTAAAATAAGTTACCCCAAAGATATAGTGTCACTATACAAACTTCCGGGAATGAAAAATTACGCGTTATGGTAATGCTGGCTGCGTTAGCGGATGGCACAAAGTTGCCGGTGTATGTTATTATAAAACGCAAAACAATGCTTAGGGAACTGCTGCCTAAAGGAATAATTGTTAGATGTCAAAGCCAATGCCTTTTTACTTTCTCATATGAAGTATTGAGAAAGTATTGTTATCGCGAAAAAATTCGACCTCGAGATTTTTACGGAAATATATGTTTTAGGTGTCGCTGAATCCGAAAAAGTGGTTTTCCCAATGCTGTCTAGAGCCCAAACGGTAGAGCAAAAATGAATGAAATCTCGTACTTAGGCATATTATCATACTGAGCAGAGTATACTTAGAAATGGTTGACATTTCTCAATAAATAAGAGTAGTTTATTCTATGCATTTTTAACAAGAATTTGATTTTCTCAAAAACGTCTCAAATGATTTTGATCAAATTTTGTTCAGTTATTTGAGTTTGCATCTTCAGTAATACTGTATAGTTCATTTCTCAAAAAATGAATATAAGGCTAGTTTATTCTATGCAACTTTAAGAATAATTTGATTTTTTCAAAAATGGCTTGAACGATTTTGAATAAATTTCGTACAGTTACTTGAGTATACTTCTGCAATAATATTACATATTCCATTTTTCTCGATGAATGAATATAAGACTAGTTTATTCTTGGGCAACTTAAACAAAAATTGGATTTTCTAAAAACCAGCTGATACGATTTTCAAAAGATAACTAAACGACGCATTAGTACGTATATGAGAAAGTTTGTACAATGTATGTTGTACCGATTTTTTATTCATGCTTTTAGTGTATTATTATTTAAAAGTTTTTTGTAAATATACCTTGGTTTTATTTAGGGGTCGTCTTAAATTCGAGGTCGTCTTCCTTTCGGGTAAATACGGTGTGCGTGTGTGTGTGTGTGTATATATGTATATATCGAGTGAGGTTAATAGAAAATTTATTAATGAACAAATTTCTACTTTGTAATTTTCTAGCCTTTTTCCTCATATTATCAGTTGGCTCAAAATCTGCTAAATGTTTTCTAAATGAACACTGCATCATAGCATTCAGCATTGGTTGTTCGAGTGCTGACCTGTGTGTGCTTATTATAAGACTCAACTTACTGAAAACTCTCGACTTCAGCATTGCTATGAGGAAGTATGAGCATTGTCTTTGCAAGTTTACAAAGTAATGGAAATTATGGAAACTGCTTGAAGGAGACATATACAATTTTGCAGATTTTGAGTCTAAGGTTTTTTTGTGTGTTCATCAGTCTCTAAGCTCCCTTCTTTGACATCGGTTTTTGTACCAAAGTATACTGTCAATGCTGGCCACTGTTCCAGAAGGTGTTCTACACGCTGCAGCATGGCTAGTCACCTTGTGAAACATGGTCTTAAAATTTTGTGACACTCAACTTCCAGACACTCTTGGACTTCCTTAACACGTTTGCTACATTGGTGATTTTCACGGTTATAACTCAGGGACGTCATAGTGTACTTTGCATAATCATCAAGAAAATGCATTAAATTTAGCTCTGGAGATGTTTGAGGGATACTGCAACTGTAATTCCATCTTTCTTTCTTATAATCAATGGTATATATTTATGAACTCTACTTAGACGCTTTTGTTTAATTCAAATCACCCCTTCTCCATAACGTCATTACGTGGTTTTGGTACATTGACGACATATTATGCATATGGAATGGGACACTCAGGCAACTGCTTTTGTTCTTTTCCTTTTTGAACTCCCTTCATCCCTCCTTAAAGTTTACCTATTAACTGGAACACGATTCCGCTCTCAATTTTCTTGATCTCACCATTCATTGTCTCAATCATACTCTTGAGTTCGCCATATTCCGCAAACCTACCTACACCGATCATGCTATTAACTGCACTTCCAAACACCACCCTGCTCAGAAACATGCGTATTTCCATTCCATGATTCATTGCCTTACAAGTATTCCTCTTTCCGCTCACAACTTTAATAAAGAATTGCGCAAAAACTAACGGTTATCAAGACACTCATTGGCAAACTTCTTTCCAGAAAACAAAGGAAAATCCTCTCTAATAACATCTTTGCCAACTTGACGACCCCTGATGACAACAAGGCATGTTGGTGCCGAATGCTCTACACTGGAAATCTATCACTCAACATCTCCAATTCCTTTCCTAAAGATACACTGAAAGCAGCTTTCTACAATAATTCAATTGGAATGTCATTAGTAAACGGTAAAGATAAAATTGACATTTTTTCTAAAAGTGATGTTTATAAACTTTGTTGTGCAGATTGTGATGCTATCTACACCGGCCAGACAGGGAGAAATTTCATTACTAGGGCCAACGAACACAAGCATGCTTTCTCCATCAAATCTGACTCTTCTCATTTTGCTAAACATCTGTTTGAAAATAACCACTCCTCTGACTTCACTCCAGAAATTATCCACGTAGAACAGAAAGGTTTTAGGCTTAATCATCTTGAACAGTTGAAAATTCTTTTACATTTGAAAAACAACCAACATACTCTCACTAATGACCACTTGTTTTTAAGCCACTCTCCATTACTAGACTCCATCTTACCGGCAACCACCTCAAATTCTTAACCTCGCATTCCTAACATCCCCTCCCCCTCTTCCTTGTTACCATGCTCATCTCTTATCCCCTACCTTCCCTTCTCCGCCCCCTTCCGCTTGTCTATATATTTAGCAGCTTCACCCAATTCTCTCACTTGGTGATGACTATGACTAGTTGAAACATGCCGTAATTTTTACTTTTATACTTTGTGGAACTTTTACCAATTGCTTTTATAGTTTCTACCATTTTATGGTTTTACTGTTTTATGGTTTTTACTGGTTTTATTAAATATTTCTTTCTTATATTTGTGATTTACTGCCTTTGGTGCATGATTTCCGGAATTAACCCTTTGGTTACCATCAGAAATATTGTCCCAAAACCATTGCTCGGAATGAGCCGGAACGCACCGGAACGACTTTCCGGCTTGTCTCACATACCGATGATACCGTTCCGTTTCGTCAAACACTAGAAATGTTGTCCCTTATAACTAGCATTCCGTTTCATAAAAATTTCCGTTCCACTACCAATTTCAACGTTCCGTTTCATAACATTTTCCATTTCGAGAACTGTCTAAAACACGTTCATAAGTAGAAGCTCAAATTGAAAGATATATAAAAATTTACAAAAAATGTTATAATACGAACATGAATCGGGTAATTAATGAGAAGAATGGGTAAATATTTGCTGGATCGAAAGGATTAAAAAAACTGATTTCAGATGCTGTGCAATACATATGGTTCTCACTGCACAACTTGCTGACCAGCATAAATAGAGAATTATGAAAACTTATCAAAAATTACCGTGTTTTTTACTCAATGATATTTATTTTTCGTAACAATAATATGTGGATATATGTAAATTTGAACACAAAATTGTTGCTAGTAAGCGTACCTAGTATAAACCTTTCAAACCAGCAAATAGTCCGAGTTAGAGTGGATTGAGGTTGATTGTGTTACTAGTGTAATTCCCGTTGAAATATCAACGCGGATTTCAGCATTTTAGCACATTTAGAAATGTCTAAACAATGAAATACTTTGTTTAAATTTTAGAATTTAATGGCCAAAAAAATAAACATTTTGGTAATTTTCAATTTTTCTGGTCGGTTTTGCCACAAGACCTACCTATATGCAAAATTTCAAGTCTGGTTTATCTGGAAGTATCTCATAATTTGTATCCATTTATATATCCTATGTAAGAAGCATCTATATATTATTATTTTGTGTATATAGTGTGCCACGAGTGTGTCTAACCAGTACCTATTGAAAACCACACTGCTGCATGCATTGTTGTGAAAAATTCAAATGTATTTTGAGAATTCAGGAGTTGCATAAGGCATGCAAGCCACAATGTGACCACTCCTACCATAAAACTCATTCATTTTGGATTCTTCGAAGAAACAACTTTCACAAAAAATCCATGGGCTGGTTTTCTGTCAATTCTGATTCAGTTTTTATAATAGTATTATTTTTAAGATGTTTCATTGGTGTGTGGCATTCTCTAAAGCATGCATGCTTGAATACAGCTTTGAATCGTGATGCATTGCAATTCCTCCTTAATAGTTAATTGAATGAAATTGAATTACAGTAAACTTCCAGTTATCTGGCACTCAAGCAACCGGAATTCTCAAGCAACCGGCATCTCCTGACTCGATTTTTTTTATTATATCTAGTTTGGAATGTTAATGCTAAAATTGGTGCTATCAGTGGTTTTTAGGTACATTTTGCTTCCAGCATGAGCGTCTGTTATTGTCCGTCTGTCCGCATGTTCGTTCTCGGCTTCTACCAAACGGATTTTCATGAAATTTGATATTAAGGACTTACAATGAAAGATAATAAGAAAATCGCAAAAATGTCTGACCAAATCAGAACTAGTGGGTGCCCCGCTTAAACATAGACGCAAGTGTGTTGCAGTAAATTTACTATCGAAACTCGCAATTTTTAAAACTTGGTTAGATATCTTCATGTATGACGCAATCTTTTTTTTACTGACATTTTGGGGAAAAAGGTGTGCGGGGTACACATTTGCGATATTTTATTGAATTTCATCACCATAGAGATTGATTGTGACTCAAGGCATAGCTAATTTTGAGTATCATTAGCAGCTGACCTCAGTCGAATTACAGGCAGTCCCCTACTTTCGTACATGTGTGTTCCTGAAAATGTGTACAAAAGTTGAACAATAGACTTCCATGTTATAATGGGGATTCTGTTGCCAGAGAGCCAAAAAAATATTGTAAAATCTCTAATTATGGTATAAATGTTTAGTTTTTTGAGCAGGGGCCTTTTAGACACAATCGTTGATTTTATAATATAGGGAGATAGGGCAAAATGCAATAAAATATTTAAATAATTGCACAAATAAACACTGCTATACAGACAAAGATGGCGACGTGGCAGAAACTGGTGGCTGGCACTATCACGAAATGTTCGTTCATCATTTCGCTGACGTACGAAATTCCAAATTCGGTCTACGGAAGGCGGTTTAGGGATGTCAATGTATAATGTACGAAAGTGTGACTCTTTTTCATTAAAGCATTTTGCTATTTTCGTAGTTTTTTTGTAATATTACCTGATCATGGCCCCAAAGAGAGTGATGATTGAAATGAAAGAAAAGTCTGTAAAAAGGGCGAAAAAAGTGATCACCTTGGAGAAGAAAATTGAATCTGCTTCATCAGTTGGTAAATTACTTGGTGTGACCGAGTCCACAATAAAATCGATAAGGAAAGTGAAGAAGCGATTAGAGTTAGTGTTGCAAGTGGTACTTCAACGAATACAAAAGTGTCTTTTGTACCTAGGAATCCATATGTAGAGAAGACAGAGAAGGCTTTAAACCTGTGAATTGAGACCCAAACTCGCAAGAAAATCTCGCTGAGTTCACTTGTCATTCGCGAGAAAGCCAAGCAATTGCGCAATCATTGTCTCAAATTGTTTTGTGGTCTGCTAATGGGATATTGCCAACATCATCGAAGCATGTGTAGATCGGTTACTTGCTCTTTAAAAAAATGTGGCATTTATTCAGAATGCCACAGTACGTATTGTATTATTATATTTGTTCTTCTCCTTCACAATTGGACACAAACTCAACCAGTTTAAGTCCAATGAGCATCCGATTGAAGCTAATGATTCGCATCTTTCGGCTCGCCTAATTATTTCCATCTTTGTCTCAATCGTGTTCAGTTTACGAGTTCTACGTTTCTTTTCACTTGTATTAGCACTTTCAGTTTTCCGTTTCTCACACGTTTATAAAATAATAGGTGTAAAATGCACAAACAAAGAAACACTGGTGTACGTACAAACAAAGATGGTAACGTTGCCGAGACTGAATAATAATAATAATTTATTGATTATTAACCGACTTTACAGTGGTATTAATCTTGTCAAATTTCAGCACGATATTAAAAAACATTACGCACAAATCTTACATTATATATAATACATATATTATTACAAAGCATACTTGAAGGTTAGTTTTGTCTTCAGAAATTTAAATCCTCTAGGTCACTTTCTAGAAACTCATTAATTGAGTAGAATCTACATCTACATGATACCCTGCAAATCACCAGACTGGTGGGTGGCAGGGGGTGCAGCACACCAAAACCTACCCAATGACGTCCCTCGTGGGAATCACTCTCCTGTTATGATCCCGTATGGTCCTTGGGAAAAACGAGCTCTGATATCGCTCGGTCCTACAGTCGATCTCTCGTATTTTATTCTCGTGATCGTGCCTGCCCATGTACGTAGGTGCCTCTAATATTCCTGAGACCTCCTCTAAGAGAACTTCTGACCTAAAATTCTCCAGAAGCCTTAACCTAGCACTAATTCTGCGATCCTCTAGCGATATCCAATTCAACTCCTTCAAGAGTGATGTGACGCTTAATTTTTGCTCATATTTTTGCTTAACGAATGTGGCTGCTCTGCGTTGGATTCTTTCTAACTCAAGTATCTGTCCCTTTTCGTACGGATCCCATATGCTGGAAGTGTATCCGACCTGAGATCTGAGCAGTGATAAATAACACGTTTCTCGTACCTGTTCTGTGCTTTAGATTTCAGCCATGAAGCCATTACTCTTTTGAATTTTATTATATTTATGCATTTTCTTCATTTGGTAACTTATTAAAAGTGTTAGCTTGGCTGACAGGCAGTGCCACTATGAGATAGCTCAAAATGTTTGTTCGTCAGCTGATGTGCGAAAGTCCAAATTCGGCGTACGAAAGGCGGTTTAGGGGTGAGAATGTATAATGTACGAAAGAGCGAGTTGTACGAAAGTCGAGGACTGCCTGTATAGGAAACTTGATCTACTGTCCATTCAAAAAGTCTAGATACCCGAGTTTAAAGAGGTATATCTCGAAAACGGTAAAAGCGATTTTGATGCGGTGAAAATTAGCGGGTAGAGAATTTATTTCTACGTTAATTGATATACATTCCAAATTTTTAATTTGCATTAAATATTTTATACTGCGCATTATTTGAATAAAAACGTTTTTTAGGCATGCAAACCCGATAAGACTATTTTGAATGCTTTCAATTCCGAAACCATAGAATGAATCAAATTGAAACTTTAGTAGTACTTAGCTAGATCTATTGTATATAAGTATGTGGAAGCGTTATTTTATAACGTTATTATTGATACCCGATTTTGTTAAATTTCTGAAATCCGGCTATCTTCGCCATTTTTTGATTGTTTTCGAAGTATGAAGTACCGTCGTCAGTGGATAGGTACATATAATACATATATGCAAAAAATAACATAAGAAATTAACCACAGAAAAAGGTATAGATTTTTATTTAATATTCATTTTACGCGTGCCGGAGGGAATGGCAAACGGAGGGTGAAAGGGTTTCCGAGCGCACGCTGTTGCCACGTCTAGCTCTGTGTTGGTGAAAGCAAATTTCTAAGTAATTAATGCAAGTAAAAATAGTCCAAACCCCTTCGTGTGAGCTGTGGTTTTATGTTGCTCTTACTATTTTTCACTGAGGCATTACAGACGTTACATGGGTATTAACAATATGTGTCCCAGAACGCGATTTTCCGATCGGGAGATTTGCATGATTTTGAGTGCGATATGTTTTTTCCAATCGGAGGCGGATATAAGCGGTAATAAACGTTATCCAGTACATAAGTTTGTGTCAAAGTGTCTTGGAATAAGTTTGATATCTGTGAAAAGAATTGGTGCAAAACACAGGAAAAGTGAAAAAGAAAATTCTTTTGGTGATTCTCCATCGCCTAAAAAAAGGCGGAGTTTAACAGGACGTCCGAGGCTTTTTATTGACCAATTTACTGTTGGTGTGATTCGGAGAGCCGTTCATGATTTTTATTTGAAGAAAATGTTTCCTACTCTCCATAATGTCAAACAAAAATTGCAAGACTCGATGCCAGATTTTCCGGAGATGTCCATTAGTACATTCAGATCGATTATAAGGAACAATTAAGGTTTTCGTTACAAAAAACTAAACGAGAAGCCGGTTTTAATGGAATCCCACAAGGTAGCGGCAAGTCGGCACAATTTCTTGCGAAGAATTAGATTCTTACGGAATGGCGGTTATAAAATATTTTATACGGACGAAACTGATTTATACTTTTTTAAAAATTTTAAATGTAATTTACATAATTATTTATTACATATGTCATATAATCTTTGATTTAATTTATAAAATTCACTACTTGCAATATAATAGTTTATATAAAACAAAGGAGAACTCATTAATGTCATGTCTAGCAATAAATGTACAAGACGTGGCAACAGCGCGTGCTCAGAAACCCTTTCTCCCTCCGTTTGCCATAGAGACTTCATTCCCTCCGGCACGCATAAAATGAATATTAAATAAAACTCTATACCTTTTTCGGTGGTTAATTTCTTATGTTATTTTTTGCATATATGTATTATATGTACCTATCCACTGACGACGGTACTTCATACTTCGAAAACAATCAAAAAATGGCGAAGATAGCCGGATTTCAGAAATTTAACAAAATCGGGTATCAATAATAACGTTATAAAATAACGCTTCCACATACTTATATACAATAGATCTAGCTAAGTACTACTAAAGTTTCAATTTGATTCATTCTATGGTTTCGGAATTGAAAGCATTCAAAATAGTCTTATCGGGTTTGCATGCCTAAAAAACGTTTTTATTCAAATAATGCGCAGTATAAAATATTTAATGCAAATTAAAAATTTGGAATGTATATCAATTAACGTAGAAATAAATTCTCTACCCGCTAATTTTCACCGCATCAAAATCGCTTTTACCGTTTTCGAGATATACCTCTTTAAACTCGGGTATCTAGACTTTTTGAAAGGACAGTAGTGGTTCAAGCTCTCCAAGAATAATGGTTTTTTATTGGTTGAAATTAAAACATCTGTTACATGGAATGCTCAAGAAGAATAGCATGGACTCTAAACAATATTTATATATATTTTTATTAGTGTTTATTTCTGTTTTGTTAAAACTTGGATTGTACATGACTTTTATTGTTTGAAAACGATTTTATGAGAAGTATTTTAAAGTGAAAAGTGGGGGTCGACTTATATGGCGAACATATGCCTAATCATGTATTTTCATTCAAAAAAGCAGGGATCAACTTATACGCCGGGACGACTTATATGCCGGAATATACGATATTTTAATTATAAGTTTAAAAAAAATTCCATGCAGTTCACTTGTTCATTTTTACATCTACTATGCTACAATACTTAATACAGTAGAGACCCAATTATCTGAGGTCAATGGGACCGCACCGACCTCAGGTAATAAAAAACTTGGAAAATACGGAATGTTTCGCGTCGTATAATAACTCTCCAAAGTTCATCCTACCTTCCCTCCACAACCCTCTCCCTATCGATTTGTGTAAGGTTGTTTCCTTCATTCATCAAAATATGTAAATATGGACCAATCCTCTTTGTTTTTGCTTTGTTTGATGGCGAAAACTTTACTATTTTATTCTTGCAATGTTTACGTGTTACACAGTCGAAGTTTTCAGAAATATGCATTCTTTTTCAAAATGTCGTGGATTTTTCATACTCTTTCTGGATGTTGCCAAGGTGACTCATTGCTGCCTCCAATTCGATTAGTGTTAAGCCTTCAAATAGATGTAAGAATAGCGTTATTCACTTTGCACTTTTGTTTAAGCTTCAAAGCTATTGTTGTAGCAATTTCAGTCTTTATACGTAGCAATGTAAGTAGTTATTATATAACGATTTGAATCTTCTTTCATCATTTGAATACTGAAACCTTAAGGAGGCTCCACCTTAACTGCATGAGTCAACAAGTCGGCAAAGTATTGTATTATTCAGCTCCTGAAAAAGCTTATAATAAATGTGCGAGGATAATCTTTCTGCTAATCATGTGACTAAAGGAAGTTATTTGCTATAATTGCTTGCTTTGGAATAGGATAAAAAGCCTATTAATATTTTTAAAGTCATGAAAAAGATTGCGTTGACTGCAGAAATGGCGAAGTGAACCTGTTGGCACATGTAATTTACATGCAAAGAATAATTGAAAATATCATGTTGTTTTTCTTAGAATAGCATTCTTAATACCTGAGATATCATAAGTACCACTTATTTCGTAAACAAAGTGAGAGGTAGAGAATAATGAGGATTACATTTAAGAAATAACGACTTGGCAACGCCGCAATGATGTATTTCCAGAAACAACGCATCCAAGGCATGATTTTCACTTTGGTGTTTGGCGTGGTTGATTCGGTTTGCGGTTGCATTTTTCATTTTGCGATAAATATACGTTTTGTGATATAATATTTATATCTACTTATATATTTATATATAGATTCATATATATTTACCTATAGTTATTTATTTATATTTTTTTGTTTTATATTATTTAATTTAATTAATAGTCGTAGTTCTTTCTTGCTTGAAACGTGCTATAATTTTTCACACCCTCGTGGTTTTGAAAAATTATCGTAACAATTTTTGACGGTAGCTGTTACTTCGTTAACTTACTAAATCATTGAAACTATGCCATTCAACAAACGTGGAAAGTTTATTTCTGCCAAGGAGGCAGAGCGGAAATTGAAAGTCACCCAAGCAAAACGCAAATCGTTGACTCCGACAAACAAAGATTTGTAAAAGTGCTTCATTAATACCGTATATACCCGAATATAAGACGACCCCCCATTTTGAACTCCTAATAAAAGGAAAAAATTTATTATTCACACAATGACAAGAGGTTTATTATACCATTGACTAATAAACATTGAACCAATTGAAATAAGCAATTTTGTAGTGTTAATTGGCATATACAGTTGCTTTCCTTCAAGTGTCTATCAATGACTGATTTTAACTTCTTACAGGACTTACTATAAAGGCGACGTCAATGCAAGCGTTTATTTAGATTATCAATGAAGAGAAGATAACAGTTACACTTTTCTTTCATCTATTTGAAGGTTTAATTGGCCTTAAATGAATCGGAGACAACAATGAGAGTCTCCTTGGTAACGCCTGGAATGAGTACGAAAAATCTGCAAAATTTCGAAAAAGAATGCGTATTTCTGAAAAATTCGACCGTGTAACGTGTAAACATCGCAATAATAAGATAGTATAGAGCTTTAGCCATCAAATAAAACAAAAAAGAAGAAAATCGGTCCATATTTACGTATTTTAATGAATGAAGGAAAAAAACCTTGCACTCTGAAAAATCGAAAACCCCGTGTAAACTTATGGGAAAATATAATTGTCTCCTGGATTCGAACCCGGGACACTTTAGCAAACAAAAATATTTTTCCATAGCCAGTAGAAACAAAACGCCATTGACCGCATATCTTTTACGGTGAACGGTTCTTGAGAAATACGCCGATATAATTACGCGAGATTTCATACTCATGGATGCACGCAGCTTCACTATGCGCATAATATATAGGATAAAATTCAAAAGAGTATTTGTATTCGAATACATTTGAATCGATTTATTTTCTACTGCTACTTTTAATAATCGAATATTTTGATTATACTCTGCATTTGGTTTCTCTGTCAGTCAAACTATTACGCACTACGCGATTATAAGATGACTAGGGATTTTTCGGTCATAAAAATTGGAACAAAACCTCGTCTTACATTCAGGTATATACGGTAAATGGGCTCACTGTTTGGGATGGGAAGCTGTTCCGTCATGGTAACGAAGTAGAGTCAGTGATTTACATAAGGCATTAACTGAATTTATTGCATTTTTGAAAGAAATTGGCAATGGAGTACTATTAGTAATGATCATGAAGAAAATCATCGATACCCGATTCCTAATTTAGTAACTAAGTAAAGCATTGATAGAATATATTAAATCTCTGCGTTATCAATTTTAATAGCTGCAGTTAGTACAGTTCAGTTTCCCAAATTGTAACCCAATAGAACTTTTCCATTTGTAGGCTTTTCTTGCTTTCTGTAAAGTAAAAAGTGAGCTTTCTATAAAGGAAAAAATGAGATTATATTCCTTGGTTGTAATTTATATCAGCATAATTTCATAGATACCCATTTTAAAACTTTTATTATTATAAGCAGATGATTTACAGATTTATTTTCAACCAAAGCAAGATATTTTATCATTTTTTCATTCAATATATAAATAAATAAGTAAATACTTACCGATCTTATTCGTTTTGTTTAATCGGAAGAATAAAACAATCCTCTATTAAAACAATTATCTATCATGTTCTTGCAATATTTAGACGTTTAAGTTTTACATGCTGAGATATAATATGTAAAAATTATGTCCATTTCACCGTCAATGTAAGATAATGCCTTTCATGTTACAAAGTACAGGATTTGTTACAGGTAAATGAAATGTACACCAACTATGCAGAAACGTGAAGAATAAAAATATGTATGCATTTTAACGCTTTTGTTTACGAGAAATCTATTATTATTTACGAATAAACCTCCGTATCGGACTAACATAAGATCCATATTTAACGTATAAGCAGCCGTCTGCTAGTGCTACAATGTTGCCAAGTATAAAATTCTAAAATAGCTGACTATCCAAAAGCGGCGATTTTATTTATTAATATTATTAAATTTCTCGTAAATAAGTGTGTCACGGTACATATTTAAATATATATTTGTATTCTTATCATGTTTGCATATATTTGCTGTGTTTTTGGTGTATATTTCATTGACGAATTTCAGTGGCTAATTTCGTGTTCAGCACGACTAGCTCGCCTATGTCGGCTGTGTAAATTCCCGTACTTTTGAATGCATTTATTGAAAAAATGAATGCGTCAACCTATATTTTTCTCTGCAGCATGTCATCGAGTATGCCTTCTTCTATCATTACTGTGAATACGAGGAAATTGACATTATCATGAATTTCTGGAGGAGCCTCATTAAGTATTTCATAAGTAAAATCATTATATTGTACATTTTAGTGTTTATTAACATCCACCATGATCCAGCATGTATTGCAATTGTATATTGCTGTATTAATCTGCAATCAGGATTCTTAATTTACAAATTGATTTCATGTTTGGGTGGCACAAAAAAAAATATTTTTTAAACCTTGAGTCGTTTTCCAGCTTTCCTCTTTTAGTGTTTCATACACGATTGTGTATATTTTAGAATATATCGGAACAGGCCCGCGTCAACCTAGGTGCATATCCGCGCACTAACATCATGTAGGCGCCCATAGTGATATTCATTCCGCCCATGGATGAAAAAAATTAGAAGGAACTAGGGTTCTCTCCTGGGTTAAAGGAGCATCAGCGGCTCACGATGAATATGATGAATAGAGATACCAGATGCCAACTTATTCCGGCAAAAAGTGTAGGTAGAAACTGATAGTAAATTTTTAATGACAGAATTGCTTTTCTTGAGTAATAATAATAAACTTAAAACTCATTTAAAAGGTACAGCTTTAATATTATAAAAATACCCCGTCATCTCAATGTTGAAGATGTACCAACGGCAGTATAAACAGTGCATTTAAACCCTAAACGTTTCTTGGTCGTGTAGATATGCGTAAACTTCGTAGAATTCTTCGTCTTTTGTGAGTATAAATGTAAACGCAAGCGTGTTGCAGTGAATTTACTATCGAAACTCGTAATTTTTAAAACTTGGTCAGAAATCTTCATGTATGACCAACATTTAAGGAAAAAAGATGTGCGGGGTACATTTAATAGGGATGAAAGAATTGTAGGAGTATGCAGTCCATATGAAACATAGTGGAATTTGTTAACTCATGCATACCCGTCATAATTGATGAGCAATTACGCTAAATTACCAATTATGGGAATTTTGCTTACCTAGGATAGGAAGGAACTAATCAAAATTAACTCCTATAGAATATATAAAGCAAAGCGAGGCCTGCAGGGTTGAGTGGCAGCTGGGGTTGGCTGCGAAGTGACCTTAGGGCGGAGCCTCCTAGTATTGGAAAATACATGACTTTCATTAAATATATCATTAATGAAAGCTGTCACATTTTCCTGACATCTACATTCATTATGTAGGGTTAAATACAGTATATAACAAGAGTTTTGTTGCACCATATGTTGAAATAAATAAAACTTCAAGCAGATTTCTGTGAAATAAATTGGATTTATTGTCAAAATACCCTAATAGTCAAGTTCAGTGTTGCCACTTTGATACAGTTGTATCAAATATGATATGCTGTATTGCAAATTTTCAAAGTGATACTTTGCTACTTTTTTCTCATGCTCCTCGGGTAATATGGAACCTCAGATAATTGAAATTCGGATAATTGGGATTCTACTGAATTGTGAAGGGACTGGCTTGGCTTGTAATGTAGAGCTATTGATGTTTAAATGTTGATATAAAAATGTTAAGAGTTCCAGCCCCTTTACGTCTCTCAGGAAATCAAGTTCTCATTGCTTTCTCTTTCTGACTGATGAGCCAAACAACAGATGGTGTTGATGGTTTTTCCTTTTGTAATTGCTGTAGTATTGGTTTCCAAATTTGCTGAATTTAAAACTATCTTCTAGGTTTTGAATGGTTTTTTATTACAGCTGATATGTCAAGACAATATTTCCTTTTGTTCGTATCTATATTTTGAGAAATGGTTGTTTTCCGCTACGTATTTACTTACATTCAAATGTGACTAATTTATTTTATAGTGAAGCATGCACATATTACAAGGATTGAAATTCCATTTGTTCATGGTTTCTCTTCCTCAGAATATCCCAGTTTATTTCCAATGAATATGATCACCCTAGTATACCCTTGAGCGCTCAACAAATAAGATGATTTATATCAGTGGAGAATAGAAGCTAGTAAATCCATAGTTCCACAATGTTATTTATTTTTTCTATTGTTAGTCAACTTAAAATTAGATAACACGGTAGATTATTTAGAGTTGAGATTGGTAATTTTCTCTAAATAGCAGGCCACATACTAGTTTTTATGAATTCTTTGAAGTTGCAACTGCACCAGTGGTTCAGATTACTCATCACAAGTTGTCTATAGATTCTGAGGTCATTTATGTGAAAATCAAATCTAAATGAGGTTTTTAGCATTATCATTTAATATTAAGGGATTTATTACCAAGATTTTAATAAAAATATAGGCATCTCTCCTTAGTGCTTTTAGTTGGCTTCTGGAAAACAGAGCACTAACTGAAACTGCACTAAGCAAGGGAATTTTTTCCATAAGGATCAATATTACAGTAAAACCTCCATATATCGAAATGGAAGGGACCAGATTTTTAGGCATTTTGATGAATGGAGGTTCACTATAAAGAGGTTTACCGTAAGACCTTTTTAGGCGTGTTTTGCTTCCAGCGTGAGCACCTATTATTGTCGGTCCGTCCGTCCGCATGTTCGTTCTCGGCTTCTACCAAACGGATTTTCATGAAATTTGATATTAAGGACTTACAATCAAATATAATAAGAAAATTGCAAAAATGAATCACATACACCAATCAGGGGTACTACTTTACTGGTGACAAAAAAATAAATTTTCATCATATCTCGTAAGGTTTTGCTCATATCAAAATATTTTTCAAATAAAAGTTGAACTAGTAAAGAAGAGTATTTCCTTTCCTACACGTTTTTATCGTAGGAGTAGCCGTTATCGAGAAAATAAAACAAAAATGTCTTAATTCGAGTTGAACTTAAAAAATTTCTTGCATGGTTACTTCTTCATTGTTGCTAACATAAACAATCTCACAAACAAACATTTAATTTCCTTACGTGTGCATGGCATATTATTAAATATGAAGAAAGTGGATTATTTATGATGAAGAAAAGAACTTTAAAACACAATTTCCCGTACGTACAGGTATATAATTTCTTTCTAATACTCCATTGAACGAAATGCGCCCATTTGTGATACGCTGTACGCTTTCCTAACTTGTTAATTACTATATTATATATTTATATACACAACATAGATTTAATATATTTATAATATAAATACGTATAAATCTAAATGAACAAAAGATGAATATGTACTCTACCTATTGTTTACTGGAAAAAAGCTGGTCATTTCAGTGTCATCTTTTTCTTAAATTCATTGGATACAACATTTTCTATTTTATTTAGTAGCAAGAGATTATCACCACTGCAATCCTCCATATTCATAGAAAATCTTTCTAGCACACTCAAAACCTCTTGCACTTCACTCTTTTTTGGTGTTGGAATTATTTCCTCTTCATTTTCTTCTTTATTAATCTCTGCAATAGTCTCCCTTTCAACTTCTATCTTCACTTCTTCTACCATTTCTCCCTCGGTGCACAAGTTAATAGGAAAATGTCAACATTAACAAAATCATTAACCTTTATCATCCGGCATTTAAATCCCATTTGTAGCCTCAGCTGGCTGGAGTTTTTTTTGGATATTTAACTTTGATCTGGTAGACCTTTACATTTCCTTTATTTACTATCTTATTATAAAAAAACAAGTTAGGAAAGTGTACAACATATCACAAATGGGCGCGTTTCGTGCAATGGAGTATTAGAAAGAAATTATGGTATACCTGTACTTAAGGGAAATAGCGTTTTCAAGTTCTTTTCTTCATCATAAATAATCAATTTTCTTCCTATTTAATAATATTACATGCACACGTAGGGAAATTAAACGTTTGTTTGGGAGATTGTTTAGGTTAGCAACAATGAAGAAGTAACCATGCAATAAATTTTCTAAGTTCAACTCAATTTAAGACATTCTCATTTGATTTTATAGATAACGGCTACTCCTACAATAAAAATGTATAAGAAAGGAAATACTCTTCTTTACCAGTTCTACAACTTTTATTTGAAAAATATTTTGATATGAGCAATACTTAACGTGATATGACGAAAATTTAATTTTTTGTCCCCAGTAAAGTGGTACCCCTGATTGGCGTACATGATTCATTTTTGCAATTTTCTTCTTATATTTGATTGTAAGTCCTTAATATCAAATTTCATGAAAATCTGTTTGGGAGAAGCCGAGAACAAACATACGGACAGACTGACGATAATAGGCGCTCACGCTGGAAGCGAAACGCGCCTAAAAATATTGATTTACATTAATGTATTGTCTAAAACATTATTTAATATCATGAGAAGCATAACTGATGGTGAAAGGCCCACAAAATCTGTGCTTGGCTGGAAAGTGCGACTTTGCAATTTTTACACACATATTAAAGTCCCGTGATCATTTCCTGATTATATCCAATTTTAAAATTTCAAGCGAAAAACATGCTACAGTATTTAAAAATGTTATCAAGTAGAGGGCATAAACGCTCCTGAAATCGAACCTATGCTTTCATGGTAGAAGAACACGTATCTAAAACATGCAAGAGACCATAGAGTGAAATAAAGCTGCAGTTATCCATGACTTTTTATAATTTCTGTATAAACAGGAAAAATTTTTTATATTCTTAAAACATCTGGGTTTTTTATATTTCCCACTCACAAGTGGCTCTAATTTCTCAGAGCCATCTGCATTGGTACAGAAAAGCACTGTAAATCTCTCCTTGCTTTTTTCCCTCCATGGCAGGGTTCTCCTTTAACTGCAATAGTTCTATCTGGGAGTAAGTTATAAAAAAATCCAGCCTCATCTGCATTGAAAATGTCTTTAGGACCATAACTCACTAAATTTGTTTGCAAAGTCTTTTCCCACTCTTCTACCACAATTGTACCTACAGAAGCTTCTTCCTCACAAATTTTTAAAGTTCTTGGGTTCCAGCACACTTTAAACTTCTGTAGCCATTCATTTGACCCTTGAAAGTCATCTATTCTTATTTTCAAGGCCATTTCCCTAGCCTTCTGTTGTAGAGTAGGCCCAGATATAGGTATGCTTCTGGTTCTAGCTTCCACCAACCAATCAAACACACATCTAATTCTTCATTTTTCACTGCTCGAGATCTTGTATTGATGAAACCTTGATGTGCTGCTACTTCAGTTTCTTTACATTTATTTAAAATAGATGTTAGAGTCGACAGTGGTATGACAAAGATTTCTGCCACATCTATTTTTCTTTTCCCCTCATCAGTGGCTTGGAAAATTGCTAACTTCGTTTCTATTTTCAGTAGCCGTCTTTTTCTACGATTTACCATTCCCATTATGGGTCTAAAATTAATTTATTCATAAACGTATTCATTAATTACTTTTGTATTATTTGTAAATATTGTATTTAATATTATACAAGGCATAATGAAGGATATTGTTATACACCTAGCAAACTTTAATTAGAATCGGAAAATTAATGCATTAATAATTAAATGAAAGTTTTGCAATAATAAATAATATACGTGATTAAGGACAAAATGAACATTAAAAAACATGTATTTGTAGATTACGTATCCACTTTAGCTTAATGAAACAAAGCAATGTGATATAACCATTAATTTTAACAAGCTCCTCATATTAGGCAAACATAAGCACTACACATTCATAGAAACTTGACGTATAACAGCATATACCTGGATGCCTGCATGAGGGGTTAAACCAGGACGTGTGAGGGGATTCACCAAGCGAGAAATCTTCGCAGCAGAAGCAGTACCTATCTTAAATATTATGTCTATGTAACATTATAGTCATGTATTCACGGTTCTTTTCAGATGCGGTAAAAACTGCAGTGGTGCATTGTTAACCTCAGGACCTCGAAAGAATTGACTTAAATATTGTCTTTACAGTGTTGCAGTTAAATATTCGTGGCTTTTTTAGAGGGGGTAAAAGTAACATGAGGATCACAAAAGAATTGACAATTAAATGCCTTTGCAACGTTGTAGTCATTATTTTCAGCGCTCTTTTCAAAGGCCGTGAAAATTAATAAGTACGTAGCAGTGGTGTCTTACCAGAGGATCGAGAATTAATTTACGTTTAAATGATATATCTTTGCAACATTGTAATAATATTCCCGTGACTCTTTTCACGGGTGATTAAAATTGATACGTACATATGTTGCAGTATTGTGTAACTTGATAATCACGGAGGAATTTACTGTTGGGCTTGCCGTTGTTTCCTTTTAGAAGGGGACCGTAAATCTGAGCGAGTTGAACTCGTAGGGCCTGGCATAGGTAATAAACTACGCAACCTAACTTCAACTTAAATTGCACATATTTGTTGCATTATGATCATATTTTGGCAACTTTTTTTGAGAGGCCACTACGGTGGTTGCTTCTACGGGATAACCTTGTACGTACGTATTCATATATCATCGACTGATTTCTATTGGTTATTCACATGCAAATTTTCACTGCAAACGAGCTTAATTATTTTATCCGTAAACAGGAATAATATAGGGAGGTTGTTTTTTTTATCAGGGGTGCATTTTCCCATTATGAAATACGGAGAATTACGAAAATACGGAGGTACGATATTAAGAGGTTTGCCTATACCGTTACATACAGATTTGGCAGGACCCAAAAGATACTATGAAATACGGAGGTTTACGATACACGAAGGTTCACTAGAGAGAGGTTTTACTGTAATAGGTTTAATTCGTGGCAATCTCTCCTAAACAGTAATGAATTAGCAAAATGAGGTATATTTTGGTACTAGCAGTAAAGAAACAATAGAAAACATAAAAAGACGTTATATATAAAGATATGAACAAATACATGGCAATATATTTACCAAAAGAAAATTAAGTATTCATTTCATCAAGATGGAGGATCTCCTTTTGTGGGGTGGCAGACTTATCCTTCTTGGAGCTGAAGAAAGAACCCAGAGATATTTGTAATTTTTATTTCTTCTTCTCATTATATAGAAGCATGTAGCAGTTAGCAGCATTCTGTACAATTCTTAAAACCTGTGAGCTTTTTTCCATATCTGGGTCATTTTTGTGAAAGTAGGAAATGAAACTTTCAAGATGTTAGAAAGCCTTTGGTTGTTAAGAACCTGGCAGATTCTTCATTCTCACATGTATCTTCAATCTTCTCAACAGCTCTCTCCTGTTCCACTTCTATAAGCTCCTCTTTGGTTGGCTCATCCCTTTGGCTGTCCATAAGCTCCTGAATATCACAAGACTCAAGTTCATCAAAGCCAATTTGTTTACCAAGCTCATCAATGTTTTCCTGAATAGTTTTAACTGGTTCATCGAAGCCTTAAAAATCCTTAACACAATCTTCCAAAAGCTTTCTCCATACCCCATTCATTGTCTTAGGTTTCACCTCTTATATTGTAAGGCCTCCAAAATTCTGAGGGTTTGTGCTCCTTCTCCAGCATTGGTGATCTTCACAGCTTGGGCAAATGTGTTCCTAATATAATAGACCTTAAAAACAACTATCACACCTTGACTCATTGGTTGCAAGATGGAGTTGGTATTTGGGGACAGGAAAACAACTTTAACATTGTCACTGAGATTGTCTAGGGTGGTTGGTTGGTCTGGTGCATTGTACAAAATGAGAAGTGCCTTGTTGGACAGATGATTAGCTGCAACTGCTGAACAAAAATACAGTAGAACCCGGATAAAAAGTTTTCCAAGGGACCGGAGGTTTAAAACTTCTTAGGAGGGAAAACTTCTTAAAAGGGAAAATGGTCACAGAGTATGCAATTTTCACTACACAATTGAAAGAAATAAGACAAAATATGTAATAACTAACAAGGAGAGGACTTGAGGTGAAATCCACGGATTCCTGTCATACTTTGCGAGTAGGTAACTTCACTCCCCTAGTGTACGTGTGCAAAACGCTAGGTGTAGATAAGCAGTCGTTATTGAGAAATTAGCGATTAAAAATTTAAGGCAACTGAAGCTCAAGATGAATACAATAATAAGGCATGAGTTGCTAAGCGAAACGGTGGTCTAGTCGCTAGAGACGAGGCCGTCGAAACTTATTTTCGTGCGTTCGAGACCCGTTATCGCGAATTATTTTTTTCGTTTTTTATTTCTTCTTTCATGACACAATAATGCATCATTTATATTTTATCGGTATTTCCTGCGAAAAATTCGCATTTTCCCGCGATTGTGAAATTATTTACTTTAACCTGTTTTATCTATATTTAATTTTCGTTGCATAATTCCGAATTTTCGTTTGAATCTATCCAGGTGTGAGAGGCCTTGAAAGCATAATTATCACCACCGTATTGAAACGCAGCAGCGATTGCCCATTGCTGTAGCATTCTCGTGGTGACAAGATGGAGATTTTGCCTAGCTTCCTTGAAGCGATCGTATACGTACGATTCGATCATCACTACTTTATCAGCCAACGTTCCACCACCTTCCAGTTGCTTTTTCCATCTCCATAACTGCAAGTTGCTTTGTAAGTGACACGTTGTTTTCGATCGCAATGATTTAAAACTCCACGTCGGATGTAATTGTGACAATTTAACAGCTTTGACCTTCATTGAAAACGGAATATTATCCGCACTCATGACTTCTTCATTACATGATGAAGAGGAAGGAGAAGAATGCTGTGATTCGACATCCCATTCGTTTAATTTCCTCCCTTTGCATGGCGACATCTTCATCATCAACACACGCTGTTTCTTCCAACAGTTCTTCTTCATCCGCAAATACCATTTCACAAAGCATATTTGTGATACGGTTCTTGATTTCGCATCCCATGCCTTGAGAACGGATGGAAATTGAAGCACTGACACTATCTGTGAGCAGTTCTTTCTCTCGCAGCAGTCGTATACAATATTCTATCGCATCCGTCAGTTCTTGTTTTTGTGTAACACACAAAACAGGTACATTTTCGTGAGATTCCGAACTACCAGCTACAGCTTTGATTGTGAATATTCTCCACCGACTGACCACTCCAGCACCGTTGAAATCTTTCACAAGCAAATGTAGTGAACTTTGGACTACACGAGTCTATTCTCGGAGCATTTCATTGTTATTATATCACTGTTATTATATCTATTGTTATTATATCTATTGTTATTATATCAATCTCGTATTATTAATATACACTAAATTAAATATAGATAAAACAGGTTAACGTAAATAATTTCACAATCGCGGGAAAATGCGAATTTTTCGCAGGAAATACCGATAAAATATAAATGATGCATTATTGTGTCATGAAAGAAGAAATAAAAAACGAAAAAAATAATTCGCGATAACGGGTCTTGAACGCGCGAAAATAAGTTTCGACGGCCTCATCTCTAGCGACTAGACCACCGTTTCGCTTAGCAACTCATGCCTTATTATTGTATTCATCTTGAGCTTCAGTTGCCTTAAATTTTTAATCGCTAATTTCTCAATAACGACTGCTTATCTACACCTAGCGTTTTGCACACGTACACTAGGGGAGTGAAGTTACCTACTCGCAAAGTATGACAGGAATCCGTGGATTTCACCTCAAGTCCTCTCCTGGTAAGTTACTGAGGATTTTTAAAATGCTTTTTTTTTCCAGAATTTCAAAATATTTTTCTCTGCATTTGCAACAATTTTACACCGAGGAATTTCCATTGCTTAACATTTTCTTCATTAAAATAAGTAGATATTGTCATAGCCTACAACTATTTGAAATCTAATCTTTGTTGAAAATTAATAATTTTTGTATCTAGAAAAATCCTTATCAATTTATCTAAAAACATTTGTATGGCAAAATATTTGGTTGATATAAAAATTGATGCAGAAGAAATTCTTAACAAATATAAAATGGAGCTTGCATTAATCAAATTATTCATAAATAAAATATAGAACTCATTACCAAACATTTCAAATGTAAGCATGACCATGCCAAAGCACTAACACAGAAACTCATATGGAAACAATTTTCAGTTGATATTGCTTACCTTAATTAAACTTCATTCTGTGTCAAAAAACTAATTAAACGTATATTTAATATAAACGTTTCATTGTTTTGCCTAGAAAAATATTTAAATTTTCCCAACAACAACCTCCATTACATTCAAAATTGGAAACAATCCTATGTATCTTATCAATAATTGTAAACATTAAGTTTACTTCTGAGATAGCACTAAGATTAATATAAAGGGAAACTATCAGAAGTAAGAATTGTCATTTAATCCAAAACTTTATTTGGCAGTCATGATTTAATAATATTTCAAAATTATTAAAAGCCAATTTTGTAATGAACATGACAGAAAATAATTACAATGATTAAGAATACTACAAGACAAAAAATATAAATTACTGAAGAAATATTATTTTTTAAAGTATCTCTCCAGAGAGGACTGCTTCATATATTTTGGGGAGAGCTTCATACAAAATGAATCAATTTCCCTAATACATTTCAACACTGATTCAGGAACATCAGGCACATTTTGAATGAATTGCTGCAGTGAAGAGAAGCCATTCATTGCTTCTTGGAATGTTGGTATAGCAGGCCCTTCTCCTTCTGACTCACTATCAGACACATTTTGATCTTCATTGCAAATATCTGCAATACTTTGCAATTCAACATTTTCCTCTATGACATTATAGAATCCAGCCTTTTTAAAGGAATTAATTATTACAGTGGAGCTCACTGTATCTCATGATGCTGCCAAATAATGCATTGCATCTAATAGAGAAATTTTGAAATTGTCACCATTCACATTCATTCTTATATGGTGAAGCAACTTATTGACAAGGTATTTACGAAAATGTCTTTAAAACCGTGATCACTCCCTGATCCATTGGCTGAACAACTGTGGTGGAATTCCCTGGGAGGAACTCCACATGGACATTTGTTAAGTGCTCATTGCTTTTTGGATGAGCAGGGCAGTTATCAACAAATAGAAGGATTTTTCTGTTGCTTCCTCCCATCTTTGCATCTAGAGCTCTTAAATACTCTTAAAAAAAAATAGCACAAGTCATCCACGCTGTCTTATTGCTCCTGCATTACCATGGAAATGTTTTCACATTTTTGAAACCGTGGTTTCCTCGGTTTTCCTATCACTAGCAATGGCAGTTTCTCTGAGCCATCCATATTAGCTCCTACTAGCACTGTGATTCTTTAATTTCTTAGTTTACAACCATGGCAATTCTGTCCTTGAAACGCATACATGTTATTAGGGAGAAGGTTGTAAAAGAGTCCTAGCTCATCAATATTAAAAATATCACACATTCTATATTGTTTAATCAAAACATAGAGTTTCCTTGTTTTCCACTCATCAACTTCTAACATACGCTACAAGTTTCTCCACAGATTACTATATAAACTAACCCATATTTCTTCTTAAATCTATCAATCCAACCATTGAAAGTAACGAAGTCCACACCAAGCCTATCGGCAATTTCAGTGCCCTTTTCTCTCAGCAAATTACCATTAATTGGAACGTTTGCTGCAGATGTTTGTTTAAACCAAACCACTAATGCCCTCTCCACATCGTTGTATTTTCTGGTTCATTTCCTTTTAATTTTACACAAAACATTAAGTACATTTGAGTTCAACACAGCTTTTTGTACCATAATTCCGTTAACTGTTGAAACTGCCATATTCAGTTGTTTTGCCACCTCAACTCGTGTGCAAGAGGGATTCAATTCTACCTTTTTAATGACATCAGGTTTTTCTTTTAATGTCAAAGCCTTTCTTTTTATTCCTTTGGATTTCATCATTCCAAAAATGACCCTTTAATTTTGAAAAAGATAAATTTTGAAATTAATAACACTAATTTATTGGATGTGCAAATTTTACTATGAGATAGATAAAAACAAATAATGTTTTAACTTTAAAAGTTTTTATATCCGTTTTCTCTGCAAGTTTTACATTTTTTACATCATAATTAACAAATAATTAAAAATGAAAAATATGCATGGAATAATTAATTAGACCGATATATCTCACACAAGACCAGTACGATCTCCTATGAAGCGAAAACAGTTTGGTGTGGGCAAAGGTATTATAAATGTAGCTACTCAGTTTGCCTTAAACGGTCACAAGTACAACTGTACATAACAACAATCCCAAAATCTATTTCCAAACTGCGTGTAAACACTTCCGTAGTTGGACTGAGTCAATCCCAAAACCGATTCAAAACTGCATATACAGGTGGTGAACATTATCCAAGCTTGGATTCAGAGGATACAAATGACGACAGAATTGCAGTATGTCACTTCCGTTATACAGAAATGTCTATATTGACTATATTATATTTTAACAGATTGTAAAAATAAAGGATTTCTATATTTTTTAAAATGTATTAAGTGGAAAAAATAGCATTATAATAATACCCTTTGTATTCTTTTTTACAAACTTTTTACGTGGGAAAACTTTTTATGTGGGAAACTTGTCATGCAGGAAAATAATACCTTGCATCATATGGATTTGAAATTGGGACTTGAGAAATCAAATACAGGGGAAAACTTCTTATGCGGGAATTTCTTATCCGAGTTCTACTGTATTCAGTAAACCAGTGCTGAAAGAGAGTCATTGTCATCCATTTGTTTGCCTTCCAAATTACAGGAAGCTTTGATTTCACAGTTCTCTTCAAAGCCTTAGGGGTCTATGAATGGTAGACTATGAGCGGTTTTAATTTGAAGTCTCCTGTAGCATTACCACCCAGTAATAGCATAAGCCGATCCTTTGCTACTTTGTACCCAGGCATCGACTTCTCTTTCTTGGATATGAAAGTCCTGTTAGGCATCTTCCAATATAAACCTGTCTCGTCGACGTTAAACACCTGTTGGGGTATGTAGCCTCCCTCTATAATCCACACAATCTTACTTTTAAAATTTAAAGCCCCTTCTTCATCAGCACTAGAAGATTCACCCTGAAGCAATGTTATGGAGTTTAACACATCTTCATAATTCTCTCAAGATGTCCTGTGAAAGACTGAATCTGGTACCTCAGGCATAGTTTTCTTTACTGCTTCATACAAGCTAACAGCTTTTTCTTGTATAATAGATGAACTTCGCCTTAGAATGACCCTAAACAAAAATCACTTTTGTGCCAGTTTGCAAGCTACGATGCACATACATATCTCTGTCAGAGAAGTCATAACTAACTAAAATAGTTAAAATACTACAAGTAGTGTAAGAGATAGAAAACAAACGAAGGGTACATGCCGCAGCGACATCTGATAAGTAAGGCTTAATATCGTCGACATCCCATTTTTTTCAGATTAGCTGCAATCGAAATAACATCCAAAAAACTAAGGAGAGACATTTTTTTGCAAATTGGATTGTTTAATGATATTTAATTTAATTGTAATTTTCCTATGAGTGCTAATTAGACATTCTAATTGTAGAATAAGTTATGCACTTCTTTTGTATAACCAAAAAAATGTGGCAATTGAACAACAGATAAAAGAGCAATATAGCGAAACCACAAGTGAAGCGCACTATAGCGAGGGATGTCTGTATATGGATTTGTTAAATTTTTTATTTAAATAAGAAAATCTGATGTCCATCACACGACTTTCTTCATACAGATTAATGAATAAGATAGCTCTCAATATCAGTCCTCAAGAATAATTTTTGGCAGTTAAACTTGTGAATAATTTATAAACATTTTCAATCTTTATTTTGAAAAACAAAATTGTTAGCTGTTTCTATGAATAACAAAATATCAGTACACAATTAAAATTACCCTTGGCAGTGTACAATTAGAGAATTTTATCCTTGCAACAGTAACAGTCGTATCACACAAGAATTTTCTAAACTCTAATTTTAACACTATTATTATACTTTTTATATGGTTGGTAGTTGATTAAACTTGCTATCTGTATCCATATCTATAAAAGTTTCATATCGAATCATTGGTCAGGAACATAATCCCCTATTATAACATTGTTTCTGTAGTAAAATCGGTCTCAACTTAGGTCATTTTGACTTACAGCACCTTTTCTAGGAATGTAACCTGACACAAGTCTGAGGACTGCCTGTATATGAATGATTATCATACACAAACAGCTCATGATAGACTTCAGCTTAGAGTTAATGCCGGCCTGGTAGAGGGGTGGTTAGTGTGTTTCAATCCTGCAGAGGGCCTGGTCATGTGTGTTCATTCTTGTTATTGTTGTTACGATATTCAGTATAATTGTCCCTGTGCTGTCTCTGAATTCTTGCCAATAAATAAATAAAATGACGCTCGGTTTCCTTATTGCTCAAAATTGACTTAGAATTCATCTGCCTGTAACTTAATTATTTTGGACGATTCAATGAACCACTCCATACCGTAAAAACCATGTTTAGGACACTGTCATGATCCCTGCTGGTCAGATGGACTTGACTTTGACACTTGTGGCTGCAAAATTTTCAGCAAATAATAAGATAAACTAGGCCAAGAATGCCAGTTAACATGAATTGAGAATTTTATTCCAGAATTTTAAAAAGTACTTTTTGAATTAAAAGGGATAGTACTTACTGTGACTCTACTCATCCGTTTTCACATTGGTAGTAGTGGAGATAGCAAGAGATAAACGGTGGAGCAGTTATGATCACTGCTGGGCAGATGGACTTGACTGTGGTCTTTGTGGCTGCGAGTTGAAAGGTTCTTTGAGAACACTATCAAGGGTGGACTACCTGAGTTTTTTCTTTTTGTTATAAAGCATCTCAGAGTAGCAATTAATTGCTTGTAACACAGTCCTCTTCACTGCGGAGCTTCGTGAAAAGTCAAGATCATTCTCGATAAGAACCTCCATTGCATGAGAAACCTTGCTCAGGCAGTCAGTCAATACTTTCGTTGTTAAAACACACTGGAGATGTCTCTTCACAGTCATCTGTGTTGTCTGATTTCTTCTGTCCTACCCATTGCTCAGTCAGCCATTGTAACTGCTCCTTGGTTAGTATATCCCCTTGGTTATCCAGTAGCTCATGCAGGTCATCCATGTCAACTTCTTCGAAGCTCACTGACTGCCATTTGAGCGATTTCACTGGTAATGGTTGGAATCCCTGACTAGCCAAGTCCTTCATTACCTTGGACCAAGCCTTCTACCAAATGCCATTTAGACAGCGATCAGTCTCTTCTTCCCAGGCATCTCTGATATTGTTGATAGCCTTCATGATTCTGTAATTCTTCCAAAATTCCATGACAACCATTAGCCTTGACCAACTGACTGAATGTGTGCTTCAGATAATGAGCTTTGAATGTTTCAGTGACACCTTGGTCCATAGGCTATAGAGCCGAAGTTGTATTTGGTGAGAGAAGCAAAACCTCCATGGGAATGCATGTCTGAAGCAAATCAAGATTTGAAGGATGCCCTGGAGCATTGTCTAACAGCAATAATACTTTGTTCAAAACCACGAAAGGACAAAAATAATTAACAAACCAGTCGGTAATCATCCATTGTCACCCAAGCATTCCTGTTCAATTTCCAGTAAACAGACAGTTTAGATTTAGAGACCCCTTCATGGAACGAGGTGTCTCGGATTGGTAAACGAGCAACTTCTTCAACTTAATGTCTCCGATATATTGCCTCACAGGAGTAAGGCTAAACAGTCTTTTGCAGCCTTAAAACCAGAAACTTGCTTCTCTTCTTGGGAAATGAAAGTTTTGGAAGGAATAGTCCTGTCTCGTCCACATTAAATACTAAATTTATAGGATAGCCCCCTGCCTCGACCATGGCCTTCGATACTGCAGGAAATTCTGTTGATGTCTTAATGTCGGCACTGGCAGCTTCTCTCGTAATATGAAAATATGGATTTTGGCTCTCTTCTTGAACTTCTCGAACCATCCACATGAAGCCATCAACATTACAGTCGACTCCTTGTCTGCTTGTGCTTTCAAATGATCAAACAGGCTCACTGCCTTTACATTATCATCACCTGACTGAGTGGTATATGAGCTTGCGTCATTTCTTCCATCCAAACTCCATTTTCTCCATAATACTACTTTGTGTGTGTGTTAATTTAATACCAGTAAGATTACTGGAATGATGCTCCAAGTCTTCACTTTATCGGCTTGATTTAAAATGGTCGTTAAGGTTGACTGTGCTATCTCTAACGAACGAGCCATTTCACTTTTCCTCTCCCGCTTATACCCTTTTTATGATCTAATTTTTTGTTTCCAAAGAAATAGATTTATGCTGCACTTTTTTGTTTGTAAACCGACTATCATTTGGACTATCGTTTAGAGAACATTCTAGGGGTAATAAAATTAATTTATCACTCCCAAAAAAGAGGAAGAATTTAAAATTAAGATTCTGTATTACAAAAAGGAGAAGTTACTAAACTCTCACACTCAGGATGTGCGGCTCATGAGTTGTCAGACTAACTCATTTCATTAATACTTGATGCATTTATAGAGTCAACTAGGGTCGAAAATAAAGTAACATTGTAACTTAGTAGCTACAATGTTGCAAGCAATTGACACTATGTTAGCAGAGCTTTGAAAAGTAAGCAGTGCCTGCACTAACGTTATAACATACCAACTGCTGACTTTGCTATAAAGTAGCTTCGTTCCAAGAGGCTTTGTTAGGTGAGATAAACCTGTAATGATTTGGAGATTTTGATAGGCTGTAGGGCTGTAATTTTTCCTATAATAAACTGATGGTATAATGCTAACAAATGAATGTATCCCAAGATTATGATACTCATGCATAAATATACAACCTTGTTTCAAGTTAGGGTTGATGGGAAATTATTTGGCTTAGACAAGGTATTGTGCCTAAGAAATGTTGGAAACCATTGGTATAGAGAATATAATTGGCTGTAGAGAGGAAAATGATGATGATTCTTTTGACCAATTTTGGAACTTTATGTGAATAACTATTATGCTAAACTGCTAAAAATTAACATTAAGAAGAAACATTTCTGAAGGGTGCTTCAGTGCCTATTTGTCATAAAAAAATTAGTACATTGCAGAGTATGATTGCTTTTGGCAAGACATGAATTTCATCCAAAAATTGCAAAAGACCACAACTTTTGTAATCTTATGCTAAGGTAGCTCCAAATGTATTTAGCTAATTTTTGACCGAATTAACTTTTCTTCAAGTATCTGTTCTCATAGTTTATTAATTACTATCCCTTAATACAATTTAAAATTGTTGTTCAAGATACTGGTTTATTAGAACTATCAAAAATACTTTTCAGATTCCATCAACTGCTGTAGAAATGCCAGGTGATGCAATCAACAGTAGTATTAGTTTCTTGGATGTGCAATTTGGTGGTTTGGAGTTTGGAAGTGAAACAAGTTCCTTTGACTTTTCCACGGATCAGTCAAAATTTTCTGGTGCTGCCACTGGTACTTCAATGGATTCAGTGTCGAATTCGGGGACATCTTCAGCTATAGATCTCAATGCATCTAATACTTCAAAAAGTCAGTCGACATCCTTGGATGGCTACTCTGGCTCATCAAGTCAGCAGTCAAGTAAAGACCATAACCAGTCTGGCATGTCTCTAGGGCAAAATCAGAAGGTAAGTAGGCTGGAATGTTACTCGAATGCTTTGAACCCTTGGTAGCATGTAATGAAATTATTTGTTTTTCAATGTTAACAGCTATCTGGGCCAGAAAATATTCAATTTCCCTCAAACCAAAATGCTGAGCACAAAACAAGTCAACCTGCATTTTCTCAACCAAGAGTCTCAGGCTCTGGATCATCAGGCATGGACATTGGAAAAAGTGATGCAGGACTTTCGTATTCAGCGTCAAGCACTGTGACATACCAGAATTCTTATCAGAATCAAAAAGCTAGTGCTACTGTTTATCAGGCTCCCTCAAGTTATTCAACTTCATCAGGGTACACTTCCAGTCAGGTATATTATAATTTACTTGGGTATTAGGTGTAAGTTCTTTGTATTTATTTAGTGACATGGTTGAGATGGTAGTTCTATTCTTCATTCGAATCTGAGCAATAGTATCGATGCTGAACAATTATCCTAATGTTCAAGCATTATTGGAAATCGTAAGGATTGACATTTGCTTCATGCATTAATGCATTTAAGTTGAATATAAGATTTTTACATCTTGTAATTCTAATCAGGGTAGTTTAGTGTCATCATAATTCCCCTTTGAAGATATTTTAAATTGATAGCTCATTACTTATGTAATTTTTTGTGTAGGTTGGGCGAATTCTATTTTAAGCTTCTGTTACATACTGTTAATGTAGTATGATTTATTCAGTTTTAGTTATCATCGTGATCGTTGAAATTTCTAGGAAATGGTATAAAAAAATTTAATTTCACTTCAGAGTGAGAGATGATTGACATTAGAATTTCCTGAAATTGTTGCATGCATTTGAATGTTTTGGTTCCAATTCTGTTGGATGGCTTTGCTGCTTTGCTTATGGTGGTTACATGAGTGAAGTGTTTGTTTTCATTCCGTCGTTCTCCTCTTTTCCAGTTTTGTGAGTGGCATTCCTTTGAAGGAATTAAGGTAGTGCTGTGTCTATAAATGGCAAATAATACAACTGCTTTTTTGTTTAATGAATCTAAAATTAATAACTTCCTTTGTTATTGCCTTTATCAGATTTCTTGAATTTCTACCTGTAATTCAAATACCTTTCATTTAATACAGTAAAACCTTGTTTGTTCGTTATCAGATATTTCTCTGTGAGCTTGCAATGGTTTTACTGCTAATAGCATAGCATGTAATTTTTTTGTAATATGGGTAAATTAAATACTTCTACAGTGAAATTTTAAGTCTGGAATGTGGTCACTGGCTTGAAAGTCTGATTATAAAGGATTGCCTTATATCCCTTCTCCCATGGTGTTGCTAGAGCTGAAAATTTCTTTTGTTATTATGAATTTACTAGCCCATGGGCAAACAACAATTTTATATGGCAGGGCTAATTTGTGGTTTTTAAAAATGAATGTGTATTGAAAGTTATTGGAGTTTGTTTGAAATTGCCTTTATTCAAAATTTCAGATAGCTATTTAATTAAAGCTTTGTAGACTGTATAAAATATTCTCGTAGACAATAGGTTGCACATTCCTACTCAAACTTGAAAGTGGAAATGTTTCACATAATGCAAAGTAATTTTCTCCCATATAAATGGAAGAAATGAGATGAAAGTACATCAAGAGTGAATAAATAGCATATAACTTTAAGTTTGGGAAAATGAAAGAGTGCAATCAAACCAATGACACTAAAGGGTATTATTGGTTACTGGTTGTTTCATTTTAATATGAAATATAACTGGCAGCAGCTTTACCTTCATCAATAAAAGTGCTTCCCCACCCATATATCTTTTGGTAGCACAGCAATTAAATTGCTGGTAAGAACAACTGGAATAGACATGATGATGAGGAGGTTACAATGAGGTAAAACTTTTGTCAACTATGACTTGAGGTTTGATAAAAAGTTTGCAATAAAAAGCAACAGAGTTTTCTGGAATCAACTCCTTACACATAGCATGAAATTAGTGATGTGATTGAAAAAAAGCCATGAATAGTATTTGGAAGCATGAAACAAATAATAATAATATTTATTAATTCCTTTCGGTCATAAATGACATGGAATACGTCAATAAAATAGGAAGAATAAAAAAGAAAATGCAGGTATACAGGTATATACACAGAACAGAAAAAATAATAATAATAAATAGATAAAAATACATAGTGCACATTACAATATGGAGCAACAAAAATAACTACAATTTATCAGTGAGAAATTCATCTATGCTGTAATAGCCTTTACATAATAGTAATTTTTAAAATTTGTTTCTGAATAACAGGTATAACAGGTGAAGAAAGTGATTTTATATCATTCGGTAAGTAGTTGAAAATGATGGAGGCTGAATGATAGGGACACTTTTAAAAAAAGTGTATAGTTATATTGCATATAGTGAATGCCATTTTTAGCATGTGGATGGTAGTTATGAAAGTTTGAGTTAACAGGAAAACTGTTGTGATAATTTTTCACAAATGTAGCACAGCTAAGAATATAAAGTGAAGGTCGAGTTAGTATGTTTAGTGTCGAGAAAAGTGGTTTTCCAGGAGTATGTATAGAGACACTAAACATAGCTTTTATAGCCTGTTTCTGTAGAGAGAAAATTTTTTTTGATAATTTACAATTCCCCCAAAACATAATAGCATATGAAAGGTGGGAATGTACCTTAAGCTTTAAAGCAGAGCTGCAAACCACTTCAAAATTTGGGAGTGGTGGAGTGGTGTGGTTCGCAGTTCGGTTCTAAATTTTTGGAAGTGTTTCAGTTCATGGTTCGGTTCAGACGATAATTTTGACAAGTGGTTCGGTTCGGTTTGGTTCAACTAAATTAATCATTTGAAATACTATTCAGAAATAATTTATCCAATATAAACATTACACATTTAGTATCAATCTGTAAGTAAACAATTAGCAGTCATTATTATTTTAAATGAAAGAAGAATTTATTTAAAGAAAGGAAAAATTTATATTTTAAATATATTACAATCCCATCATCATCTTCATTTATTTGTGTTTAAAAAAGTGGTAGTTTTGATCCTAACATGATTTTTATGTTCATTGTTGCTTACATATCAATTAAAAATTCTCTGAATGGATTCACTTCAAATTCATTTGCCAACATACACAATCATACATAATCAGAAAGAAAATGCGCCTCTAGCTTAAACCGCTTTTGAGATTATCCCCGGATAGACGGACAAACCTAAAACATAAAAGTGTTTTAAAGAAACCATTAAAAATCAAAGAAAATTAGTTCCTCAGGCATTTTATTTCTTTTTCTTACCAGTAATACACATTATTTAGACAAAAAAAGATTTATAACAAGGGCCTTACCGCCCGTCTCCCAATATTTAACCTCTTCAGTTCTACCACCTGTACTTGCCTTTATTATCTTTATTCCCACACACATACCCATTGCCACATTGATAATTTCCTCCCTCCTCTCTCTGGGGTTCACCCTCTCTCCGTCTTCCACAAGGCCTTTCTTTTTAGTCCTAGTCCTTCCCCCGTCTTTCCCCAAACCCTCCTGAGATGGTCTCCCACCTCCAGCCTTTCCTTTCCCCTTCCCCTTTATCCCTTAACAACCTACCCCTCGCAGTAACCCTCTGAGATAGGTTCCTCCTTTCCTCCCTCCATTCCTTTCCGTCTTACAAATTACCCTCCCTCCCTCCCTCTACCCATTTCTCTGTATATACTTTCTATTCTCACCATATCTGCACCTGACGTTAGCATTGTAATGTCGAAACCCGGGTCATAAGAGAAATAAAAACAATGGAAGTTACAAGGCGTTATTCCTTTGGTTCATTTATAACAAATAAAATAAAAAATGTTCGCTATATTTATCAAGGGTCTAGGAAAATTCACCGAAACACAATTCATCGACTAGGAAAATTCTTTTCCGTAAGCCCTTATTAAGATTTCCTTGATTGAAAGATAGAATTGAAGTAGACAGTTTGTAGCTTTCCAATGGCGATGATGCACGGTGTCTCAATTTTTCCAACTTTCAATAATAAATTTATGTAACTAAAATATTTTAATTAGTTAATTGGTCAAAAAATATGGAATAAATATTACTCTGAATGAATTTATGATATGTAAAACTCTAATAAATTCGATTATTAATTCTTATTATTATATAATAAATTCAAAAAGACACTTTTAGCTCGATTCCAGACATATTACTAATTTTTTTCTTTTGCCACCTTAGAAAAGTAGTCAAAAAAATCAATATGATAGTAAAATTACTTTACAAGAATAATTTAAAATTAATCAACAGTTCGGGACAGATTATTCAATATATGAAATGTGGACACTTATGGTTCAAAACAAACTATTATAAAATGTAGAGTGACCCTCTTTAAATAACACTAACATGTTAATTACAGGCAGTCCTCGACTTTCGTACATAATGCGTTCCTGAAAACGTGTCCGAAAGTCAAATGTACGAAAGACGAACATAGATTTACATGTTATAGGGGGGTTCCGTTCCCAGAGAGCCAAAAAATATTATAAAATCTCTAATTATGGTATAAATGTTTAGTTTTTTTGTGCAGGGGCCTTTTAGACACAAACGTCGATTTTATAATATAGAGAGATAGGACAAAATGCAATAAAATATTTAAATAATTGCACAAATAAACACTGCTGTACGGACAAAGATGGCGACACTGTGGAAACTGGTGGCCTGGTAGCTGGCAACCAGCACCATTTGAAATATTCATTCATCATTTAGCTGACGTGTGAAAGTCTGATCGGCCCACAAAGGGCGGTTCAGGGGTGTCAATCTATGCAATCTTGGGTTCTTGTTCCCTTGTATTATCCTAAGGTTATCACACACACAGTGTAATTGATTATTATCTTTTTATAATTTATCGTTATTTATCATTCTTTTTTCTCAAGAAATTTTTATTACTGTAAGAGTTACATTTATTCGTACTGTTTGTAACACATTGCTTCCATCCTTACCATAATCTAGTCGTTGACTATAGTTATTATATCTTGGTATTAAGTTCCGTTTTTCTTGTTTATGTCTGTTTATTTTTTTGTATTTTTGGTGAAATTATCTTTTGTTTATGGCAGTTTCTTTTCTGGAAGAGGTGGAAGACCAAATGTTGCTGAACCCCAATACCGTTTTACAGGCTATGAGTTGGATAATAAATTAGTTTGTGATTAATGAAACTTATTCTGTGATTTGTGACTACAGTGTGATTACTGGCTGTAAATAAATACTATTATTATTAATGTGCGAGTTGTACGAATATCGAACGCAAGAAAGTCGAGGACCGCCTGAAGTGCACATATGAAATCCCTCTTTTTTCATTAAAGCATTTGCTATTTTCATAGTTTTTTGTAATATTGCCTAAACTTGGCCCCAAAGAGAGTGATGATTGAAATGAAAGAAAAGGTGGTAAAAAGGGCAAAAAAAGTGGCGAGTTTGGAGAAGAAAATTGAAGTTTTAGATAGGCTTGCGCATAATGAATTTGCTTCATCAGTTGGTAAATTACTTGGTGTGAACAAGTCCACAATAAGATTGATTAAGAAAAGTGAAGAAGCGATCAAGAAAGTCCCGCTGAGTTCAATTGTCACTCACGAGAATGCCACAGTACGTATTCTATTATTATATTTTGAAGGGCAAAAATGCAAGTTACTTGCTGGAATAGGGACTCTTAAGACCCAAACCCTATTTTTTCTAAAAAACCCATTTACTTACCATTTGCAAGGTTTTTCAGGAATGGCGAGGGACTACTGTAAATAAAAATCCCTATTTATGGGCAACAAACAAAACAGTTGTACCAATAATTACAGTCTGTACTTGAATTCATCAATACAAAAAATATAATACAAATTTCTTTTTACTTCTTGCCTCAAATTCGTTATTTTTTACATTTAGTAGACAAAAAACTGATTTTAATGTTGGGAAGAAGTACTTGCTGACGGTGTCTTATCAACTTTCTGGAAAATTTGTCAAGAGAAAGTTGAACACTAACCTTCTTTTTCTCTTGATAAAGGAGTCTGTAACAAGCTGTATCCCTATCAACAGCTCTATGTACTTGTGAACTTCTCTCTGCATTTGGATCATATTCTTCCATGATGCTTAAGAGCTGTTCAAGGTGTGTGAAGGCTTCATTCATTTTCTTCACTCTCAAAGTGTTAGTGGGAGGATGTTGATAGTCATCATCTTCGGCTTAAGGTGGTGTCTTATTTGCCTCTTGTAGGTCAGTTAGATCTTTATTGGTCATAGGCTCTGAATGAGATGCACACAATTCATCCACATCTTCAATGCTGACACCCAAGTGCAGTTCATTCATAAGCTGAACAACTTCCTTTGTGGCAGCTTCAGGAGTCGCCTCAAAACCTTTAAAATCTTGCACTAAATCTGGGCACAACCTCTTCCAGCAACCAATCATTGTTGATTCCTTTATCTCAGCCCAAGAGTCTCCAATATTGTTCATTGCATTCCAGATGTTATAATCTTTCCAGAATTCCTTCAGGGTAGGTCCACCTTCCTTGTCAGTTGCCCTGATAGCATGATTGATTGTTCTCCTCATGTAGTACCACTTGAAAGTGGCTATGACTGTCTGATCCATAGGCTGAATTTCGCATGTGGTATTTGGGGGCAGAAACACAATTTTAATTTCTGAATAAAGTTCCTGTAACAATTGTGGGTGTCCAGGAGCATTGTCCAAAAGTAATATTGCCTTAAATACTAAATAATTTCTCCTGCAATATTGTCTAACTGCTGGAACAAAATGAAGATTAAACCAATCCTGAAAAATTGTTCCAGTGACCCAGGCACTTGAATTAGATTTCCAGATGACTGGCAGCATTTCCTTAGCCTTCCCCTTCAAAGCTCTTGGATTTTCCGAATGGTAGACTAGCATTGGTTTTATTTTAAAATCACCCGCTGCATTGTCACCAAGAAGCAATGTGAGTCTGTCCTTAGCTGCCTTATGCCCAGGTGCAACTGCCTCTTCCTTTGCTAAATAGGTTCGTGCTGGCATCCTTTTCCAAAATAATCCTGTCTCGTCAACATTAAAAATTTGATGAGCAGAATAACCCCCTTCTTCAATTATTTCGGGAAACTCTTTTACAAATTCTTGTGCAGCTTTTTTATCTGCACTAGCAGATTCTCCAGTCAATTTAATGTTATGTAAACAAGCCCTTCTCTTGAACTTATCAAACCAGCCTTGGTTTGCCTGAAATTCCAGAGTATCAGCAGCCCCTTCTCCTAAGCGTTTTTTCCAATCTTTATACAAACTGAGAGCCTTACCTTGAAGAATTATTGCAAGACTCACTGGAATGTTTTTTTGATTCTGATCCTCAATCCATAATGTTAAAAATCGCTCCATTTCCTCCATCACTACACCTCGCCTTTTAGACACAATCTTCGATGAAATATTTCCAGCATTTTGTACATATTCTTTAATTTTGTCCTTCTCCTTCACAATTGACCCCACAGTCGACCGTCCGATTGAAGCTAAAGATTCACCGCTTTCGGCACGCCTAATTATTTCCATCTCTGTCCCAATCGTGTTCACTTTATGAGCTCTATGTTTCTTTCCACTTGTATTAGCACTTTCAGTTTTCCATTTATCACTCATGTTTATAAAATAATAGGTGTAAAATGCACAAACAAAGAAACTGCTGTACGTACAAACAAAGATGGTAATGTTGCCGAGACTGAATAATAATAATAATTTATTAATTATTAACCGACTTTACAGTGGTATTAATCTTGTCAAATTTCAGTACAATATTAAAAAACATTACACACAAATCTTACATTACATACAATACGTATATTATTACGTAGCATACTTTAATTTATTAAAAGTGTTGGCTTGGCTGACAGAGAGCACCATTATGTGATAGCTCGAAATGTTTGATCGTCAGCTGAGGAACGAAAGTCCGAATTCGGCGTTGTTTGGCATACAAAAGGTGGGTTAGGGGCGAGAATTTATAATGTACGAAAGAGGGAATTGTACAAAAGTCGAATGTATGAAAGTCGAGGACTGCCTGTAATTTTGTCTCTTAAATAAAGTTTACTAAAATATTATTAAAAATACACATTTTAGATAATTCAAGGAATTCTGCGGGAATGCCTTCGATCCAAGGGATCCGCCGAAGTCCTCGCCTGCTTTTGATAGAATATAAAGCACCAAGTAATGGAAATATCATAGAAGAACACCACACGAGAGTTGGAAAAGGAATGATGTTGTTGAAAGCTCAAGCCGTTGAGAGCAACAATTTGAATTTTTCTGAAGAAAAAGGTATGAGGAGAGTTAATGGTGTTCTAAGAAAGACACAGCAGGGCATATTTTTTCAGGTCTGCTAATTACAATGCTGAAGGGGATGATGGTGATGGTAAGGCCATGGATTTTTCTCTCAACACGAAAGCAGATTACGGCTCCTTTCTAGATCAGTTTGCCTGCGTTCAGATAAAGATCTTTCTATATTCTGTTGGTCGGTTTCTGCCTACAGTGGTTGACCCGGATATTGTCGCAGTTGGTGTCCCCGTAACCTTCACCATAAATGTCGTCTGTGGATAACAATAGTAGCAGAGAGGAATGAGATTGGCACTCTTTCCTTTGAAGCAAGCCCGCTCGTTTTTCCAATGGAAATTTCTGGTCTTTTCATTGGTCCATACTTTGTGGATTGAGATCGAACCGAAACTGAACCACTTTTGCAAAAAATTAGTTCGGTTTTCGGTTCATTCAAAAATTAATCAGTGGTTTTTGTTGGGTTCACGGTTTAGCAAAATGACTGTGGTTTGGTTCAGCGGTTCGGTTCTGTTTGCAACTCTGCTTTAAAGTATCAATAGATACAGTTGGTGCCAGTTTCTTAATCATAAATTTTTCTGTACTAATTTTTTTAATTAAAATGTATGCGAGTGGTAAAGTCTAGGTCTTCAGTGATATGTAGGCCCAGAAATTTAGCAGAGGGTGAATGACATATGCTTAAGTCATGACTTACGGAAAATGGATTGACAGAAGGAGAATATCTATTAGCATTAAATTTTAACTAAGTTGTTTTGTCATTATTTAGTGCTAGATTGTTAGTTTGGCACCAATTCTTCATTTCATTAAGAGTGATATTAGAATATTCTATCAATGTGGGAATATTGGCAGTAGTTATTACAGTAGAAGTATCATCAGCATATAAGATAGGGAGACTTTTGGAAAAGTAAACAGGGATGTCATTTATAAATAAAATAAAAAGTAAGGGACCTAAAATGGATCCTTGTGGAACACCAAGACCTATCTTCAATTGTGCAGAATTAGTTGTTAAAATTCCATTTGCAGTTCTGTGACAGTAACTCACAATTTGGTATCGGTCACTCAGGAAAGGCAACCCAATTTAAAGCAATTCCAGATATTCCAAAGTTATTAAGTTTGAGTTTTAGGATATCATGATCAATTCGGTCAAATGCTTTACTCAAGTCAAAAAAAATACCCACTGTATGTTGCTTTTTGTTTAGTGCCTGTTGTACATTGTTAATAAAATGAAAAATAGCTGTAGATTTACCTTGCCTGAAACTATGTTGATAATCTGACAGTAAGTTAAATGCATTAAGCTAGTCTGTAATGCGAACATAAAACAACTTCTCAAATATTTTAGAAAATACAGAAAGAGCAGAAATTGGTCTATAGTTGTTGGAATCATTGAGAGAAACTTTTTTTGGAATGGGGGATACACGTGAAAATTTAAGTTTAGAGGGAAATATACCAGTACTAAAGGACAAATTAAGAATATCACATAAGGGTTCAGCGATAATATTAGAAGAAACTTTGACAATTGGCATGGGAATACCATCAAGCCCACAGGAGAAACTATTGCGGAAAGATTTGATAATATTTGTTAATTCTGCTGGACAGTTAGGGAACAGAAAAACTGAATGGGGAAATGGGCTACTTTTAATTACAGGAGAGGAGACAGATGGTGTACCCTGTGAAATAATATTGCAATATTGTGAGTTAAAGCTCGGAGCAATTTCATCAGGATCAGAAATAGGGTTATTATTAAACCTGATATTAGATAGGCTAAGAGTGAGGAAGTCATGTTCCTTTTAATGATATTCCAAGTTGCCATTATTATGTTATTAGAATTATTAATATATGCTTCATTAACATTTTTCCTACTATCTAATAAACAAATCTTAAATTCTTTATAGGCCTGCAAGTAAACTCCACGTAGACTTGGATCAATAAATTTACTTCGAAAATGAAAATCACGTACATACTGAGACATGTTCAGGAGTTTCTGAGAGTATACTTTTGATTTACCATTAAATTGTTTCTGCTTAATTCTTTTGAGAGGAAAAGCTGCATTAATGCAAGTAATAAAAATACTAATGAAAGTATTAAATTTGGAGTCAACATCATAAGCATTGTAAACATCATCCCAAGATTCTTGCGATAGAAAAAAAGAGAATTTATTAATCGAATCATCAGAAAAAATTCTTTTGGTGGTAAACAGAGGATTAGATTTAGTATATGGCATATGAAAATTAACTGTTAAAGTTAGGCCCAGGTGATCAGAAAAACCAGTATTAATAGTGTTGCATGAAAGACTGGAAAATGGTAAATCAGTGAACAAATGGCCAATAAGAGTATGTGACTTTTGAGCAGTCCTAGTAGGCTCCTTGTTTACTAAATGAAGACCAAAAGTTGAAGTCATTAGACTCACTTTTTACAGTACAAAAGAATGTTCTTGGACAGCATTGCTTTGTTATTTTATCATGTATTAGACATGTGGTACCTACATCCTGTACTTATTCAATATTTCTAGAAATATGAAAAAGTGTAATTCTTGCAATGCGTCTTTTGATTGTAAATGTTGCAATGCCACATCTGTGTAGTGTGCAACTATGTGCAAAATTTGATGAACTTTAGTAAAATATTATGTATATATTTGATTGTTATTATTTGATAAAGGGCTAAACTTGCATAAAATTCATGACCATGTTTCAGTGCCTATTTTTTAGATGAGCATATACATCTTGATTTATCCATAGGAACTTCAATTTAGCAAAAATATCAGTATTTAGGAATGCTGTCCCAGGAGAGTATTTGTCAATGCAAAATGTTTATTTTAGCTCCAAATTCTGCTGGTATGTTCATATGTGGCCTGCTCAATTAAAAGAGGACTTGAAAGTATTTCACTTAAAGTTGTCTTTTTTATTACAGGTGCAGTCGTCTTCAACCCCTTATCCATCTTCACAAGCCCAAAGTAGTTTTTCTCAAAGTCAATCCAACTCCGGCTATGCCAGTCAGGCCACGAACTCTTCATATCCCTCAAGTCAAGCTTCTAACTCTACCTCCAGTTATTCAAGTGCACAGAGTGTTGTGGGTGGAAATGCTGTGAGTGGTAGTGCTGGGGCCTCCGGTTCTGGAACTGGCAGTGGATCTTATGCTTCAGATCAATCTTCAGTGTCCTCATCTTCATCTTATCAGACTTCTGGGGGCCAAGCTGTGCCAGCACCTCCTGTTCCTTCATCAACAGTGGCCACTTCATCTGCATACCAGGTAAGGCCTATGTTTGTTTACACGACAATGCAATTATTAGCTTCTGAAATTATGCCTTTGATGTGTATCCATGTGATTTTGCATATTATCGTGTTGAATTTATATCTATAATATAATCTAGTTTACATTATCCCATTGTACGATGCTCATCCATTGGTTCAAATTCAACCAGTCGCATTTAATCTTCATGAACAAGCGCCATAATACAGCATTTACTGTAAACTTAATATACAGTAGAAAGTCATAAACCCGGCAAACTTGGGGCCTAGCATTTGCCGGGTTTTTGAAAATGCTGGGTTTTTGAAAATTTATAAAAATCTTTAAGTAATGTACATTTTTGGTAACTGATTATATAATTCAAGTGATGAATAACAACTACAAGGGAACCCATTATCAATAAAGACTATTGCTTATACATGCACTAAAACGAGGAATTATAAAAGAACCATTAAAAAGTAAATAAGGAACGTGAAATAAAGCATATATTACATCATTAATTTCATCATACATTATTCTGAGAATTTTTTAACAGATCAGGCAAACTAGCTTGCTTCATGCATTTTGATTTTTCCTTCGTAAGTTTATCTTGTATTTGATATAAACATGTAATCTCTTGAAAATCAATGCAAGAGCATTGTTCTAAATCAGATATTGTATCTGTGACCAACTGTATTGTTCTATTGAAGGTTTGTCCTTAACTATCTCTTGATCATCGTCACTTTCATTTTCTTCATCTTTTTCATGCTCAGGTTTCGAAACCATATACACTATTTCACATCAGTTAGCTGAAGTACGACAGGCGCATCATTGTCGATATCAACCTAGTTTTCACTCTTTTTGCTATTGTGAAAAATTTTTGCTTGCTGTATCAGCATTAGGCCTGAAATAGGTACACCTTCACTACTTCGCTGACGAAACCACTCAAACAAAACCTTATCAACAATATTTACCTGGGACGTGTAGTGTTTTACGGCTACACATAGCTTTAGGTGTCTCTCTCTCTCTCTCTCCATAAAATTTTAATATTTCTGTTTTTTTCTTCTTTTAAGTCATATGCAGTGGAACTACCAATGCAATATTCTTCACAAATTCTCTTCACTGAAGTACCTTTTTCAAGTTTTCTTAGTAATTCCACTTTTTTTTCAATCGTGAGATTTTTCTGTTTATGTTTCGTAACACCACTTATGGTCTGTTTTCTTTTCTTGAAGCCATGTCAAAATAAAATTTAACTAAAGTACTAATTACATTAACGAAAAACAATTGCTGTCGCCACGAATCTAAACATGTGGTTATGATGAGGTAAACGAAACAATGAAAATAGATAAACATACATCATTTAAAGTGTAGTAAAGAGTGTTAGGATTTTTTACATATAACTTTAAAAAAGTGCTGTTTTTGAGAATGCCAGGTTTTTGAAAGCCGGGTTTATGAGGTTCTACTGTATAAAAATTTCACAGTTTTATAAATTTATTATTATTATTTAAAACAAAATTAAATATTAAGGTTTCAATTAAATTTAGCTTACAAATAGGAAAATCGATTTGATACATTGTTTACACAATCAAAATTCTGTAAACAGAACTAATCACAGAGAGTCCAGCTTAGAGATGGATCAATGAAGTCAGTCGTGATTTTCATTTGTTCTTTTTTTACTTAAATACTAAGCAGAGGTATTATTGCCTTCTTTCTAACATTCTATGCAATATTAGCAGCATCATTGTGCTGCTAGTAATGAAAGAAGGAAACAACTAAGCAACAAAAATACCATCTGTTTTGGGACAAAGAGAATATATGATGCAAGAGGAAGAAATCAAAATAGACCAGAAAATTTGTTTAGCACTTAGCAAAGGAGGATTATATAAATAGTACATGACCAAGGTAAAAATTTGATGCTCAAGTATCTTGCATGATGATGACATTAAGGAATTTAGCCTTTAGTTTTCAGGATTCTATTTGTTGCCACCTTCGCAGAGGGGCATTGCCTTGCACAATGGATTTCTCAACGATTTTTGTTATTGTGAGGAAAGAGGAGAGGGTGGGTCGCTCTCATTTCACAAAATATTTGTTAGACAATAACCATAAGTTTCTTTTCCCCAACCATCTCACATCTCTCAGGAAAAGGATGCAAATTGGATGCCTTGGAAGCTGTAGGAATAATCTGCCATAGAAAAAGGAATAGCACGTTAACAAACAAGTATACTTTTATAAACCCTTACCCTAGGGTGACCAGATGCTGATGGCTACAACCGGGACAAAATGAATTTTAAACCCTAAAATCCGGGACAATTTCCAAAAAAAATGGGGCAATGGGAATTTTGCCTTATTTAGGTAATATTTGCTCTAAAAATGAAAAATAAATGTTATAAAAAAGAAAGTACAGTTTAATATATCGTAACAGTAGTTACGTTAATATAAAAGCAGTATAGCATAAAATAAATCAGGAGCCAAAGGTTTTACTCAATCATATTTTATCGAACTTCTTGCAGTCCTAATCATATTTTGATCATTTTTAATCATCTTATAAAAATCTTTACGCGTTAAATTTGTTAAATTTACATAACATAATGGAATTAATGGTTTTTACATCCAGACTGTTTCGTTCATCTGACCACTGAACATTTATTTATGAAAATATTTGTTCAACATTTCCATTATGTGTCAGAATGGCAAAGAAAAATCCACATATTTTCTCAATTTCTGAGGTCTGCTCTTGAAATACAAACTTCGGAAAAAACATTGACCACCTACCGTAACAAGATCTATTTAAGCCAGTCATCATTCCTCTCTTTCAGCTCTTCTAAATTTTAATTTTTAAGCAAAGAAAACTGACTAAATAATAAATTTTCGTGTATTTGAAAATCCATAACAATAATATTTTTACAAATATTTTGTACTTCCTCCCATGCTGGTGTACTTTTTAAAAGCATCCATTGAATAAATTTGAATTTATTGAAAGGTTCATCCCATTTTTCTAGGTATTCACAAGTCGTTTTGTACATATAAAATATTTCATCTTTAAATGATTTCATTTCTTCACCCTGAATATTGTGAAAAGTTAACATTTTGCAAGCACTTAAGGGAACAAATTTTTCTTCAATGCGTAAATTCAGCGTTTTGATTGTCTCATGCATGTAACTCATGACCTCTATTATGCAAATTTCTGAATATTCAATTTTTAGTATTTGCTCACTGCGTTCGCCAACCCTGATGGGGGCTTCGCACCCAGACCCCCTGGCGTGCCGCGGCTGCGGCATGCTTCGCGCGCTCCCTTCGTCCATTGTGAGCGGATTGCACAATATATTACTATTACTCCGCCAATCAGTGTTAGTGAACGTATTGTTAGATCAGAGTGCAGGAGAAAATGTCGAAACAATCGCTTGAACAGAGAAATACTACAGATCCTTTTTCCCAGACTCGATAAGACAGTCCAACAGAGGAATTAGTTAGAGTTCACTTGGTGTTGTGACACCCCCTGCCAAATGCTTCTGGCGGCTTGCAGAGTATTGATGTAAATGTTATCTACGCCAACGTACTAAAGTCACCATTATTTAAGTTATAAAATTATTACAGTTTTTCATCGTACTTGTATATATGGGCCAATCTCTCGGGATCTCGCTGCCCATCCTCCTCCATCACTGAGGTGAAAATATAACTCTCTATTAGGGATGCACCGAATATCAAAATTGCCGAATAATGAATAAGTAACCGAATTCTGTTACAGCCGAATAAAAAATACCGACTAAATAACCGAATACTGGTATTGCTGAATACCGAATATTCAACCACCGAATACTCATATAAAAGAAACCTACTTGTAAAATTGATTCCAGTAAAATCATTAGTATTGGAAGTTTATAAAATACCTATTAAATCAATACCACAAAGAACCTTCAGTGTTTGGTAATTAGAAACTTTACTGTGCCTTATTGTGTGTTAATTATAGAAAAAATATTTAATTTTAATTTTTGTGTGATTATTATGTGTGGTTACTATGTGATGGAAAACATTTCACTTCAGTAATAAATACTCATGTTTGAGTGTTGGTTCTTGGAATTTTATTTCGCTTTCAAGCTTTGGCTCGTTGTCAAATTTACCTCCCTTTCCCATATTTTCGAGAATCAGTTTTATAGTTTTTTTATTCTTTCTCGTTTTTAATATTTTTCGGTCTGTGTCGTAATTAAAGTTGAATATTTTTAGTAGTTTACTAATTTTATGATTTCATTTTCAATTTTTGCTGCTCATCATTCGATTTAATATTTGGTAAATTTTAACCGAATTCAAATACCAAACCGAATATCCATTTTGTCAAATTCCGAATACTACCGAATTCCGAATAGTGGAAAAATGGCTGAATATCGAATAGTTTTCGAATATTTGGTACATCCCTACTATCTATTGATTTCTTAATACTTCATCGTACACAATATTTTGAATCGTGTGAGTTTCCCTGTCGTTTTTAGCTCCTGTAATTTTGATTTTGAGACTGGCCATGGATCGACACAGAGAGAGGGCCATGTATAGCTGACCGTGACCAAATATTGGCTTACTCTGATCGATGTGAATGACCACTCGGTTAAATGTTTGGCCTTGAGATTTATTGTCATAGCAAAGGCTAACCGTACGGGGAATTGCTTTCTGTTAAGAATAAAAGGTAACTGAGGATTATCTCAAGTATTTAAAGAGATTCGGGGTATCGTAACGAAATTTAAGCAACTGTCAATTCTCGTTTGTATTTACATTAATTTCTCAATTATCTACATCATTATCGACAATGTGATCAAGCTTTGTTAAATTACATTTACTAATAGCCTTCCTTCTGGCCCTGTACCTTTTATTGTTTTCTCGATTTCTTAATCTATTCCATTCCTTTTTATCTACTACAACCACATCATAGTGACTGTTGTCAGCTGCCCCTCGCCTGACAGAGCTGGGATAACTGCACATGCGCACAACGGTCATTTTTTGATCACTCCTTAAGCGGGAGAGAGTCCTGAAACTACGCACCTGCGCACACCAGTCATTTTCCAATCACGCGTCACTTAGTTACGACTTTAGAAGATTATAATATAGAGAGATACCAAGCACACTATGGATAACATGGAAGTACACTTCATTTATTGGGGATTAAAAAAAATTTACAATAAATTTCGGAGGCCTTTAATACTTCAAAAAATTTTAATACTCGATTGATTGCTTGGTATAAACTTAACCAGTCAGTTTTTGAATGTGGCAATAACTTTTTATAAGTTACATCTACTGAAGAACAAAATTCTTTCAACCCAACCCTCTTCCAGTTGGGTTTACCCATGGTTAGCTTCCACCTGCTTCACACTTCCTGCCCTTTCTCCCTCATTCTCCTCTCCCCGTTTCTACCACCCCCACTTACCCTTCTCCTGTTTTCTCATGCTCATTATAACAGCTTATGCCTGCTTGCATAGTGATCTTCAGATCATTCTTTCTATCAATTTATATGGCAATCTCACTCTCTGAGAGTAAAGGGTTTTTCTTTGGTGTATCTCCTTGAGGACATCTGTTGGCACTGATTGATACTAGCTTCGCTAGCTTGGTTCCCAACGTAAGAATATATTCCCCGCTCGGAACAGGAGAATTTAGTCTGCCACGGTAGTTCAGTGGTAGAATATCCGCCCAGCAAGTGGAAGGCCCGGGTTTGATTCCCGGTCATGGCAGATTTTTTCTGCTGTTTTCTCATGCTCATTATAACAGCTTATGCCTGCTTGCATAGTGATCTTCAGATCATTCTTTCTATCAAGTTTCTTAATGGTTGAAATTAAAACATTTGTCACAGGGAATGCTCAAGAAGAATAGCACGGTCTTGAAACGATATTTATATATATTTTTATTAATGTTTATTTCTGATTTGTTAAAACTTGGATTTTACATGACTTTGATTTTGTATGAAAACGGTTTCATGAGAAGTATTTTTAAGTAAAAAGTGAGGGTTGACTTATACGGCGAACATATGCCTAATCATGTATTTTCACCCAAAAAGGCAGGGGTCGACTTTAGGCCGGAATATACGGTAACTTTATATTCAAAATCCATTTACTCCAGCTTATGGAATGAGATATTACGTAAATGGTATGTAAAGTTATAGTAATGACAAGTGCATGATACCAAAATCTTTTATAACAAACAAATCTGAAAATTTTCTTGTTTTATACTTTTAAGGCTGCCTATTTTATAAAGCAAAAAGATTTTATTTTTGAATTTTTTTAAAATTCTTACTTATTTTCATCTTTTTGGTGCAAAAATGAATAACATTCAATGAAAAATAACGAAGAAAAGTAATTTACCTCAATCACTTTTTTACAATGCTTGATGTCAAAGTTTGTGATTTGAGGAACTTTGTGACTTCAAACGACTCTAGCGCTTGTATACTCATCAGTTTAAATCACAAAGCAAATAAGATGAGAAATCCAGTACCAACATTAGCCAACTCTTTTGGAAAAGCACCAAGGAGGACCAACAGCTTTATGTCCCTTCCGAAGGATGAAGCATTGATTTGCATGTGCTTCTATAAACATGCAAATAGGAGGCTGCAAAATCAATTGAAAAAATGCAACTTTCGCAGGTTTTCAACGGATATGATCAGCGAAGCAGGTCAATGCGCTCGTCACCTGACACCTGATATCGAAAGTGAATTGTGAAAATAATAGTATCGGGACAAAACTTTGCAAAAGTATTGATGTACTGCAGGTGATAACATGGATTAGCACTGCATGGAATGGGTTGACTCCTTATACAGTTAAAAATTGATTCTACAAAGCAGGATTTAATTGAAGGCTTGAGCAATGTGGTGGTGATAACGAACATGTAGCTGATGCATCCATACTCAATGGTTTGCTACAGACATTGGGGAATTCTTCACTAAGCGCCGAGGAATATGCATTTGTGGACTCTTATGTAGCAACAGAAGGTAAGAACACTGAGATTCGGGATGTTGTTAATGAATTTGTGAATAATGAAGAACATGGGGACGAAGATGAAGACAAAGATAGAAAAGATGAAAAGATTGAAGATCAATGTGACTCCAAATTAAAGAAACATAGTGATGCATTAGATTACTTAACAAATTTAAAAGGCTTCTATCTAAGCAAAAACGATGAGTTTGGACTGAAACTGGTGAAAGACTTAATTATACACAGTGAAAATGAAATTGCCAAAATGAAATGTCCCAAGAAAAGCACTTCATATTCATTTTTAGGCGCGTTTCGCTTACAGCGTGAGTGCCTATTATCGTCGGTCGGTCCGTCCGTCCGTATGTTTGTTCTCGGCTTCTACCGAACGGATTTTCATGAAATTTGATATTACGGACTTTCAATCAAATATAATAAGAAAATCGCAAAAACTTTACTGGTGACAAAAAATTAAATTTTCGTCATATCTCGTAAAGTATTGCTCATATCAAAATATTTTTCAAATAAAAGTTGTAGAACAGGTAAAGAGGAGTATTTCCTTTCCTATATATTTTTATCGTAGGAGTAGCCGTTATCGAGAAAATCAAACAAGAATGTTTTATATCGAGTTGAACTTAGAAAATTTCTTGCATGGTTACTTCATTGTTGCTAACATAAACAATCTCCCAAACAAACGTTTAATTTCCTTACGTGTGCATGTAATATTATTAAATAGGAAGAAAATGGATTATTTATGATGAAGAAAAGAACTTTAAAATGCTATTTCCCTTACGTACAGGTATATAATTTCTTTCTAATACTCCATTGCACGAAACGCGCCCATTTGTGATACGTTGTACACTTTCCTAACTTGTTTAATAAAAACATCATTACGTATGTTTATATGTAAAGCAAAAGCACAATATTCAATATTAAAATCTGTATATGTAAGAAATTACAATTACATATTGTTTACACGATTTCATGCACGCAGGAACAAAACATCTCACAGGTTCTCCTGTTGAATATTGGTTATAAATTACATCAAAATGTTGGGCGCCAGTGTTAAGGAAAGTATATTCCCCTGAGACACAACAAAATACGAGGAAACGTAACATCAAAAAAAGGACAACCTTACTTAGAAAAATTTCTTACACAAATATGTGTCCTGAACACATGTAAGTCACACCATACCAATTGGTACGTCCCCCCTAGATGAAGCTATTGGCTCGGCAAATACCAGAAGACGTCCACCTGTGATCCTCACAGTTCGGGAAGAGAGTTTCTTCCTACTTCACGTCTGACACATACAACGACCCTTCGAATGCCTGTGTCTGGTGTCCTGGTGACTGGTTCTGTCTGGTGACTGCTCCTTGACTGGTCTGGGTCTGTTTTTGATTGCCCCCCTGGTGACTGGTTCCTCCATCTGCGCTCGTAACTGCTTTCCTGACAGCCTCTTCACCATTCGGGAGAGAGCCTTTTATCCTTGCTCTTCCCCTCCACCACACGGCCGACCATTCTTCCACTCTTCACTTCCCCTCGAGTAATACGCCAAACTTGTTGAACAGTCAAACTAGCGGGTTGTTCTCCCAACCCGTCCGCTAGGAGCGGCACTCTCTTTAGTGGGTAAACTATTAAAATCCGCTTAATTTAACACAAATTTAGGAGTCTAGTGCAGATCACTACAATATACTTAATTCATTGCTTTTCCTTTGTTTTTTGTTATATGTATTACATGCTTATATATATTTGTACAATTTATACAAAGTATTAGATATGTCTGTTTTATATTGCATTGATTACATTTCACTTGTAGGTATGCATTTTATATTGCTGATATTCAAACCTTGGACGTTGACCTCTCCAAAAGGGACACCTCTATATAGCGGACACTTGATTCTGTCCCGCTGTTGTCCGCTTTAGAGAGGTTTCAGCATGCATTACAATCATTATTGTAGATAGGTTATTTATATTTATGTAAGAAAATTCTTATAGGATTATTTAGTATGTTTAACAAATAAATATTAACATATATCTTTGCCAAACAACTTACATACACCATAACTATTTTTGCTTTCTGAAACATTCAAGTTTGTGGATTTTATATTTATTTTATGTTTTAGTGCACATAAAAGTTGGGTTTCATTAATTTTTATTTTATTTTAACGTAATATTTGATTTGTGCATACTCGTCATATTTGACAGGCTATTATGATAGTGAAAATTTAATGAAGAAGGTATAACAGAATATTACGAAGATGAAATCCTAAGAAAAGTTCATTAGCGTAAGCCTACTACCTACTGCTCTACTTGGTGATTTGCAGATGATTGAATGAGATGGCTCACAAAACACAGATGCCCATGAGGAAGTAAGGGAAAATATGGGGAGATGCTTAGTTGTGGAGCACTCTCATGGGTTTATTTTTACTGCATCTCTTTGATGTGATACTGGGTCCGAGACATAGGCCTAGGTCTTGCACTATAAGCTCCCTCAAGCTTCTGTTTTCTCTTTCTGTGGGGTCTATCATCTCCTAATCCTTAGAACTTAGGCATATATGCTTGGGCCTTTGATCTATAACATCTTCCCTCTAGAGTGCCCTTTTCTCATTTCATTCAGTGACAAAGAAAACATCTGTAAGCAGTCTCAGGACAAAGATATCTGTATTGGGTATTTCAGCAGATAAGGGTTAACACTGAGAAATTTAAGCTATCATGACAACTTCCATTGTTGCTGCATTTGAAAGTCAATGCTTTTATATGAGGAATAGTTTAATGCTATATGTGCTTACATGGTGCATGCATTTTCTGTTTGGTTATTTATATAAGCACATAACTACCAATAAATAGTTTCTTAACCACTCAGGCATGGAGGATTTAAATTATTTAAATACCCATAGGATTTTTGCCTTTAAATTAGAAGCAGTGCAAGGCTGTACTTAATACATTAACTCCATTACAATTAATAAGATTTCATTCAAATTTTGAAATAACATTTTATTTCTTAGTTATAACTTTTCATTGTACAAAATGCAATATAGTTTGCCCTAATACTGTAATTTTCCGATTATAATACACATTTTTTTCTTGAAATAGTTGACAAAAAGTTAGGGTGTGTATTATATATGGTTATAAATGCATGCAACTTTTTTCAGTACGGAAATAATTGATATTTTCGAACGTTTTTACCAATAAATCGTATATTTCAATGCATTTCGATAATGAACATGTTTCTACAAATAAATCATACGTTCCAGTGCATTTCGATAACATTCCTTTAAATATTGTTTTTCAAAACAAAAATAAGAATCCTATATATTATGCACGTAGTGAAGCTGCGTCCATCCATCTGTGCATATGTAGCCTCGTGTAATTATATCGGCGTATTTCTCGAGAACCGTTCGTCGTAAAGATAGGCGGTAAACGGCATTTTGTTTCTACTGGCTGAGGTCCCTGGAAAAATATTTTCTTTTGCTAAAGTGTCCCAGGTTCGAATCCAGGAGACAGTTATACTTTCCCATAAGTTTACACAGGATTTTCGATTTTTCAGAGTGCAAGGTTTTTTTCCTTCATTCATTAAAATACATAAATATGGACCGATTTTCTTCTTTTTTGCTTTATTTGATGGCTAAAGCTCTATACTATCTTATTCTTGCAATGTTTACACGTTACACGGTCGAATTTTCAGAAATACGCATTCTTTTTCGAATTTTTGCAGATTTTTCGTACTCATTCCAGGCGTTGCCAAGGAGACTCATTGGTGCCTCTGATTCATTTAATGCCAATTAAACCTTCAAATAGACGAAAGAAAAGCATTATTGTTATCTTCTCTTCATTGATAATCTAAATAAATGCTTGCGTTGACTTCGCCTTTATAGTAGATCCTGTAAGAAGTTAAAAGCAGACGTTGATAAACACTTGAAGGAAAGTAACTGTTTGTGAGTTCATCTCTAAGGGTTCAACGATAATCATTGGAACTAAGGTAAGGTAGAATTAAAAATTTTTCCCCTTTGAATATACCGCGATATTAAACTAGCATTGAGTAACTCTGTGACATTGTGATCACATAATTGCTCTAATATATTGCTGTAAAATCACGGAAAATTTAAAAATGCCAAGGGGTAGACCAGTGAAAAGGAGAGCTATCAGCCAAGCTACAGCTGCCAGAGATCAAAGGAAGAGTATTGTAGGAAAGAGAGAGAAAGAGATGCGGCCGCTCATAGAATTGCCTGTGAAGATGAGGAGCGGAGAGTACAAGAAAGACAAAGAAATATGGAAACACATCAAATGAATAGGGAACAAAGAAGGTCTAATGTAGGGTCGAACTATTTAGATTATTTATAAGCGTAGCTGCAACGGGCTGCTAGTATTTATTTATATACTTTAGCTGTCAGAATTACTAAAGCCTGTCCTCAAACAGTTCCTTGGTGATCTTGTGTTTTCGCTCATTGTCTATGTAAATTACATCGCCGAGAACGTTTTACACACTTGATTGGCTTGTATGAACTGGACTTGATGTTCACGTAAAAAATGTTGCCGGGCGGCAAAGGTCGAACTGTTATTCCAACGTATACAAAAGTCAACATTGAAACAGGTTTTTATACATTGTATCGATCTTTAACGGGAGTCAGAACATAACGTGATATTTTCGTAAACTTTCTCAAACATATCTAGTTTGGCAGCAAAGCGCGAACTCATATTCCAACCGACCAGAGTAATACAAAAGGCAACATTGAGACAATGTTTTTATACAGCGTAGCGATCTTTAATGGGAAAGTCAGAACGTAACATGATATTCTTGTAAACTCTGTCACATATCTCATTTCGCGGCAAGGCGAGAACTGCCCCGATACTGCACATAGTCATGTAAAATTACATTGATCTTTTACAAAAAATAGGTGCGTATTATACATAGTGATGAGAGAATTTTCTTCACATTTCACTTGTGAAAACATGGGTGCGTATTATATAGGTTGCGTATTATAATCGGAAAATTACGGTAGTTAAATTTTGTGTGTTAATCCTCGAAACAATCAAAGCATAAACCAACATCACATTTTTTACCCTTCTTCTTCTTCCTTGCTTCAAACACACAGCACATCGTTTTTATGGACAAGCTTTCTTCTTTGTGGGAGGAATTTTCTTGATAAAATATCTTTCTATTATGTGTGTAACAGTGTTATCCATTGAATGGTGACATGATATTTTTTCTTTGCGATTCTGCTGTATTTTAAAAACTCTAAATTAGGGCTGTCCATCTTCTTTGTTGTGGCAGACCAAATATGCTAAAAGTCACTGACTGGCAGGCCGGGGGAGGGGGTAGGAGATATTTTGTTTGCAGGAAGATCGGAGATAGGTAGGAAAGCACGCACCCTCATTGTGCATCGTTATTGTATTGCCCATGCCCCCCCTTTTAGTCGGTTTGGGAGCATTTCCAAGAGAAATATATAACCATAGTGGATATCCTTGTTAGCAGGTGTGCGGGGGGAAAATTTTCAGCTTCTTTTGTCTTCCCGGTTTCCCCATTTTTGCACATGATGGTAAAAACTTCGGAATAGGCATACAAGGAAAAGTTTTATGACTGTTAGGGTTTAGGCAGCTTACCAGTATTCTATAGATGCAAACGAACCAATGGGTAAGCACCTGTAGAGCTTTGGTACCCTGAGTGGCTGCACATATCACCCATACCTCGGGCTGGATAAAATCATGCCACGGGCTGCCAGTTGGACTTAAATATCAAATGGTCAATTTTAATGTCTGTATTCTCTCTATAAATAATGATGGAATTCAAAGTGGATACATTCAGAAGCCTACATAACAATTTCATGTACCAATTTAGTCTTTCTTTTGTGGAGATAACCCTGCAGGAGCTGATCCTTCAAATCTACCTCACCCATATGTTGTTATAATATAATACACAAACTGACTTAATTTTGTCCTTTTGCATTTACCACCTTACTATCATCATTGTAGAATGTGGAAATCATAGCGACATGTTTTTTGTCGGACCACTTTATCACAGACACCGTGCCAGAATATTGGCAATAATTTCTCCTTTCATCAAATGTAGTCATTTATGAGCTGCATGGCATTTCCATTAACAGAAAATAAGAGCTGTGGTCTTTCTCTTTCAATCTTATGCTTACAAATAAGTAAATAGTAGCTGAGCTTCAACACCAGTAAACAACAAAATTTTCACTCAAAATAAATTCTCCAGTTTTTATTTTAGTAATAAGTTGCTTGTAGTAAATACTTGGAACATGCCAGAAAATTCCTTGTTGTATGCACTTAACAATATGCTTCTATGTTTTATCTGACAAATGCTCTTTAGTTCCCGAATTATTTTATGGAAGATATTAATGTCCGTATCCTTTTCCAAAGAACAGCTTATGTTTGATATAGAGTAAATGCTATCTAACAAAAGCCATATTAATATAACAATTTTTTAAATTTTTGTGTCCTGAAATTTTTTTCACAAGTTACAATTGTCAAAGAGGTTTTTATCAAACTCAACACATCTTCATTGCATGCAGTTTTATTATTAAGAAGGTAACTGTTAGTTGAGTGCCAAAGAATGGTTGTTTTATAGTAATACTTGCATATTTTTATCTTCTTTTAACAAAAGCCATATCTTAGAGTTGAAAAAGTGCTACTTTTGGCTACCAATTATTAGCTATTTTAGTTTACTAATAGTTTATTCTTGTCTTAAGAGTTGGTAGATTTAATTGTATGAATATTTTATGCATCTTATGGACTGTTAATTCATATAATAGATCTGATGAATCGTTGAATGCTACAGTAACTATGTGAATGTTGCATATTAACTATAACTATTTTCACAGTTATATTGCATTGTTTTTCTCTCTGGCTTAATATTAACACATTTAATTATACCCGAGAATGTTGATAGTATCAAATTTCATTAATGTTAGATTGAATGTGTTTTTTGCATATAAAGTGCAGTGTTTCTTGTTACTAAGTAATAAAAATAATTTTGGGGCCTGTCAAATAATGTTAGTGCTTTTGGTCATTTTGATCTTAATAATCAAGTGTGAATACTCACATTCTAACAAGTTCTTAATTTGGAAGTTCTCAGCCTATAAGGGCTTAGATTGTGATTTATAACATTTTACTGCATTGATCTTGGTGAAAGACCTTGTTTGTTTTAACATTATTAATCATTTCATAGAAGTCACCTTCTCCATGTTATCCTTGCTTGCGCGCCATTAAAGGCATAAAAACATAGTGCATAAAATCGTTTTTTTTACCAGGGTGCTGGAAGCACAGCCTCAACACCGTCCGCCCCCTCTGGTCCTCCTTCCTCTTTTCCGTCATCAATGAGTCAGTCTGCCTCTGCTAACTCCTCATACCCCAGCCAGTCAACTTACCAGTCTGCTGGGCAGAGTGGGTATGCCAATTCAAGTTCTTTGGGACAGTTGAGTGGTAGTTCAGGTGGCTACACATCTTCAAGTGCGGGGCAATACCAGAATAGCTATGGCAGCTCATCAGTTGCCACATCTCAGAGTCATTCGGCTTTACACACTTCTGGAACTGGTGGCTCCAAGATTGGTAGCTCACTAAATTCTGCATCTAAAGAGCCCCAGGTAAATTTGACAGTGAATTAATACAAATTTTTTTGAAGGAAAATTATTATTACTATGTTAGAATTTACGAATGTATATAATAGGATATAAATATGATAGCGAAGTAGAAAGAACATAGAATCTTGAAAATCATTTCGATTTTTGGGATTTTAGACACATGCTGACCTGTTTCACATAATCTAATAGCAATTTAAATTGTAATTGCAGTTGGAAATTCAAAGCTTGACTGAGTCACACTTGTAGGTAAAGAAATCATCAGTGGTTTTTAAATGTTGTTGATATATTAACTAAATATCTTTTATTCAATTGAAATATGTCTTAAAGATTATGAAGTGTTAGCTTTCAAGTTAGATAAATCCAAAAATGCTTTTGTTTTTTCTTGTACTTTAAATTTCATTTTTCTTTTTCAATTTCTGAAATTCATCATTTTGTTTAAAATCCCACAATATATTCTAAAAGTTGCTTTTTTTGCAAAACTGCCCTTTTCTTTTTCTACCAGTAATTTCCGTTGGATGAGCTTTTGATGAAATTTCCTCATTTGTTTTGCCTTTGGCAAAATTTTTCATGTTCTGGAATTAGTTGATTATTTATAAGAGCAAACCTACTTCACATTTGTTCTCTTAATCTCTACTATTTGTTATATAACCCATTGATGTTGTCTTGGAATGATAATTATTTGTTATGAATGAGATTGTAAAATTTTTTACAATAGAATGTGATCCAGTGTAGAAGAGGGTTATTGTATAAACTGAAAAGCATTAAAATTGCAAGGAATATCTTATTTTCTTAGGTGTATGGTTTAATAAATGGTGTCTAAAGAATGAGACTTGCATATTGTTATGAGGTCAGGAGACAAATATGTTATATAAGAGGGTCAGTATGTACAGGCAGTCCTCGACATCCATACATAATGCGTTCCTGAAAACGTGTACGGATGTTGAACATAGTTTAACATGTTATAGGGGGGGTTCTGTTCCCAGAGAGCCAAAAAATATTATAAAATCTCTAATTATGGTATAAATGTTTAGTTTTTTGAGCAGGGGCCTTTTAGACACAATTGTTGATTTTATAATATATAGAGAGAGGGCAAAATGCAATAAAATATTTAAATAATTGCACAAATAAACACTGCTGTATAGACAAAGATGTCGATGCAGCAGAAACTGGTGGCTGGCAATCGGCAACGCTCGAAATATTTGTTCGTCATTTCGCTGATGCACGAAAGTCCAAATTCGGCATACGGAAGACAGTTTAGGGTTGTCAATGTATAATGTATGAAAGTGCGAGTTTTTTTTCATTAAAGCATTTTGCTATTTTCATAGTTTTTTGTAATATTGCCTAATCATGGTCCCAAAGAGACCGGCAGCACTCGAAATATTTGTTCATTTCGCTGATGCACGAAAGTCCGAATTCGGCATATGGAAGACAGTTTAGGGTTGTCAACGTATAATGTATGAAAGTGCAATTTTTTTTCATAAAGCATTTTGCTATTTTCATAGTTTTTTGTTATATTGCCTAATCGTGGTCCCAAAGAGAGTGATGATTGAAATGAAAGAAAAGTCGTTAAAAAGGGCGAAAAAAAGTTGTGAATTTGGAGAAGAAAATTGAAGTTTTAGATCGGCTTGAGCATAATGAACTGCTTCATCAGTTGGTAAATTACTTGGTGTGACCGAGTCCACAATAAAATCGATAAGGAAAGTGAAGAAGCGATTAGAGTTAGTGTTGCAAGTGGTACTTCAATGAATACAAAAGTGTCTTTTGTACCTAGGAATCCATATGTAGAGAAGACAGAGAAGGCTTTAAACCTGTGAATTGAGACCCAAACTCGCAAGAAAATCTTGCTGAGTTCACTTGTCATTCCCAAGAAAGCCAAGCAATTGCACAATCATTGTCTCAAATTGTTTTGTGGTCTGCTAACGGGATATCGCCAACGTCATCGAAGCATGTGTAGATCAGTTCCTTGCTCTTTAAAAAAATGTGGCGTTTATTCAGAATGCCACAGTACGTATTGTATTATTATATTTGTTCTTCTCCTTCACAATTGGACACAAACTCAACCAGTTTAAGTCCAATGAGCATCCGATTGAAGCTAATGATTCGCATCTTTCGGCTCGCCTAATTATTTCCATCTTTGTCTCAATCGTGTTCAGTTTACGAGTTCTACGTTTCTTTTCACTTGTATTAGCACTTTCAGTTTTCCGTTTCTCACACGTTTATAAAATAATAGGTGTAAAATGCACAAACAAAGAAACACTGGTGTACGTACAAACAAAGATGGTAACGTTGCCGAGACTGAATAATAATAATAATTTATTGATTATTAGCAGACTTTACAGTGGTATTAATCTTGTCAAATTTCAGTACAATATTAAAAAACATTACATATAATACATATATTATTACATTGCATACTTTAATTTGGCAATTTATTAAAAGTGTTGGGTTGGCTGACAGACAGTGCCATTATGCGATAGCTCGAAATGTTTGTTCGTCAGCTGATGTACAAAAGTCTGAATTCGGAGTACGAAAGGTGGTTTAGGGGCGAGAATTTATAATGTATGAAAGAGCGAATTGTACGGATGTCGAATGTACGGATGTCGAGGACTGCCTGTACCGTATTTACTTAAATGTTAGCCACATTTTTTCCCCAATTTTAAGTTTAGACGTGGCTTATATTTAACCCTTTGCAGTCCAATTTTTTGGCCCCTTACTTCCCCACCAGGTCCAATTAATTTTGTAAGGAAATGCGTAATGACCACAAAAAGAGAAATAACGAATTTTGAAAAATTATACGTTTTATTGTAGCAAATTTTAATTCATTTGGGTTACAGGAAGTATCTAGTGGTATTTTTTAATTGTGTGGTACTTTGCAAAGCAGTCTTTAGGATGTAATCCAGGTTTCTTAGAGCAAGTGTCACAGTAAAACGAAGTCTCATTTCTTTTACTTTTCTGTCCGAACAAACTGTACAATCCTTTGTTTTTTTACCTTCGTGTGCTTGAATGATGTGTAGCTTGCCATTGAGCTGGTTTTCGTCATCTATGGTGCTTGGTCACCCTCGCTTCCTGATATTTTCGTTCCTTAGTCCTCCAACCAGCCCCAGGATCAGTTGCTTGTGGTACACCCTGTGGAACACAGTCCTTGCTTCTTTTGGTGGCAATTGTAAAGATGTAGTAGTAGATGTGTAGAATCCTGAAAACTTGTAAGAAGCGTTTTCTGGAGAAGATATCCTTACAATATTACAAGGAGTCAACCCATTCTTCAGAGAACATTTCTTTCAAAGTCTTCCTTCGCTTCCTTGCAATGTTCAGGACACCATGAAAATCCAACATCTCTTCTACCAAGATGTCAACCCAGCTCCACCAAATAGAATGCTTTTGAAGTGGCATGGATTCGCTGATTTTCTCCTCTGTATATCTGTTTGTTTCAGCAATTATTTCAGAAAGTGACTGGCTAAAAAAACGGAAAAATTCTAGGGTCGTTTCTGGTTTTATACCAACTGTAGGTGGCTGTATCCGTAAATGACAATGTCATAACGAAACATGGGCTAACAAACTTTGCTTTATTTTAGCAAGAAGTAGAGGAGTAGATAGCAGCATCAATCAGGGAAAGTATACAGATATCAAACATAGTATAAAGAAGTTCCAATTTGGACCGTGACACATGGAAAAAAATAAAAACGCAGGACTGAAAGGCAAAAATTTTAATGTCAGACTCAGTCCGACAAAGGACTTACATAGGGTTAAGGAAGAAAATTGGTAGTCTAAAATTTGAGATACTAATTAAATTTACTAGATCCTATTTAATAACTGCTGTATTCAATACAAGGTACACGACTTATAAAAACATTATATAATCACTGGTATAACTAATAAATGGAGAGTATATGAGTTAAGTATAAAGTAAAAATAATGTTTAAATAAATAATTAAGGAAACCAATTTTTTTTGTGCTAAAAGGTAAACAATAAATAGAAAAGTCACATAACGATTGTTCCAGAAAGTAAAACAAAAATTGGCATATAAAAACTGCATGGCAAGCAAATATTAATGAAGATTTATTTGTTAAACATTTTGCCACAAATTTTATATGCCCAAAACTATATTTACTTTCTTTAACAATCAATTATTTGAAATTGTTTTTTTTTACTTTTACTACCTATAGAACATTATTTCATTGTTAGTCAAAGATTAAAAATTTAGCTTATGCGAAAATGTCCTTAAAGACTTTGAAAAATTCAACAATTTAATTTATCAATATCAATGAGTAATTGAATAATTGCTTGTTTTTGTTACCCTCATATTACCATATCCTAGATATTATGTAAACTTAAAAACAGCATCGAAATTTCATGACTATGTGGACAGATGCAACGCGAATCTATAATCCCAGTCAAACATGCAGTTACATAAAACTGGCAGCAATGCAATTCATATTGATGACAATAGATTTTCACATAAAAAACTAAGTTTTGGACTAATTCAACGTTAGGAAGATAAAATTTTGTTCTGTTAGACATTTGTTTCTTCAAGTCTCAAACTCCTGCAGTTATTCTAAGTAATTTTAATATGCAAATGATTAACATGCTACACTCATCAGTGTGTTAAACACATGGAGAAAATAAACGTTCCTATAATCAAACCCATGACTTCAGTGTGAACGGAGAGCAGTTTAAAATTTCCAACTAATTTCTGAAAGTTTGATTGGTAAAGAATGGAAATTTTTGGAGTTGTAAGGATTTTTGTCGTTCTCTCAGTCAATCAATCATCTGATAGGGCAGTGGTGCCCAAACTTTTCAGCCCAAGGGCCACATAATCCATTACTGCACTCATCGCAGGCCACATAGCTTAATTTTGCACTCTTTGTGGGCTGCACCCAGTCGGAAATAAAGCTTAATAATAACTTAAGGAAATTAATGATTTAGTTGAGCAGAAATTACCAGATTTCTTTTAAATGCATATATTTATTTTAGAAGTTGAGAGGTAATGACAAATTATATTGCTCTTTATAATTGTCTGTTTTTCTTTTATGTTAAATTGTGTCTTTTAATTGTTTAACTCGTGGCGGGCCAGATTTGGCCTGTGGGCCGTAGTTTGGGCACCACTGTTATAGGGTCACAGGATTACCCAGTTAATTATATAATAAGAACATTTAAACAAATGAAATATTATTTTTAGTATTGGTGACATATTTGTGAATATTTCGATTTTTGGCAGTGATCACAGCCGGAATGACCATGAGGAAGAATCTTAAGTCTGTTGAATGTTAAGGCATTGTCAAAATTATGGAGGGGAGATGCTGGAGAGGAGGGGTGAGGCATGCAAGCACAATATGTGGGTTGAAGGGAAAGGGATGATTTTTTGAAAATTTAATAGAGAGAGATGAATTTCTTTAACATGAAAATTTGAAAGATTGAAAGGAAGGTGCCAATACTGCAACTGAAACTTAATAAATACCTGACTTGTGTTAATCGTTAAACTGTGCTGTAGGTTATGATAGCATATCCCTGGGTATTCTGTTGGTTATTTATAATATTGGCAAATTATATAGGTTATGTCAAGTAACACATCGTACTGGTAAAAGTCAAATTAGTTTGTTGAAATTTTATGCTTCACCACAATACATGTTTTTTCTCATTCCTCAGAAGCTTTAGTAAAACCGTTCCTTTAATTCTTGACTTGGAGTTGTTGTAGCTTTAATTTAATTTTTCTTGCATGGATTTTTATATAACCGATTTGAATTTGTGTTATAGTAATTGTCATTGTCAATTAAGTGAAAAATATCTGAAGTACAAAATTAGAAAGAAACATTTACATTAACAAAATTTTGGTGTGAATATTGTGTTGTGACAAACTAATTTCGCTATAAAAACTTGGGTTTTGCTTTGGTATAATATCAAAATGTTTTTATACTATCATCATTATTTTTTATGTTTGCGACTCTTTTTTTTGAAAGCATTGCATATATAACCCCAGCTTAGATTTAACCCCTTGATGACTGATGATGGAAATGTCTTTTCATGGTTGAATGTTGGTGACAGGTGATGGAGGGACTTTTGAACATTCTTCATGTATCATGTATTTAATCAAATTATTTCTGTACTTTTTAGAATATGAAAAAATTATTTTTGTTTTAAAATTATCTGTAACTCTCCTACATCAGGGGCCAATAGCTCTTTTACTAACAGGGCCAAATAAGGCTTTATATACAACTATGCAAGGGTTATCATAAAAACAAACACCATTTCCAATGTGGCTCGACTATACACTCCCAACCACGAATGCAACCTGTCATGCACAGAAGGCTACTGACTCTTACTATAGGTAGTTAGCCAAAAGAACGCCTTTGAGTGTATAGAGACTGAGGTGAGTTCTGATGAGATTCCCCTGGATAGATTAGATAAGTGTTATCCAAAGTACATGCAGCGTCCTAGTATAAGGTTGCAGAGCAAAATAATCCATACGTCAAGACTAAGGACGTGTAAGGAAAGTGTACAGTTTATCACAAATAGGCATATTTCGTGCAATGGAGTATTTGAAACTGAACTACCGTATCTGCCCGAATACAAGCCGATGTTTTTTGTCAAAATCTATCATGAAAAAATCACCCCTCGGCTTAAATGCGAGTCTGAGGAAAATTTGGGTTATGGTTAAATCTCGTAGTCACCCATAGATGGCAGCATGTCTCTCATTGCCATCGCATTCAAATGATAGTACTGTATTTTTCGTAAAGTAAATATTTAACCTACGAACGATGAATATTAATGAATAAATAATAAAGGCTAGAATATTGAATTTAGCACTACCTGTGCTTTGTTACCATTTAAGGCTGGGGTTTTCACATTATTTAAGTTGTCACATGATTTGCGTACATTGACTATGCAAACGATTATGCAAAATGCGTTGACGGCTTTGGATGCTCAACTGTTTGAATTTCGTTAAGTAAAGAGACCTGCTCTGAAGGTATGAGCAACAGCTTGAACTGCAAAACTCAGCTGATAATGAACAGTAAAACTTTACATAGAATGTGTATAATTATAAAAATGCAATTTCTTAAGGCAATGTAAATGCTAATTTCATTGGAAATAGACTTGTATGAAAAATTATCTTGGCGAGATTGCTATTACTGTATTTGGCCTTTGTGAAAATGAAGATGAATGAAATTATTGTCACTGAATGTGGAATATTATTCAACAAAAAATTATTAATTGGAATAATATTTCAAAGTGTCAACAACTAAACCATTTCCAACTCAATCTGGAATAATGTATTCTAAGCCATGCCCGGCACACTCGAGCATAAAATCTACAAAATTTACTTTTTTGCAAAAAAAATGGTGGAAATTTGGGGGGGGGGGGGGGGGGGGGGTTGGCTTAAATCTGGGGTCGGCTTCTATTCGGGCAGATACGGTATATACTATGAATGAATGCACACCATTAAACAGTGTAACACCTTGACCAGATTGTCTCTACTAAAAATTTCTTTCCTACCCTTTGTGGTTGCATTAATAAATGTATTTATGTAATTTAAGTATGACTAAATTCCACAGAAATATATATCTGAAATTATGCCAGCGAAATGTTTGTAATTATATCAGATCGTATTTGCTTCAGTAACTATGAAGATTGTTTACGTATTCAACAATTGCATATTTGTGAATGAATTTCTCTAAGTTCAAAGCAAATTATGGCATTCTCGTTTGATTTTCTTGAAAATGACTTCTACGGTAAAAGTGTACTTGGCAAGAAGTATTTTATTTCAAAGCTTTAACGGCCTAACTAATATTCTACGAGTTGATGGACAGTTCGTTTTTTGTTTACAGTAAAGTGGCACCCCTTATTTGGTTTTGTGAACCATTTATATAATTTTTTTATTGTCTGCCCATAAATCCTAAATATCAAATTTCAATGTAATGGCCTTCGGTAGAAGCTGAGTAAGAATGTGCATACAGACAGGCAGACAAAATGAAGCTAATAGGTGCTTATGTTGACAATGAAACCTGCTTATGACTAATAGCATAAACACCTGAAGGATATCATTCTGTAATTGGTTTCTTGTATCTGTTGCCTCCCATAGCAAATTAGAGTAAATCAACCCAAAAGATAGTCTTTTATATTGCTATCACTGGTATATTGTCAATTTATCATAACCAGTTGATCATGGTCAATACATCATAAGACAAATTCATCACATGGCAAATTCAATGCAAGACAAAGGAATATTTTCCAACCAAATATTTTATGAATATAAATATTTCATACATCAACCCTTGTGGTTTGAAGTATTCGTACATAAAGTGGTATCCTCAACGATTCCTGAAAAAAGCAGGAAAATATTTGGTTGGAAAAACACATGGCAGGACGTTTCGCCAATGAACATTTCATTGACAGGGCTGTGGACCTTTTAAATGACTGGACTGTGTAAATTTCAGAGAGTTGGTTTTAAGATTTTTAGGCACGTTTTGCTTCTAGGACAAGTACCTGTTAACACTGGTGTATCTGTCCATGCACGTTTTTTTCTCTGCCTTTACCAATCGGATTTTCATGAAACTTCTGGGCAAAGGTGATAAGAAATTGGTATAAGTGGTACACAGAACCCAAACATGGGTGCCACTCTTCTAGAAACAAAAAACGAACTTTGTCATATCTCATAAAATATTAGTCATATTGAACAACAACAACAACAAACAAAATTTATAGAACTAGTCAATAGAATGTTTCTTGTGTTATACATTTTTTAAAGAAGAGGCCATTCTCTAGAAAATTAAACAAGAATGATGTAAATCACTTAGATTGAAGAAAATTTCTTGCATGGTTTTTTAACTGTCAACAAAAACGATCTTTGTAGCAACTGCAGTAAACAAGATTTTCTATAATTATGTAAATACAGATAATTTTCTTTCTTGCCTATGTAGCATTTAGTAAATGAAGGAAATAAATTATCTACGAAGAAGGAATGTACGTAAATGTAAGGATTATTTGACATATTAACTCAGGTGATATATGTTTTAAATAATTTTCAATTGTTTGATTAATTACAACTGATTAGAAAATATATCGATAAATAAAAAGTTAACATTTCCTTGGTAACATATCTGATGTATCGTTTTGCACTTTTTTGTCACACTAAAATTATATAAATACATTTATTAATGCAGAGGAGAGGGAAGAAATATTTAGTGGCCAGGGAGACAGGTCATAGTTTTTCAGTTTTATGGTGTGCGTTCATTCAAATCATTTTGTTTAATTTCAAATACTATGTTGCATGAAACCCCTATTGTTGATACATTGTACACTTACTAATTTGTTTTGCTTGTCATGTTTATATGGAAGCATATTGCATCCATGTACTCATAAAATATCATTCTAAAAGATATCTGACACCTGCTGGTGATAATACAAGTATGCTGCATGTATTAAAGTAATTGATGAGGTAAGGTGGACCATATGATATGTGTGCAGGCCTGTGGTTCAAACTTGAGATAGATTTTTTCTTTGATATTATATTAGTGATTTGAAAGATGTGGTAATAAATGAATCTTCCTTTTCCTCTTTTAGTGCATTTTTAAAAAATTTGATTTTCTGTTGGCCCATCATCATATAAACAATAGAGGGCTAAAACTTGGCATATAGATTTTTGTACTGCTGCCATTTGTTTTTCTTTAGATTTAAGTTCTAAAAAAATACAGGGTCGAAGAGGGCCCATGTAATTTTTTTTAATATTTCAGAAAGCATAAAAGATGAAAAGCTGAAATTTTGAGTGTTCATATCCACATTGGTGTCACTTAAAGCAGAGGCTCCAGTGACTGAATATGTGGCAGTATAACCACATAAAAAATAAATTACGGAAAAGCTAAATTTATACACAACAGTTGATAACATTCCAAATTTCAACGGTTTTTGCAGTGATGCTAGTAGCAGCCTTCTGTGACAGCTGTGTCCGGAATGCAGTTGTCACACATAGTTGCCACTAGCATCAATCATTCTAAATTCTCCTCAATTCATCAGTTAGATTAATGGGAGAAATAAATTGTTAATTGAAGAAAAATGCGCTAATATTACCATGTTAATGGATAACTACTTGTTTGACTAAATTTTCATTATTCTCATTTTAATACTTGTGATACAAACTTTTAACATCGATAATTTGAACTTGATGATTCTCAGGATTCTTGAGTGTCATTCAAGTTCAGTTGAAATTGTGAATTGTGCTCTTATTTGATTTCAGTGAGTTTTTCCAATTATTATTCATTTAATTACTGCATTTTTATATCAATGCTAAAAATGAAATAAAATACTTGGATAGCTTCAGAATATGGGCATGAAAAAGAATGATCAAGTTAAAATGGATGGATAGGATTAAAAAACAAGGAAATGCTAAATGGCATAGTTATATTAATTTGGCCTTTTTACTGTACAAAATTTTAGTGCATAGGAAGAATGAGTCTATATCGAAAAATTTTCACTTTTGACTTTCAAACCATTCTTTTCACCCAGTCATTACTTACCCATGTGAAAACATAAATTTTGTCTAATCAATGAATCATAAAAATTGATATTTTGAAATCGCTGTATATTTATTTCTAGTTTGAAACAACCACCACTTCAAGCTCAAATTTAAGCAGCACAATTCCTGCCACTACCAGTAGTGCTCTCTCAACTAATGTAAATGTTTCACCTGCATTGGGCCTTCCAACCAGTAGTCAGACAGTTAACGTATCAAATTCCTCATCAACTAAAGTTTCCAGTTCTACAGGTAAGTGAAATATGCTTTTTATCACAGCAAAAGAGAATGCTGCATGTTAAATCAATGAAAGGCATAGTATGGGGCTTGCCTTGTCATTTAGCCCTTTTGCATGCATTTTATGTTGTAGGTAAAACTGGGGGGCTCCCAAATATTCCACCAGGTGTTCCTCCAATAATGGGAACTCATCAGTACATCATGAGTCAAGCTGGTCTGCCATATTTCGCTGGTGTCCAGCAGCCCGTTTTCAGCTATGAAGATTTGCAGTTGTTGCAGCAAAGGATTCCACATATGGTTGGTTATGCTCTAGCTGGTATCTTGAATTTTTTCTTTTAAGTAGATACTATAATTATTCTTCAAATTTTAGCAGGCTGCTGGTTATTACGACTTAGGTTATCAAGCCCCAACTAGTTTGGCTACTGGGAGAGAAGCTGGGCTTGCAAGTGTAGCCTATTCTGTTTCTGATGGGCGATTTGCAAGGACAGATAACAATTCTTCACCTGTCCCATCAACATTATCACAACAGGTAAGGGTGATTTGAAATAGTTCAACTAGATGGGAAACATACTAAATATTATTTAAAGTTTTCTTTCATGCATTAGAATTCCTTATTATACAGGTCTTTATAAAGTCGTGCAATTTTTAACTTTAATAACAACTTTGCAAGTATATATGATAGAAATGATCTGTAAATGGAATAATAAAGCAAATTTTGTGAAGCTATTGGGTAACGTTTTCAATGAGTTAGAACAGGGCTCTGCAAACTATGACCCGCGACCCCATTTAATGCAGCCTTTGAGCCTGTAACAAATCTGTGCCATTTTTTACTAGATACAATCAAGCAGCGTTGAAAAACTTGTGTAATGTAATGAAATGATTTTTGAATAATGTAATTAAAAATGTTAATTTTCAAAATAACTAATGAAAATGAAAAAAGTGTTATTTTGTTATGTATTTTATACTCTCAATTTGTTTTATTATTGCGCTTTTATTTCTAAGTAATTTTTATTCAAAGAATAAGACTGAATATTTTCTAAATTTTAAAATAGTTGTGTTCCATTTGTCTGCTTTTGATTCATATTCAGTGAAGAAAAAATAAGTTACATTGGACATGTCGAAAAATTTTCCAGAAAAATTGTAATTTACCCATTTCACTAAACTACCTTTTAATATGAAAGTAACACACATTTATATTGTGCACATATATTTTCAAAAAGTTTTTGTTGATACTTTCACCTGCAAGAAAATTTGTTCACCAAGTGGCCTGCTTGTAAAAATGGAGACCCCTGAGTTAGAAAATTGGATTGAATGCTGTAACATGAAAGATGGTGGTTATGTTGAACTTTAGAAATGAATTCTGTAATTGTGCTAAAACTTAATAAATTTTGCTTTATTATTCCATTTACAGATTGTTTAAATCATTTATACATGCAAAGTTATCAAAATTAAAAAGTGCACATGAACTTTATAAACATCCTGTATATAAAAGTTGTTAATGTTAAACCAAAACGTAGGTAGTTGTAACGGGCTAACAAGGGGAGTCCACGACATTCATATCGTCGATTTTCACAGTTGGTAGCAGGCCATGATTAATGGAAGTATGTGAAGTAAGAAAACACAAATCTTTCTCGTTCTCAAAAAAAAAAACGATCTTAAAATGTTAAAAATTCTTATGGCTTGATATTAACCATAGGTATCAGCTTAGGGAACTTGGTAACATATGATGTAAACTACTGTAGACTAGTAGGTAGCGAGTCTGACTATGGGCGCAGATGTTATGTATCTGTCGTGATTCGAACCCAAATTATTCCTTTTTTTTCCGAAGTACAGGCGACTCACGATATTTGACAGGGATGTGTTCCTGAAAACATGGTCGAATCTCAAATTGTCGAATGCTGTTTTTCCATAGACTTGCATGTTATAATCGGGAGATACGTTCCTGCACCTCGGCTCGCGTGAGCCAGACTGGGCCGTCTGCAGCACAACCCTGCATACATCTATCTATACATACAACTATATATCGCAGCAAAGTTAATATAAAAGTTATTAAAAAGCACAAAATAACTTGCAGCCTTGCCAGTTGATTTAAGGTTATGCAAACCTGCCCTTCTCTTAAATCTAAAGAAACCCAAGAAGAATTAAATGTAATGATAAATGTATTTAATATTATGAAAGGCACTCATGATTTTAGGACATATGATTAAAAATCATTATTTTTTAAAAATATCGCTAATTAACGAAATTGTAAGAGCATCATCAATATAAGTTTTTTGTGTAAAACAAAATACAATGGAAATTAAAGTGCAAACCATCTTAATTCGAATCATTTATGAAAAAAATGCAAAAAAGTCATAAAAAGGGGCTTTCTGCTGCAATCAAAATTGAACCGGAGATTTGTGCTACTCACCCGGAGACTGGAGATTATGGTGATGACCCGGAGATCTCCAGTCCGAAAGCCGGAGTTTGACAACCCTAGGCTAAGTGGTAACAATATAGTGATAAAAGTTTTAAATATATATAACAATTATAACTAAGTAGAATCATATAATTGTCATTCTGTGCAGTATGCCATATAACCCTTAAGAGTTCGTGCACAGTCTTTTAGACTGCACCCTTTTCATTTTCTTAATTTTATAATCTTAAATTTAACTTTGATCCCAGGCCTTCTCATTAACTTTCCTCTAATTCACTATCTGTTGACTTATGGGTCTGAGGGACTCTTTGTGCCAGCGTTTCTTTTTTTATAGGGTTTTTCTCAACTGTGCATTGCTTTCTGTTCACTTGTCGCACATGGCCTAAAAGATCAAATGCTTTTGTTTGTCTTTCATTATAACATCCATTTTTATCCACGCTACAAAATTTGTGGATGTTTATTTATCATACCCTTACTAAAAACTATTATCCCTCAATAAAACCATCGACTGTGAGTTTTACATTACATAGAAAAATCTACCTAGGAGCCTAAAAGTAAAAATTAGGCGATTCTCACAGATTTCTGAGGAAGAAAGACCAACATGGGAATGATGGACCAGGGAAATGTTTTTTTTTTGCCAGAAAGATCCAGGAAGACCTGCATTTGTTGTATGTTATAGTAAAATACATTTGCAGAGAGCATGCGGTTACTATATGAGTCTGTTGTTCCAAAATTCAAGATGAGAAAGATGAAGATTAAGTCCAATAAAATTTAAGAGATCTGTATTCACATCCAAATCTTTACAGTTCAATTTTTATTTAAAACTAAATTTAATTTAACATACAACAACGAAGTATTCTGTTCCTTTTAAAGCTTTTTCAAAAATGTTATAAATTTACACGCAGATTACTTGCACAATAATAAAAACATGGTATGAAATAAATCAACTGAGCAAATTAAATTATTGGTTCTAAGAAATGGGATATTAAGCAACGTATAAGAGCACAGGCTTCCAAAGAGCACAGCGGTGCTCTGGAGCACCAGGTTGGGATCCCCTGCTATAGTGTAGCCTCTATTTACATGTTACAGTTTTTTTGTTATAGAATTATGAAGTAGCATTATTCTGTTATTTTTCCAAGAACAAATTTCTTTAACTCTTTGAAAAATATTATTTAGAAATATTCTAATGTATAAACTACGCCAGAGGTCAGACTGAGTCCCACATGTCTAATGAAATGTTAATGCTAAAAAAATGTTTTAACTTGATTTTCACTTGTATGATACCACAAAATAACTTGGTAACATATGATGTAAACTCTAATATCAACTCCCCTCAAAGTATTTGCAACTCTCATTGCTGCCCACCTAAGTATTCACAGCTGCCAATGACACCTGCCTTGTGTTAAGGGTTGTCAACCTGTGAAAATGGTACTACCATTTCCAACAATTTTGTGAAAAATTTTCAGAAAACATCATTCACCTAATGTATCTGCCATGTTATATTTTTTAAAATTGTTTAGAGAAAAAATTTTTATCTAGTTAATTTTGAATCCCATATCAATTTCCACTGCCTTATGATCACTTATCCTTTTTGAAGGGTTTCTACTAAAATGATTTAGGAAGTCACTTAAGGTAAACATTCAAAATATTTTTGCTTCTGGTTGAGATATTATCTACCTGAATTACCTGTTACAATTGAGGTTTTTACCAGATCTTGCCTTCTTCCTTGGCTCTGTATAACCAAATCCAACGTACCTTCAGAAGGTTAAATCTCTTGCATTTATTTTGCATACCTCCTGTATTTGCCCCATTAGCTGGTTTAGTAAAGATTCTTATTAGAAAATCATCTCTTGGTTTTCTTTATGTTTTACTTATTTTGAGTGATTTATTCCTATCCTTACTAAATATTTTCAGGTGCATATCTCTTCAACTCAAGTCAAATTAATGGCAATTGCATCCTTATTTCTTATGAAGACCCCCTTCCATTGCCTATGAATAGTAAATGGTGAATCTGCCTTGAAGTATTTCATTAGAATGTTATAGAATCCTTGTTTTAACCATCACCATGACATATACTGCCTTGTTGAATGTCTAAGATAATCTTTCAAATTTCTTTAATATAATGGTGCTCTGATGAGAGGAGCCCTAAAACCCTTTCTTGTATCTGTGTTATTTCTATTAACTGTTGGGTACTCATCCAGTTTCCTTTGCTACATTCTTTCTGTTAGCTTTACCCATGGTGGTGTTTGCTACATTGGATTTTGACTTCATCCCCAAGTAGCTGCTTATGCTCTTATGCATCTTTTATGTTCAAACGGTATCCACCACATTCCAAATTCCCATCATAAAGCCAAAAGTTTGGCCTCTCAAAGAACGTAACATGTTGATTGAAAATCCAGTCATTGCTATCATTCGATAGTTAATCCTATTGTTTAAATATCATAAGTTGTATGCTAGCTCTACTGCATGGTATGTACTTGGATTTAGTTCTTCACATTTATTCCAGCTTGAAGAAACTGTCTCTTTCCATCATTCTTCATCTTGCTATTTTTCCTCCCCAGTTTGTTTATTCTATCCACAGAAATCAGTCAACTACTGCACTCATTTTTACATGCTGTGGCACAAGACGTACTCAATGCTTTCATTTCCTGCATTTTTACGCTAATCACTTTCTCCTTTACCCTTTTTTCTTGCCTTCAACCTACACATCACTTGTGCTTACTTAGGCTCTTAAGACTGCCATTTTCACCAAGGGCTATAATTCCTTTGCAACATCTGGCTCCTCTATTCTCATAATTTTCTTCCTCTTCTGTCAACTTCTATAAGATTTCAACCCTTGTGGACAAACACATTGTTTTGCTTTTTGTGCATTGACACTCACTCACAGGAACTCTACTTTAGTCTATCCTTCATCACAACATTCTTCCAGTGATCTCTGCTGTCTTTCTAAAATTGCTTTCAGTTATAAGGGATGCTTAGTAGATTGGTCCACTCACCTCAGCATCCACTGATGACATCTATTGCTCTCATTGCTCTTTTCGTATATGTTAATCTTCTTTACCTTTTAACATTTTATAGCTTTTCTGTCATTTTTAGAGAAGTTTTAATAAACAGATGAAGTAATTAATTTTGTAGACATGATTTCTTTCATTAGGTCAAATTTCTACAGAGTAATAAATAACCGCTGTTACTTATATGAATTATTCTTAAGGGTTATAAAGTTGATATTTTCTCTTGCATTCTAATTTTGTTTTCCTTAGGATTGCATGCAAAGTGCATGTGAATCATTCATATTCGTTTTAAAAATTTTAATACATTTTTATTTCCCCATTTGTACATTTTTACTATATTCCAACTCAAGTGGTATTTAATATAGTGTTTTGTAGTTTTGATATATTAATCATAATTAAACACTGGTTTAGCTATTTAGGATAGTATGTGCTTAGTTTTTCTGAATTTTATTTTGTTGGACTCCCATTCATAGATTACATGGTAGTTTTGTATGGAAAAAGTTGATTTAAAACAAGTTCTGCAATATTCATCAACATATATTTGTAATTTTAGTTTTCTAATGGCATAATTTTTATTCACATATAAGAACCCATCCCAGGCTCATCAGCAGCCAATGTTGAATCCAACTGCATTGCCTCCTGGTTATGCCTATTTCTATGGAGGTGGAATGGTTCCAGCAGGTGGTTTCCAATATGGTACACCAGCCATATACCCGGTTTGTATTGATATATTAAGTCCCATAAGATACCATTGTATTGGTTGGAGACTTGTATAGGATATCTGCAGAAGTATTAATGGAATAATTTGATTGATATAGATGGCTACTGCTACAAATGCCCATGGAGCTACAAATAATACCCAGTACCCAAAACCTGGTAGTTATGCATCAGCCTATGGCTCTGGATATGACAACCTTTCTCAGAACCAAGAGTATGGAAAAACTGGGTATGTTTCAGGAAACCAGTCTCAGAGTAAAGGTGGTGTAGGAGTAAACACGGGCACAGCTGGATCATCAGCATCAGATCTTAGTGGTACCATGTATGGGAAATCCCATGCCTTGGGAAAGGTGAATGTGAGTTGAGCATTTCATCCATTATTGTTTGCGGATGGATCTTAAATGTAAGATTATTGTTGTTGACCTTATTTTTCTTTTTGTTATAGTCTTATGACAAACAGGGCTTCCATTCGGGAACTCCTCCACCTTTCAACATGGCTGGGACGCAGACAACCCCCATGGGAGCTCCAAGCGGTGCATATCCGCCTCACCTCTTCATTCCAACCATGCATCAACAGCACCACTCAACAACTTTGATGCATCAACCACTCCATACGGTGAATAACTAGCCAGTTGAACTGAAAATGCCTCTTTGAATTTCCTCTCTAGTTTGTACAAGACTTTCAATGGAGCATTTGATGAAAGTCTATTCCATTTGCAGCTGAGCCTTAACAAAATCCAAATTGTAATTTTGTTTTTGTATCTTATGATTTGCACTTTAACAATAATCAAATCTTGTTTTGTATCAGTTTAACTAATGATGATTGCAACATATTTTATTATTTATTTTTTAAAGTTGTTTTCCTTTGGGGGATGAATAGGTGTCATATTATGTAAGCGTGTGATGTTAGAAGTTTATTTGTGAAAATTTGATTTAAAAATATTTATGCTTTTAATTCATTAATTCTGATATTATTATTTATTTTATTTTGTTAAAAGCATGGAGCATTTCAGGTAGGAATACATCAATACAAGGATTGAGATGATTATTATTTGTGAATGGGTTCTTACTTATTTGGTCGTACATCATGAAAAGAGCATTATTGATATTAAAAGGGATTGTCTCTATAACATGAGTCAAAGATGATACTGGTTTGAAAATATTATTATAGGCTTCTTAAGAAAGGTTAGGTTAATGACATTCATATTAATATCTCAGAAAAAGATGTTTCTACAGGTATGTTAATTATTACTGTATTTACACGTGTACCTTGCGCAACTTTTTTCCTAAACTGTCAGTAAAAAAAGGGACTGTCTTACAAGATTTAAACAAGATTTCTGAACAGGTTATACAGTAAAACCTCTTCCTTACGAACTTCCTTAGGACAAAGAACTCCATATAATGAAATGCAGCGCTGGTCCAGACAATTTCATTAGCTTAACTATATAGAAAACCTCTATATTATGAACCTCCGATAATTACAAAACCTCTAATTTACGAAATATAAATTGCACCCGTTTCACTAAAAATGAACCTCTATACAGCAAAATTTATAAATAAAAATGTTAATGGATTTTATGCACTTTTATAAAGCAGACACCATATATAATCAATGCCACCTATTTACATGGTAAGGTAAAGGTACTATTTTGACCACTACTAGGACTCACCAGTCTCACTGACAATCATGATATGCTGATGATACATGTGCTTGTGTTTTTGCAGATTGTATTCATTTTCTTTTTACATAAGTATAAATATGTATGATTAAATACAAAAATTACCGTATTTAATTGATTGTAAGCTGATCTTTTTTTTACCTTTTTACCACCACAGAAAAGTTGTCAATGAATTTGTCCATAGTTACATTATAGTGCGAGATATAAGTGTACTAAAGTGGAAGTAAACTATCTCCTTTAAATGTATGCAAAAAAGAATCAAAATGACTGAACACCAAGAAATAAATTATGTAAATAATACGTGGCATGTCAAAGTCGTGAAAAAACGCAGCGATAGTGCTCGTATGCGTAAGAAGCTACATACGTACGCAATGTTTCATTTTACTCGTGAATCGAAATATTTGCCTTTCCTACCCCCTCCCCTCCCTCCTCTACCTATCTTGTTTCAGTGTGTCTAGCATGCGCGTATTGGGATTTCCTGAGCGAATAGTCACTTCTTTGTGCATTAGTGGCATAGCAGCCAACTTGGGGGAATAATTAAAGAATGAAAGTGAAAAGGGATGCCCAGGTGATACTTGTGTAGTACTAACGTATGTTATGTAATACGGTGTCCATATTTGATTTACGAGAAATGGCTATTTTTTTATGAGAATAAGATCCTGGGGATAACGAGGTCAAATTACTCTTTTAGTGGGAGTTGTTATGAATAAGTGAATACAATGTATTTTATGTCGCCGTAATTTTAGTTAATACTCTTTATTTAATTGCAAGCTGAAAATCTGAGGCGTTCATACTTGTTGGTATTTTGAATTAAATGACCCCAGCTGTTGAAGCACTTTAAAATCAAAATTTTTCCTTGCGTGGCCTTGTGAAAAGTGGGGGGTCGGCTTACAATCGATTAATTATGGTAATTATAAATGCTAATACATACCGTATGTCTTTTGCATATTTAACCTTTGTTGTACGAATTTAAATCTTGTGTTGGACACTCATGGCCGGATTTAGAGTATGATATTTAAATAAAAAATGTTCTTATAAACTGTTGGGCAGATTTCGTTCAAATAAAAACATTTAGTAGCTTAATAAATGCATTGTAGCATACGTTTAATCTTATACACGGCCAATGACTTCCAGAATGAGTAATGATTCAAGAGCCTCAAATATCCCTATATCAGGATCGATTTTGCAGCAACACGCAAGAGATTTGTCAATAAAAATGGGCATAAATAATTTCAAGGCCTCCAATGGATGGCTACAAAAATTTAAAGCCAGGTGAAATCTAGCCACCCTGAAAACATTATTATGTTATTATTGCTAGGGCATTACTAGTTTTCTAATATTTGTCTATTTATTGATGTACTATTGTTTCTAATGCACATGCCCCTTATCAGAGCCGTAGTGAGGGCAGGGCAACCAGGGCACGTGCCCAGGGCGCAGCTTCGTAAGGGGGCGCCAAAATAGAAGTCTTATTATACACTTGATAAAATGTGGTTACAGTTTTGTTTTTTCGATCTCTTCGAAACTTATAACGGCCAACCTGAGGTTCAGCTGAAGAGCCATGACTGTACCAAGTCATAGATGAACGTTTGCAAACTTAATAGGCGGTTTTTAGGTTCTCTACTCTTTACGCTCTGAATGTAATTTCTTTTATTTAACCCCTCGTCCCCAAAAATGTGTGCTCCCTATCGCATTGCATTAGCCAAGCAGAATTTTTGCCCAAATTGTTAAAAAAGTAATTATTGAGGAGGCCTTTATTGGGGCAATGCATCGTCGAAGCTTGAAAAACGAAGCCAAACTTGCTTCTCTATGACGAAAAAACAACGTGCAATGCAAAGATAGCCACACCACGCTGTTAAATGAGCGTTTCTCACAGTGCCCGTGACGCCAAGCGGGGTGACTCTACATATTTCCCCGTGACAATGTTGCAATACACGTGCTATTGTGGATCGCTCTTAACAATTAAAGGCTGCAGATCATCACCAATTCAGTTATTGCCGTTTGCTGCTTTTGCTAGGTGCTTCTCTCGCTTTACTCCTTTGATTTGCTTTTTTGATATCGACCTCTGCTGTCCTGGATCAGTTACTCTCCCGTCAACGACCTCTGCACTCTTTTTGGATTACAATTTCGCTGTTTGATCTTTCAGTATTGCGATTTTTCGTTTTTTTACGATTATCATAATATTTTACGATCCTTGATTACCTCCCTGATTTTGACTTTTGCCTTCATGGACTATTTTGCTTTATCGATGGAGATCGAGCCAGTTGCTGGACCCTCCGGAAGTAGCTTTGCACTGGACGATGAATACGCCGTCAATGCTTCATTTTTATCAGATAATCACGATAAACAAGATATAACGGGGGCTGTTCGTTTTTTATAGGTAAGCAATTTACATTAATATGGCATCTTGTGGCTGTCTTCACCCACATTCCGAGAAATGCTCCAGAATGCATGGTATGCATCGAAATTAGCGGACACAAGAAGTGTTTTCATGAACGTTCGGGAGGTTTGTTTTCCCCAAAACCTACGCAAACGGAAGTGCAAATGTTTCACAATACATTTGGTAAGATGCAGGTGGTGCAAGGAATATTTGTGCTTTCCTTGTTTTTACGATAAATACCATCCAAGCCTTTGCCTTAAAAATATTCAGTTGAATGGTGAATAGTGAGTGGACCACCTCTTTTTACCGCTGGCAAATAAAAAATGAAAGATTAAAATATGAAAAATTGTTTTATTACTATAAAAAACATTTAATCACAAATAACAAAGTTGAGAAACATACCCAGCTTGGTATTTGAAAAAAATAGATAGAAATAAAAACGAAAAAATAGTTTGCAGACAGCGGGAATCGAAATACCGACATTATGCTGACAATGCCAACGCCTTAACGACCGCAGCCACGGCACTCATTAACATGGCCGAGTTAAATACTGGTATACATTGTGCGTTTAAATCTATTTTGCCCATTTTTTCTCGAAGAAAGCCGGGACACGTGTCTGCTTACTTTGTCTCTAGTTTCACCTCAAGAAGTTACAACCGGATTCTTGACATCGACTTGACAACGTCCCCTTGTCAGTATATCATTAGTGAAAATTGAAGTTTATCAAGCATTGTTTTTCTTTGAATCTATTAGATTGTGAAGTGATAGGTTTGTATTTCCGCATTTATTATAGTAATATTTATGAAGAGGTGAATGTATAATTTTCTTACCTTAAATGCATCCATTTTCTTGAGAATTTTTGTTTTTGTTTACTTCTTACATGCAGGAAGTAGGATAGTAATGCATTTTATATATGCTGATGATTGTTAAATTAGTTCTTCAATTAAAGCATATATATTTGGATTTTCTTGCATGCTGAATTTTCTTTCATTTGGTGTTCATAATTTTTCTCTTCTTTAACCCTTACCAAACAAGCCATAGCAGAGATGAAGACTTTGTTGGAGCTAAAGCTAAAGAGTATTATGATGTAATGTTTGATTCTGGAAAGAAAAATTGCTCAATTTTATTGTATTGTTAACGAGAATGGGTTAGGGCCAAACACCTTTTCTTTGAATTTTTTTTGCTGATTCATGAGTATTTAAGAAATTTATTTGCATTATGTCAAGAGCTTTACTTTTGTGGCCCTAGTCAACTCATTTCTCATTTTTATTCGTAGATGGAGATGAGAAATCCAGGAAGACGTTCGGTAAGTTTTCAAGTGCCCTGTTTAAAGTGTTGAGTTCACTTCGTGGATGTAATTGGATGTATAATTAAGGACATTTTAGGGATCCTCTAAAAAAAAAAAAAAAAGTAGGTGTCACTAATTTGATGTTAAGATGTTTAAAAGTGTCTCAAAAAGTCTGCTTAGTCTCATTAAGTATTTATATATTTATGTCATTGAATATTGATTGGTATTCATTTTAGATGTACTTTTGTAGAAAAGTTTTATGTATTTAGTTAAATTGTGTTTAACTTCCAATTGTGGTGTTGGTAGTCAGAATACCAGTACTTATTTAGAATTTATAGCATGGCTTCATAATGCCTGGCAAAGTAAATGGACCCATGCTTCGAAAGTAACTGCTAAATGGCTTAACCATAAATCACTACAGATCATTAACCCAAGTAAATGTTATCATGTGTGGTTTGCATGCTTTGATATGGTTGTGTAATTTCCTTATCACACATCACTAACTTTTTATTCTCTTAGTATGACAGGATTTCAGATAAATGACATAATCTTGCTATTTACCATTTGTATATGTTAGGCTTAAATGACAAACTATTAGATGTATTGATCAATCTCATTTAACTTGAAGATGTTGTTTTAGGTAGTTTTATTTTTTAAAGTATTACCTATTAAATGTGTTTTTGTTTTGATTGGCACATATTTTCCACACTTAAAAGTTCTTACGATTTAAAATAAGCTTTTGAATTTAGTGCTTAGGATTGGTAACATTAAAAAGTCCCTCCATGTGGGTGTTTAATGTCCTGGTTAATGCTCATGTTCTTCATGAGTTTATGAATTCATGTTTTACGTAACCTTAAATAAAATAATGTTAAAAATAAGTAACTATAAGATTTAAATTATTAAGATCCAGACAAATGAAGATAAATGTAAATAAGCACCTAGTATCAATGGTTTGGTAATAGAAAGTTTTTAGTTGGTGTTACATTTTTCTTAAGTGTTTAACCTTTTCAGGGTTTAATTTAGTAATTGAAAAAAGTTTTGAAGGATTGCAGTAAAATATTAGAGATGTTTAATTTAACACTCCTTTGTAACTTAACATGAGGCTGTGACATTTTGTAAAGCTAATTTATGTAATTTTGCAATATTTGGAAGGCCATTGATGTCAGAGCTTTTTAGATCAGGGGTCAGCAACCTGTAGCATGCAGGCTATATTTGATCCAAAAGAGCATTTTTCTTGCTTGTGAAGCTACATTTAAAAAAGTTAACTGTGAAATTTGCTACAGAAAACTTAATATTTTCTAATTAAAGTTACAACCTCAAGACCTTTTCTAGTGGACTAGTAATCCAAATAAATTATACATGATTTTCATTAATATTATATCTACGATTCTCTTGGTAGCTAAATACTTATATGTCCTGCCAAACTTCTCACAAATTCTTCCAATCGAGCCCGCCAATTTGCCATTAAGAATGTTGCCTGCCATGCAGAAATGTTTGCTGACCTCTCAACTATATCATCAGTTTATTTAAGTATATTCTTGGTATGTGATTGATCCAAAGTGTGTTGCAATTGGAAAACTTGTGCCCTGAAATATGACGAATATTTAATTTCTCATAATCAGGGTATTTGCCAGTGCTACATCGTGTATCCCTTGTAGAGGTTAAGTAAATGAACTAATTGTTTCTCATTGTTCATTTTCTATTATTAAGTACTCTTCATTTCTAATATGGATAAAATCATAATTTTTTAATTTAAAAATTTCAAAATTTTAAACTTGGCAAGAATTAAAAGGACTAAAGAAAATCTAAATTTAAATCATCTAAGGGTTGATTAAAGCATAAAGCATTTTTATATCATACTATTTGGTTAAAATTCTTGCTAGTAGATTTTAAAATCTGTAAGAAGTGGTATATTTCAGTAATTTGTAATTTATTATTAAGATTTAGGGCAGTTTAAATATAAAAAAACTACCATTACAGCTGTGGCTTAATTATTGAGCCTACTGAAAGTTAACATAAAGATTCCCAATCCAATCTGCCGCAACTGTGTGATGTGCCATAGCATTTATGGAGTTTTGTGGAAGAAAGGAAGAGATGTTGTAGTATTGGACCAGATGTTTGGTAGCTTAATTACCTATGATGAATCTTTGGTAATTAGACACTGTAAGCATTAAAGAAAATTCCACCTTGTTTTACATTCCAGTTGAAGGGAATAAATATTAGCTACAGATGCTTTTTAAGTTCATTTAAATATGAAGATTGTTGTGAATTTCAAGGTGTTGCTATTAATTATCCCGCATCCTGCGTAAAGTATTTGGTAAAGAAAAATATTCTGGTGCAAAGTTAGAGGAACTGAAATAAATTTTTGAAAGGTAGTTTTTGACGAATGCTTGATCATTTAAACCAGAAATTAAACTTGTTATATCTCTAGGAGTTTAATGATTGATGCCAATGCACAGCACATTGTTGCTAGAATTTCTTGGTTTGCATTAGTAAATCTTGTTCTACTTCACTGATTTGTGTATACCTTTTCTGTTTCTGCTGTAGAGTTTCATGATTTGTTGCTCCTTGGTATTGTTTATTTCTGCTTTTTTAAAATAAATTTTTTTCTTTATTGTATTGTAAAAGCTTCTTGAAGAATGAAATTTGTTTTGCAAGTTATTGCTGGCAATATTTGGTATGTTTCTGTCACCTGTGAAGTTAGTTTAAGACCTCATTAAGAAGTTTTCTAGTTTATAATTTAAATTTGGATTTTGGAATGAAATATTTTCTCGTTCTTTATCATTTTAATTAATTATGTTTTTGCATTATCTTGAAGTTTTCCTTTCTCATGCATTCTGTATCAGAATGTTGGTTTGCTGAATTGACGAATACTTTGAGCTGATATAATAAATTATACTATCTATGACAATTGCAAAGCTTAATTTAACATATTCTAGGTTTTCATGTTTTGAGTTGGTATCTAGTGTTGAATAACACTGGATGTTTTAAATTTGGTTTTTCCACTGATAGTTAATATTCTGGCTCTGTGCCTTTATTCACTGGATTATGTATTTCATTCAATTTGCTTTGTAATTATAATCTTATTCTAGAATTGTTATTTTTACAGATTTTGCCATTTTCCCACTATTCATTTGCTTTTCAGTATTTAATTTTTAGGTAAAGTAGTTTACAGAATTGAAATGTCAAAAGGGTTATATTTTTATTTAGCCTGTTCTCAGAAATATTAAGTATTCAAATTGTATCATATTTACCTTTGTTTACTATTGGGCATGTTTACAATTGTTTATAATTTTTGAATTGAAGTTCATTATACATATGTAATTATTTGTGACAGTCCTGTTAATTAAATTTATTAAATTTTCTACAAGTATTTGAAACATTTTTGGCTCTAAAATATAAGATTTTTATTTTTAATTAATAAAATTTGTTAATAGGTCAAATATTTATTTTTTAATGATTTACATATATAATTGTACATATCTTGTGACAATACTTGATTGTGTAATGTTAAACCAATATGGTCCATTAGGTTACATGTCATGAAAATTATTCAATATTATTTATTTGGAATAAATAAAGATTCTGTAGGAATTAGGTAAGTTGCAAGAACACATTTGGGACTACTTCAAATGGTTTTCATCATTTAGCTTTTCTATTTGTTAGTGCACCAGTGACTTCGTAGCATTGCCAAGAGAACTGATTGTTAAGTTTCAACTATAACTTTTTGTACAAGCATTTTTGTTGACAAAATTTCACTGGTATCTCAAACTATAATGGACAGCATTCACTGTAAACATAATTTCTAAGTTACTGATGGCATAAAGCTTAATTTTTTATACAGGGCAATGACAAACATTTAGTTCTTCAAAAGTTAAATAAAACAAAATTTTTAAAAGTTACTGTAATCTCAATTATAGAACAGATGCTTGAAGTTGTATGCCTTTTAATCAAAGATGAGGACATACTGGGTGCTAACACAATGGCTGAGGTGTCAAAAATACCGTATTTACTCATGTACCCCACGCACCTCTTACCCAAAATGTCTGTATAAAAGGTACTGCATGTCATACATGAAGATTTCAGAACAGTTTATATAAATTGCGAGTTTCAATAGTAAATTTACTGCAACATGCACCTATGTTTTTACTCGCAGAAGACAAATCTTTGAAGTAAACTTATCTATATAACCAAACAAACATTTAGATTTTAAATGCATGGTTTAACCTGCCGTTGGTGCATCTACAAGATCATGATGGACATTTTAATGATTGAGATGATGTAATATTTTTATAACATTAAAGCTGTGACTTTTAAATGAATTTTAAGTTTCTTATTGTTATTCATAATAAGCAGTTCTGTCATTAAAAATTTACTATCAATTTGTATCTATACATTTGCCAGAATAACTTGGCATCTGGTATCTGTGTTATATGAATTCATAGTGAGCCGGTGACTACCAAGGAGGAGATTTCTGCTAGCATCGTTGTAAAGAGATCACCCAATAATTGCGTCATGCAGGTAGGAGGGAGAAGATGCTTAACTTGGGTGGACCTTGGTTCAGGGAAGGGGAATCAGTGAAGAGGCCGACACGTTTTAAAAATCCTTATTCAGGCACGAATTTATTTTTCCTCTCTGAACTCAAAACCAATGGGGTGTGCATGGTACATGAGGGCACAGGTTACACAAGTAAATACGGTATATACATATTCTCATACAAGTTAATCTGTCCCAGGAATCTGATTGTGAAATTCACAGCTTTGTCTAATATGACTTTCAAGCATGAGAGAGATCTTCAATACACGTATGATCTATCACACTATCATTTCAACAAGAAAGTTTTCATCTAGATTTACTGTAAGTTATGTCAAGAACATGATATTTTTTCTCTCATCTGATACCAACACCTATCTATAACTATAATTTTTAAGAAGCCTAAAGGCATTTTGACAGAATCTGTTGTCATCAGTATATTATATAGAATCAAAGGGTTGATTTCATGTAAGTATTTATGTTGTGCAGTAAAGGTTATTACATTATTGAAAGGAATGAAGAATTAGGCCTTGGTCATTATTCATAATAATATTGTGTTTGCTGTTAATATTGTACTAATATTAATAATATCATTTGTAAATAATTTTAGATGTTTGCAGTGAATGCTTAGGCATGATGGAATTGTATATTTTTGTATCCCTAATTTTGGAAAATTAATGGGATGTTAGTGACTGAGCAAATGTTAAAGCATTAATGATTTATCACTCTGTGTGTTAACATATAGGAGTGATTCAGTTCACAAATGAGATGATAATGTAATTATTTTAATGTCAAGTGCACTGTAATTGAATTTCATTTCTCATACAATGTGAGAGAGACATTTTTACTGCAGTTGTGCCTTTGAAGCTTTTTGTTTGTTGTTTATTTGCCTGATTTTATTGGAGCTTATTGGAGCTGTAAAAAGCCTGTTATGAAGTAAACAATCTTTTTGCTGAGCCAAGAATCTGATGGTTTTTCTAAGGAGCATGATGGGATTCATATGGAGGTGATACTAAGTTGATTTAAAGACTGTCATTAATATTTTAGGCCATTAAGGTAATTAAAATAAATCTTGAAATTGAAAGTTGATGTATTTTATGGTATTTAGCTAGTAATTTCTAGGTTAACACTATTGTTTGCCCATCTCAAGCATTTAGTTCAAAGTTAAGATAAATTGTAACATTTTCTTTGTAATATATCCAGGGGCAAACGTGATTAATACTAATCTATGACCTAATTGATTTAAGTTTAAATGTAAACATATACATTAGTAGACAGCTGATTTTCAGTGATTAGCAGCTGAGATTAAATTATCTTTGTCTTCTGTGCAGCATTTAATTCAATTTATTCTTCCTTCTGCAGGAATCTGGCAGTACCTCTGGGCAGCGCTCTCAATCGTCTAACCAACCAAATAAGTCTGGTGGGAAGCAGGGTTACAGTGCCTCCTACTGGGCTAACAACTAAAGTTGAAAGAAACAGGCTTTTCAGAAATGGTTATTCTTATGCGACTTTAAATCCATTTACAATAAGATCTGATGGATATTTCATATGTATTCCATGTCACACTTTGGCAGTTATTTCTGTAGAATTATATAAGCGTCATTATTGGTGCAGTGTGCATAGATACACACTTTCTATGTCAACCATTTTCTACAGCTCACTGAAATTGGTT